>WNGS01169397.1:0-7500 GCA_020271785.1 Procambarus virginalis
ATTTTGCTCTCACGAACGAGTGTCTACACGAATTTTGCCTCTCACGAACGAGAATATACACGAATTTTGCTCTCACGAACGAGTGTCTACACGAATTTTGCCTCTCACGAACGAGAATACACACGAATTTTGCTCTCACGAACGAGAATACACACGAATTTTGCTCTCACGAACGAGAATATACACGAATTTTGCTCTTCACGAACGAGTGTCTACACGAATTTTGCCTCTCACGAACGAGTGTCTTCACGAATTTTGTCGTTCACGAACGGCAGACTTGTTTCGTGAGGTTAGGTTAAGGTTCGTGAGGTTAGGTTAAGGTTCGTGAGGTTAGGTTAAGGTTCGTGAGGTTAGGTTAAAGTCTGTGAGGTTAGGTTAAGGTTCGTGAGGTTAGGTTAAGGTTCGTGAGGTTAGGTTAAGGTTCGTGAGGTTAGGTTAAGGCTCGTGAGGTTAGGTTAAGGTTCGTGAGGTTAGGTTAAGGCTCGTGAGGTTAGGTTAAGGTTCGTGAGGTTAGGTTAAGGTTCGTGAGGTTAGGTTAAGGTTCGTGAGGTTAGGTTAAGGTTCGTGAGGTTAGGTTAAGGTTCGTGAGGTTAGGTTAAGGTCTGTGAGGTTAGGTTAAGGTTCGTGAGGTTAGGTTAAGGCTCGTGAGGTTAGGTTAAGGTTCGTGAGGTTAGGTTAAGGCTCGTGAGGTTAGGTTAAGGTTCGTGAGGTTAGGTTAAGGTTCGTGAGGTTAGGTTAAGGTTCGTGAGGTTAGGTTAACATTGTTAGGTTAGGTTAACATTGTTAGGTTAGGTTAACATAGGTTAGGTTAACATAGGTTAGGTTAACATTGTTAGGTTAACATTGTTAGGTTAGGTTAACATTGTTAGGTTAGGTTAACATTGTTAGGTTAGGTTAACATTGTTAGGTTAGGTTAACATTGTTAGGTTAGGTTAACATTGTTAGGTTAGGTTAACATTGTTAGGTTAGGTTAACATTGTTAGGTTAGGTTAACATTGTTAGGTTAGGTTAACATAGGTTAGGTTAACATAGGTTAAGCCTGTGTTTAGCAGCGTGGTGGAGTGGAGGCGCGCGCTCATATATATATATATATATATATATATATATATATATATATATATATATATATATATATATATATATATATATGTTGTGTTGAGTTGTGTTGTGTTGTGTTGTGTTGTACTAAGCCAAGCCAAGGCAAGCCAAGCCACGCCAAGCCAAGCCAAGCCAAGCCAAGTGTGTGTTGTGTTGTACTAAGCTAAGGCAAGCCAAGCCAAGCCAAGCCAAGCCAAGCCAAGTGTGTGTTGTGTTGTGTTGTGTTGTGTTGTGTTGTACTAAGCTAAGCCAAGCCAAGCCAAGCCAAGTGTGTGTTGTGTTGTGTTGTGTTGTACTAAGCTAAGCTAAGCCAAGCCAAGCCAAGCCAAGCCAAGCCAAGCCAAGTGTGTGTTGTGTTGTACTAAGCTAAGGCAAGCCAAGCCAAGCCAAGCCAAGCCAAGCCAAGCCAAGTGTGTGTTGTGTTGTGTTGTGTTGTGTTGTGTTGTACTAAGCTAAGCCAAGCCAAGCCAAGCCAAGTGTGTGTTGTGTTGTGTTGTGTTGTACTAAGCTAAGCTAAGCCAAGCCAAGCCAAGCCAAGCCAAGCCAAGCCACGCCAAGCCAAGCCAAGCCAAGCCAAGCCAAATGTGTGTTGTGTTGTGTTGTACTAAGCCAAGCCAAGCCAAGCCAAGCCACGCCAAGCCAAGCCAAGCCAAGTGTGTGTTGTACTAAGCCAAGCCAAGCCAAGCCAAGCCAAGCCAAGCCAAGTGTGTGTTGTGTTGTGTTGTGTTGTGTTGTACTAAGCTAAGCCAAGCCAAGCCAAGCCAAGATATTATTGTCTTGTGGGAAATTAGTGATAAAATGAATGAGAACAATTCTTGTGTTTAAATAGAAGTCATTCAGTGAGGCAGTCAGCTGAGCGGCGGGTGGCGGGTGGGGGGGTGTTGCCACATTGTTGGCAAGTGGAAGGTGTTTTTACTGGTGTTGGCGGGTGTTTTACGGCCAAAGTCTCTTAGAGTAAAGTCATCCTACATGCACACTCTTGTTGAATCATCGAGTAGTAGTAGTAGTGCACTTTGGTTATTAATGGGTCGAGTGGTAATGGCGTACATTGTGGCAGCAGCACTAGCCAGGTTGAGGAGCGCCACGCGTACCTCCCTCCCTCCCTCCCTCCGCCGCCTGCACCTACACACCTTCATACCTCTCTACCCGCCATTCTCGCCCTTCTTACCCTCGCCACACCTGCTAAAGGTAAGCTACACATGTGTACGTAGGTGTGTGTTACAAATTGACAAGGCAAACACCCACTGTTGAGGTAGGAGCAACGTGTTAAAGTGTGTGTGTGTGAGGCGGAGGAGGAGCAGCCTCGAGGCGGGCGGGCGGCGGGAGATTTGAATGAGGGAAGGTAGCCTCGCTCCGCCCCCACCTCACCCAGGCAGCCAGCCACCCAACCTCCCACACCTATATACGTCTGTACCGTCCATTCTCGCTCTTATTACGCTTCCCACACCTGCTAAACGTAACGGGCACGTGTGTAGGTAGGTGTGTGTCACAAATTGAGAAGGCAAACACTCATTATTGAGGTAGGATCGACGTGTAAACATGTAAGGAGAGCCAACACCTGGAGTGAGAGTCCCCCCTCCTCAATGTGGGAAGACCAAGACCAACAGAAAACGGGAATACCACCCACCACCCGCCATTATTCTGGAACTTGTCCACATTATTTCCACTCCTCCTCCATCCCTCGCACCCCACACACTTTTCAAACCGCCACCCAAAAATACACAAACAAATTCCCCACCCATTCCCACCCAACAACCACCCGCCCATCTCCACCCTATCATTAACCACCACATAACAACACACACATTGTACAGTACAGCGCCTGTGTCCACTCACGTATATAAGGCCACAAGTTCCGCTTATATAACCTATCTCAGAAAATGGTGGCCTAATATTGCAGCCAGCAGTACCTGGCAACCCCCCCCCCCCGCCCGCCTCCCTCTACCTCTACCTCTACCTACCTACCTACCTCTCTCTCTCTCTCTCTCTCTCTCTCTCTCTCTCTCTCTCATTCTCTCTCCCAGCTCTTGTACCTTGTCTCCCAGCTCTTGTTCCTTGTCTCCCAGCTCTCGTTCCTCATCTCCCAGCTCTTAGACAATGATGTCCAAATAAGGACAAACTAAGAGCGTTGACATATCGATAGGTTGTCCTTGTATCAGCTTGCAGACAAGGAGTCACGATAACGAGGCTGAAATGTTGGCCAAACCACACACTAGAAGGTGAAGGGACGACGACCTTTTGGTCCGTCCCGGGCTGTTGTGACAATCGACTTGAGAATGGTCCAGGAAGGACCGAAACGTCGTCGTCGTCGTCCCTTCACTTTCTAGTGTGTGGTTTGGTCGACACCAAAGCGTGTCGTGTGTTTACATATCCCAACTAGAGTATTAAGTTAGTCTTCATATCCTAAATATTTAAGTCCTTGGATCACAGTTCTCCTACTCAGGCGACATATCCCGGCCTTTAGGCCGAGCTCAGATATGAGGACAGTGTAAAGAGATGGGACGAAAGGGAATTATTGGGGGAAAGCGTTAAGCCATTACGACTATATAGCACTTGGAAGGGGGGTGAGGATAAGGTTCTGGGATGGGATGGGGGGGAAGGAATGAAGATTGGATATGAGAATGAATTTGAGAAATTGTGTTGACTCACTAGGATCATTGGACCATCATTCCAACAAGCAGGATAAGTAAATAGGGCTTTATCTCTAACCAGAGAATTTACATTGCTATTTTAGTATCGATAAAATTGTTACTTAAAAGTGCTTTTGTCTCCCATTATATATAAACTTTTGTGTTGACCAATCCACACACACTATAAAATGAAGGGACAACGACGTTTCGATCCGTCCTGGACCATTCACAGTTGACTTGAGACTGGTCCAGGACGGACCGTAACGTCGTCGTCCCTTCACCTTCTAGTGTGTGGTCTGGTCAACATTATTGTGACTCATCACGTGCATAAACTTTTGTATTTTTTTTGTATGCTGTAATGTTTTTGACCTTCGGAAAAAAAAACATGCATTTGTTTTTGACTCCCGCAGATAGTGTAGTGGATAAGAAATGTAGTGTACAGTGATGTGGAAATCTCTACTACAACTCAGGGTCGTTCTGCTGCGTGAGGGGGGCTGCACCCCAGTACAAAAGTGTGTAGATGGTGTCGCTGAGGGCCCCTATACCACATGTGTAGATGGTGTCGCTGAGGGCCCCTATACCACGTGTGTAGATGGTGTCGCTGAGGGCCCCTATACCACTGCCAGTACAACTTAAGTAGCCCAGGAGTTGCTGCCCATCATTTTTAATAATATATAGTTTTACCAGTTTTGATATGTATTGCTAATTGGTTTGTATTTTGATATGTATTGCTAATTGGTAATATGACTGTATACTGACCAATATATATATATATATATTGATCACTTCAGGAAAGTTTGAGAGGCATTTTTTCCAGTCAATATGGATGATAATCAAGGTTTAGAGTTAACAGTAATTTATCATGTTAATTGGAATGTGGTTAAGAAGGAACTGGTAATTTATAATTACTCAAATAATTATTTGAGCAATTGACTTATAAATCAATTATAACACAATTGACTTATCTTGGGATATATTGAGTAATTTAAATCATTCTATTACAAGTAGAATTTGTTTTAATATATATTTTTTTAAGTAAACATGTTCTACCTTCCAGTATGGTAACTATTACATAAAAAGGATTTGATATTGAATACTTTGATGTTTTTCATTATACCTTGCATACATTATATATACANTTTTGCGGGTGTTTTATGGCCAAAGTCTCTTAGAGTAAAGTCATCCTACATGCACACTCTTGTTGAATCATCGAGTAGTGTCGTCATACACTTTGGTTATTAATGGGTTGAGTGGTAATGGCGTACATTGTGGCAGCAGGAGCACTAGCCACGAGCGCCTGGCTGGCTACCTCTCCCTCCCTCCCTCCCTCTCTACCCGCCATTCTTACCCTCGCCACACCTGCTAAAGGTAAGCTACACATGTGTACGTAGGTGTGTGTTACAAATTGACAAGGCAAACACCCACTCTTGAGGTAGGAGCAACGTGTTAAAGTGTGTGTGTGTGTGAGGCGGAGGAGGAGGAGCAGCCTCGAGGCGGGCGGGCGGGCGGGCGGGCGGCGGGAGATTTGAATGAGGGAAGGTAGCCTCGCTCCGCCCCCACCTCACCCAGGCAGCCAGCCACCCAACCTCCCACACCTATATACGTCTGTACCCTCCATTCTCGCTCTTATTACGCTTCCCACACCTGCTAAACGTAACGGGCACGTGTGTAGGTAGGTGTGTGTCACAAATTGAGAAGGCAAACACTCATTATTGAGGTAGGATCGACGTGTAAACATGTAAGGAGAGCCAACACCTGGAGTGAGAGTCCCCCTCTAATGTGGGAAGACCAACACCAACAGAAAACGGGAATACCACCCACCACCCGCCATTATTCTTGAACTTGTCCACATTATTTCCACTCCTCCTCCATCCCTCGCTCCCCACACACTTTTCAAACCGGCACCCAAAAATACACAAACAAATTCCCCACCCAACAACCACCCGCCCATCTCCACCCTATCATTAACCACCACATAACAACACACACATTGTACAGTACAGCGCCTGTGTCCACTCACGTATATAGGGCCACAACTTCTGCTTATATAACCTATCTCAGAAAATGGTGTGCTAATATTCTAGCCAGCAGTACCTGGCAACCCCCGCCCCCGCCCCGCCCGCCTCCCTCTACCCCTACCTACCTACCTACCTACCTACCTCTCTCTCTCTCTCATTCTCTCTCCCTTACTACTTGGCCTCCATATATATAGGCCTAAATATAAATCTACTACTTTTTGGTCAATTGATCTTGCCACTTCCTCCTCCCTCCCGCTCCAAACACTCCAAATTCTTTATTCCATTCCTGCGCTCCACTGACCACTTCTAATTTTCCATACCAATGAAGGTGAAGAAACGACACTTTCTGTCCATTCTGAACCATTATTAAGTTGAATGTGATGAGAGAGAATGATTGATTGATGAAGATTAAGCCACCACCCAAGAGGTGCTACAGGCATCAATAGCTGGTAAGGATGAGAGCAAAGAAGTAAGTCACAGGCAATAAATAAGGAAATAGGTGCATGAGGTGCAGGTAAGAGAAGATGGTCGTCAAGATGTAAGATGGGGATATTCCCACCTGTAAGTGCAACACTATCATCATTATCTTGAGGTTATCTGGAGATGATTTCGGGGCTTTAGTGTCCCCGCGGACGAGTGTCTACACGAATTTGGCCTCTCACGAACGAGAATATACACGAATTTGGCTCTCACGAACGAGTGTCTACACGAATTTTGCCTCTCACGAACGAGAATATACACGAATTTTGCTCTCACGAACGAGTGTCTACACGAATTTTGCCTCACGAACGAGAATATACACGAATTTTGCTCTCACGAACGAGTGGTCTACACGAATTTTGCCTCTCACGAACGAGAATATACACGAATTTTGTTCTCACGAACGAGTGTCTACACGAATTTTGCTCTCACGGACGAGTGTCTACACGAATTTTGCTCTCACGAACGAGTGTCTACACGAATTTTGCCTCTCACGAACGAGAATATACACGAATTTTGCTCTCACGAACGAGTGTCTACACGAATTTTGCCTCTCACGAACGAGATTATACACGAATTTTGCTCTCACGAACGAGAATATACACGAATTTTGCTCTCACGAACGAGTGTCTACACGAATTTTGCCTCTCACGAACGAGAATATACACGAATTTTGCTCTCACGAACGAGAATATACACGAATTTTGCTCTCACGAACGAGTGTCTACACGAATTTTGCCTCTCACGAACGAGAATATACACGAATTTTGCTCTCACGAACGAGTATCTACACGAATTTTGCCTCTCACGAACGAGAATACACACGAATTTTGCTCTCACGAACGAGTGTCCACACGAATTTTGCCTCTCACGAACGAGAATATACACGAATTTTGCTCTCACGAACGAGTGTCTACACGAATTTTGCCTCTCACGAACGAGATTATACACGAATTTTGCTCTCACGAACGAGTGTCTACACGAATTTTGCCTCTCACGAACGAGAATATACACGAATTTTGCCTCTCACGAACGAGAATACACACGAATTTTGCTCTCACGAACGAGTGTCTACACGAATTTTGCCTCTCACGAACGAGATTAAACACGAATTTTGCTCTCACGAACGAGTGTCTACACGAATTTTGCCTCTCACGAACGAGAATATACACGAATTTTGCTCTCACGAACGAGTGTCTACACGAATTTTGCCTCTCACGAACGAGAATACACACGAATTTTGCTCTCACGAACGAGTGTCTACACGAATTTTG
>WNGS01169397.1:12500-31675 GCA_020271785.1 Procambarus virginalis
AAACCGGCACCCAAAAATACACAAACAAATTCCCCACCCAACAACCACCCGCCCATCTCCACCCTATCATTAACCACCACATAACAACACACACATTGTACAGTACAGCGCCTGTGTCCACTCACGTATATAGGGCCACAACTTCTGCTTATATAACCTATCTCAGAAAATGGTGTGCTAATATTCTAGCCAGCAGTACCTGGCAACCCCCGCCCCCGCCCCGCCCGCCTCCCTCTACCCCTACCTACCTACCTACCTACCTACCTCTCTCTCTCTCTCATTCTCTCTCCCTTACTACTTGGCCTCCATATATATAGGCCTAAATATAAATCTACTACTTTTTGGTCAATTGATCTTGCCACTTCCTCCTCCCTCCCGCTCCAAACACTCCAAATTCTTTATTCCATTCCTGCGCTCCACTGACCACTTCTAATTTTCCATACCAATGAAGGTGAAGAAACGACACTTTCTGTCCATTCTGAACCATTATTAAGTTGAATGTGATGAGAGAGAATGATTGATTGATGAAGATTAAGCCACCACCCAAGAGGTGCTACAGGCATCAATAGCTGGTAAGGATGAGAGCAAAGAAGTAAGTCACAGGCAATAAATAAGGAAATAGGTGCATGAGGTGCAGGTAAGAGAAGATGGTCGTCAAGATGTAAGATGGGGATATTCCCACCTGTAAGTGCAACACTATCATCATTATCTTGAGGTTATCTGGAGATGATTTCGGGGCTTTAGTGTCCCCGCGGACGAGTGTCTACACGAATTTGGCCTCTCACGAACGAGAATATACACGAATTTGGCTCTCACGAACGAGTGTCTACACGAATTTTGCCTCTCACGAACGAGAATATACACGAATTTTGCTCTCACGAACGAGTGTCTACACGAATTTTGCCTCACGAACGAGAATATACACGAATTTTGCTCTCACGAACGAGTGTCTACACGAATTTTGCCTCTCACGAACGAGAATATACACGAATTTTGTTCTCACGAACGAGTGTCTACACGAATTTGCTCTCACGAACGAGTGTCTACACGAATTTTGCCTCTCACGAACGAGTGTCTACACGAATTTTGCCTCTCACGAACGAGATTTTGCTCTCACGAACGAGTGTCTACACGAATTTTGACTCTCACGAACGAGAATACACGATTTTGCTCTCACGAAACGAGTGTCTACAACGAATTTTGCCTCTCACGAACGAGAATACACACGAATTTTGCTATCACGAACGAGTGTCTACACGAATTTCGCCTCTCACGAACGAGTGTCTACACGAATTTCGCCTCTCACGAACGAGTGTCTTCACGAATTTTGCCTCTCACGAACGAGTGTCTACACGAATTTGGCCTCTCACGAACGAGTGTCTTCACGAATTTTGCTCTCACGAACGAGTATCTACACGAATTTTGCCTCACGAACGAGATTATACACGAATTTTGCTCTCACGAACGAGTATCTACACGATTTTGCCTCTCACGAACGAGAATATACACGAATTTTGCTCTCACGAACGAGTGTTTACACGAATTTTTGCCTCTCACGAACGAGTGTCTACACGAATTTTGCCTCTCACGAACGAGATATACACGAATTTTGCTCTCAGACGAGTGTCTACACGATTTTGCCTCTCACGAACGAGTGTCTTCACGAATTTTGTCGTTCACGAACGGCAGACTTGTTTCGTGAGNCCAGCTCTTGTCTCCCAGCTCTTGTACCTTGTCTCCCAGCTCTTGTACCTTGTCTCCCAGCTCTTGTACCTTGTCTCCCAGCTCTTGTTGTCTCCCAGCTCTTGTCTCCCAGCTCTTGTACCTTGTCTCCCAGCTCTTGTCTCCCAGCTCTTGTCCTTGTCTCCCAGCTCTTGTACCTGTCTCCCAGCTCTTGTACTTGTCTCCCAGCTCTTGTACCTTGTCTCCAGCTCTTGTCCTTGTCTCCCAGCTCTTGTTCCTTGTCTCCCAGCTCTTGTACCTGTCTCCCAGCTCTTGTACCTTGTCTCCCAGCTCTTGTACCTTGTCTCCCAGCTCTTGTACCTTGTCTCCCAGCTCTTGTCCTTGTCTCCCAGCTCTTGTCTCCCAGCTCTTGTTCTGTCTCCCAGCTCTTGTACCTTGTCTCCCAGCTCTTGTACCTTGTCTCCCAGCTCTTGTACCTTGTCTCCAGCTCTTGTACCTGTCTCCCAGCTCTTGTTCCTTGTCTCCCAGCTCTTGTACCTTGTCTCCCAGCTCTTGTACCTGTTCCCAGCTCTTGTCTCCCAGCTCTTGTACCTTGTCTCCCAGCTCTTGTCTCCCAGCTCTTGTACCTTGTCTCCCAGCTCTTGTCTTGTCTCCCAGCTCTTGTCTCCCAGCTCTTGTACCTTGTCTCCCAGCTCTTGTTCCTTGTCTCCCAGCTCTTGTTCCTGTCTCCCAGCTTTGTCTCCCAGCTCTTGTACTTGTCTCCCAGCTCTTGTACTTGTCTCCCAGCTCTTGTACCTTGTCTCCAGCTCTTGTACCTTGTCTCCCAGCTCTTGTACCTGTCTCCCAGCTCTTGTACCATTGTCTCCCAGCTCTTGTCTCCAGCTCTTGTACCTTGTCTCCCAGCTCTTGTCTCCCAGCTCTTGTTCTTGTCTCCCAGCTCTTGTCTCCCAGCTTGTACTTGTCTCCCAGCTCTGTCCTGTCTCCCAGCTCTTGTCTCCCAGCTCTTGTTCCTGTCTCCCAGCTCTGTACCTTGTCTCCCAGCTCTTGTTCCTTGTCTCCCAGCTCTTGTCCTGTCTCCCAGCTCTTGTACCTTGTCTCCCAGCTCTTGTACCTTGCTCCCAGCTCTTGTACCTTGTCTCCCAGCTCTTGTACCTTGTCTCCCAGCTCTTGTACCTTGTCTCCCAGCTCTGTGTACCTTGTCTCCCAGCTTTGTCTCCCAGCTCTTGTACCTTGTCTCCCAGCTCTTGTACCTTGTCTCCCAGCTCTTGTACCTGTCTCCCAGCTCTTGTCCTTGTCTCCCAGCTCTTGTTCTTGTCTCCCAGCTCTTGTAACTTGTCTCCCAGCTCTGTACCTTGTCTCCCAGCTCTTGTACCTTGTCTCCCAGCTCTGTCTCCCAGCTCTTGTACCTGTCTCCCAGCTCTTGTACCTTGTCTCCCAGCTCTGTTCCTTGTCTCCCAGCTCTTGTACCTTGTCTCCCACTCTTGTCTACCAGCTTGTTCCTTGTCTCCCAGCTCTTGTACCTTGTCTCCCAGCTCTTGTACCTTGTCTCCCAGCTCTTGTACTTGTCTCCCAGCTTGTACTGTCTCCCAGCTCTTGTCTCCAGCTCTTGTCCTTGTCTCCCAGCTCTTGTCTCCCAGCTCTTGTTCTTGTCTCCGCTTCTTGTACCTTGTCTCCAGCTCTCGTTCCTCATCTCCCCGCTCTTAGACAATGATGTCCAAATAAGGACAAACTAAGAGCGTTGACATATCGATAGGTTGTCCTTGTATCAGCTTGCAGACAAGGAGTCACGATAACGAGGCTGAAATGTTGGCCAAACCACACACTAGAAGGTGAAGGGACGCCGACCTTTTGGTCCGTCCCGGGCTGTTCTGACATCGACTTGAGAATGGTCCAGGACGGACCGAAACGTCGTCGTCGTCCCTTCACTTTCTAGGGTGTGGTTTCGGTCGACACCAAAGCTGTCGTGTGTTTACATATCCCAATAGAGTATTAAGTTAGTCTTCATATCCTAAATATTTAAGTCCTTGGATCACAGTTCTCCTACTCAGGCGACATATCCCGGCTTTTAGTCCGAGCTCGGATATGAGGACAGTGTAAAGAGATGGGACGAAAGGGAATTATTGGGGAAAGCGTTAGCCATTACCACTATATAGCACTTGGAAGGGGGGTGAGGATAAGGTTCTGGGATGGGATGGGGGGAAGGAATGAAGATTGGATATGAGAATGATTTGAGAAATTGTGTTGACTCACTAGGATCATTGGACCATCATTCCAACAAGCAGGATAAGTAAATAGGGCTTTATCTCTAACCATAGAATTTACATTGCTATTTCAGTATCGATAAAATTGTTACTTAAAAGTGCTTTTGTCTCCCATTATATATAAACTTTTGTGTTGACCAATCCACACACACTATAAAATGAAGGGACAACGACGTTTCGATCCGTCCTGGACCATTCACGTTGACTTGAGACTGGTCCAGGACGGACCGTAACGTCGTCGTCCCTTCACCTTCTAGTGTGTGGTCTGGTCAACATTACTGTGACTCATCACGTGCATAAACTTTGTATTTTTTTTGTATGCTGTAATGTTTTTTGACCTTCGGAAAAAAAAAACATGCATTTGTTTTTGACTCCCGCAGATAGTGTAGTGGATAAGAAATGTAGTGTACAGTGATGTGGAAATCTCTACTACAACTCAGGGTCGTTCTGCTGCGTGAGGGGGGGCTGCACCCCAGTACAAAATGTGTAGATGTGTCGCTGAGGGCCCTATACTGTAGTGGTGTCGCTGAGGCCCCTATACCACTGCCAGTACAACTTAAGTAGCCCAGGAGTTGCTGCCCATCATTTTTAATAATATATAGTTTTACCAGTTTTGATATGTATTGCTAATTGGTTTACCAAATTTCTAGTAGTACGTGTGTGCGCGCGCATAAGATTGCGAGGGAAGTATGTGTGTGTGTGGAAGGTTTTTTTTTTTTAAATTTACGTCAGGTTTGAAACCATATTGTTAAAAGTACTGTTGCTGCAGGTCTCGTAGACATGTGTGGTGCCGGCAAAAGGTTTACTAAACCAGTGGGTAAAACATACAGAAGTTGTGTGTAATCATCGCAGGATCGACGCCATCAACGTTGATTCAACGTTAGTGTCGTTTGCCCAAATTTGCCTTTGGGGAAGGGACGGTAATTATCAAGAGGGGAAGTGCCAAGCCATTATGACTATGTAGCACTTGGAAGGGATCAGGATTTGGGATGGGACGGAGGGAAGCAGTGACTTGTGATCATCATCATGGTTATAATTTTCAGGAGTTTTCTGGTTGTAACAATGGTTTGTAGGATCTGGTTTAAGTGTTGAAATTTGTATAGAAATTTACGATAAATACAGGCGACTGTGAATGTCCCCCACGTGGTAATTATACCCGTTTCAATATCAAAATGTCTTTAATTAAACAGTCATCAGTTCGAACCGCCATCATGAATCACTGGGAATATTATTTTATAATCTGCTGTATTATATTCTCTTTTTTTACTGTTATGTCCAAACTTAAGTAAATATTGGTTCCATACTTAGTCTTACTTTTGCATATATATCTATACAGTTTATCTATTTTTTTATTTATTTTGTAAGAACGTTTAGGATCATGTAGGAATATCCAGATTATCCAGACATGGATAGGTAACATCACTACTTCCTGTGGCTTAGTAATCCTGACAAAACCCTGCATCTCAATGCATGTCAATAACATCTTTTCTTGAATTAATTGCCGATGCAGGATTGATGGGGTTAGTATCCTTTGCAGTTAGATATTCAAGCATCAAAATGTATACTACATTATTAATTATATAATGCACACAGAAGTCACAATAGTGTGATGGATCCAATGAACGAATCCACAAGGGCCGTGACGTGGGTTCGAACCTGCGTCCGGGAAGATCCCAGACGCTGCCTTAATAGACTGCGTCACGACACTGGGTAAATAAATTGCCACCGGGAGTGCTGCTGCTCTCACACGGATCCCGCAGCAGCCTCTCCTGAGACGCAAACTTTGTGGATTTGTTCGTTGAATTATATAATCATGAAGATGGTTTTCAGTCTTAATTTGTCATTCAAAGTTTTATTGTGGAGGTGCATTTAACCCAGTCAATAATGCTACAACAGAAAACTGTGTGCTCAAAGCTGCGTGTGCGTGTGTTTGGGCAGGGGTGAGAATCGTGTGTGTGTGTGTGTACCATTTTTGCTATAAATGGAGTGTATGCGTGTTTTCAACAACACTGTATTTATATTGTGCGAGTATCGGTGCATCTTCTGAATATGTCCTGATTTTTTTTTTCTTCAGTAAATGGATTACCACATGCTATCAGTAAGAACATGTCATTTAGTATCATGGAAAGAAGTCTTGATTACCCAGTTTATATACAGTACTCTGTATATGTAATTATATATTTAAGATGTTGACCAGACCACACAATAGAAAGTGAAGGGATGACGATGTTTCGGTCCGTCCTGGACCATTCTCGAGTCGATCTCACACTAGAAAGTGAAGGGACGACGACGTTTCGGTCCGTCCTTGACCATTCTCAAGTCGATCATTCTCACAGTCGAGTTGAGAATGGTCCAGGACGGACCGAAACGTTGTCGTCCCTTCACTCTCTAGCGTGTGGTCTGGTCAACATACTTCAGCCCCGTTATTGTGACTCATCGCCTGCATATATTTAAGATATATATATACACACATCTGCTGTTCCTAAAGCTAAAGTTGCCTAACAAACTCAACTTCCTTCAAAATTTAGTTTTTCAAATGTTGGTTGATAAATATGTTGAAAAATTCTAGGCATTGTAGAAGAGAAATTCTAGGCATTGTAGAAGAGAAATTCTAGGCATTGTAGAAGAGTTATTTAATCTAATAGCCAAAGCATGTTGTTATTAGTCTGTCATCGTTGAAATGTACATTCATGGGTTACATTCATTATTAAGGCCTATTTTCACCTATCTTCAAGAAATTATCTTGAGATGATTTCGGGGATTAGAGTCCCCGTGGCCCGGTCCTCGACCAGGCCTGCTTTTTGTTACACACCCGCAGGAAGCAGCCAAGCAGCAGCTGCTGCCTGTAGCAGCTGTTTAACTCCCAGGTACCTATTTACTGCTAGGTAAACAGGGGCATCAGGGTGAAAGAAACTGCCCATTTGTTTCCGCCGGGGAACGAACCCAGAACTTCAGGACTACGAATCCCAAGCGCTGTCCACTCAGCCATCAGGGCCCCTTCATTATAAATTGGGAATGATAGTAATCTGGCTTCACATACTCCACCCCCAGGAAGCAGCCCGTGACAGCTGACTAACACCCAGGTACCTATTTTACTGCTAGGTAACAGGGGCATAGGGTGAAAGAAACTCTGCCCATTGTTTCTCGCCGACGCCTGGGATCGAACCCAGGACCACAGGATCACAAGTCCCGCGTGCTGTCCGCTCGGCCGACCGGCTCTTAACTGTAAACGCTCAAGACTTCGCATGGTTCAGCTTGGTGATGCCTAAAATATTTATAGTATTTTTGGGAGTTCTAGGTTTTTGAATTGTAACTATAAATTTCATGTCGAAATGTTCACAAATGATTTTGCTAGAGAATAAACAGCATGCAAAATGTGCGTTTATACAAGATTGTGCTCCACTAGTGGATGTTCAAAATGTCATGAAAATTTCAATGTCTCGTCTACTTTTCAACATAAATAAAAATCTAAATTATGGTAATATGTGCACATTGTCTGATCATATGCAACCCGTCCTCTTCAAAATAACGTCGCTTTCCGCTCGTATGTTCGCCATGGCCAAAAATGAACACGATTTGAAATGAAATCGGCTCACGAAAGTGATGTACTGTCCCGTTTTCTATTTGAGTCCTCTGGCTTACTCGGTAAGGTTAGGAGAGGAAACTTTAATTGAAAGTTTTTCATGACGTTTTGATTAATTTTGAAATTACGCACGTTTTCGGCCACACGGTCAAACGGCCAAATTCTGACATAATTTGCAAGAGTAAAAAGAAAACGAACATAATTTTCATACTTTTCTGGCAGGTAATTTGCAAAATGAAAGGGAGAATATTCACCGGCAGAGCAATTGTTGTACTGAGTGGTAAGTAGTTAATGTGATCTCTTGATGGTCCACGATGGTCTGGACGGTCCACGATGGTGTGGATGGTCCACGATGGTGTGGATGGTCCACGATGGTCTGGATGGTCCACGTGGTCTGGATGGTCCACCATAGTGTGGACGGTCCACGATGGTCTGGACGGTCCACTGATAATCAGTTTATACACTGTAAAATTATGAAAATGACTAAAAGTTATTTTCAGTCATTTGAAGATGTATGCTGCGTTTTAGCATCATACATTTACAGTTGGAATACGGAAGCTGCGTTTTAGTGTCTTGGCACAATTACTGTCAGGATACGGATGATAATGTCGTTAAAACACTGAAAGTGTTTACATCACAAGTCGAGCCATACAGATGACGATGTATTATCATCCTGTGGTCCCGGGTTCGATCCCGGACGCCGGCGAGAAACAGTGGGCAGAGTTTCTTTCACCCTATGCTATGTTATGTTACCTAGCATTATGTTATGCTATGTTACCTAGCAGTAAATAGGTACCTGGGTGTTAGTCAGCTGTCACGGGCTGCTTCCTGTGGGTGGAGGCCTGGTCGAGGACCGGGCCACGGGGACACTAAAGCCCCGAAATCATCTCGGGATAACCTCAAGATTATAGTGTCGTTGGAACACTAAGGTGTTTACATCAGAAGTCGAGCATGGCCTCAGGCCGGCCTCTGGGAGTAGAAGAACTCTCGGAACCATCTCCAGGTATTCTTCGGGTTACAGACTACTTTTGTTTTGCTTCTAACTTGAAACTTGTGAATTAAATAAATGATAAAAACTAGAAAGTGTAAATTAAACTGTAATTTAGGTGTGTTTAGAGTAAGCCAGATTACTGTTATTCCTCGAATCTTAACATGGGTGAAAATAGGTCTGAGTGAAGCAAGTAACTCATGTATGTTCATGCGAATGAGGACAGCTTAGTTATTGATGATGATACATAAATACATCAAATACTTTAGCTACGGGTATTAGGCCAAATGGTTCTTGTCTGCTGTATCTAGCAGTGCCATTTTGAACATGTCGATCAACAAGCTAATGAATTTTTTGAAAACTTTATATCACAAGGAAGTTCTTGTCGGGCAGCTCTGGCAGTTAGGTATGGAGAATAACATATACATGCACACACACATATATGTATGGATATTGTACCTAAATAGCCAGAATTGTGCTACTTGACCTGGTATGCAAGGCTTAATTTGCCTAACAAGCAGAAGTGACACGTTATTTTCAAACGTGTCTTTCCAAATTGATTTATTGCGATTGATATTCATTGTTACATCAATTAGTGATTTAGGTTAAGTTAAGATATGTTAGGTTTGATTAAATTTCCATATTAGGTATAACTCGCATTAAAAAAATCGCACGGTAAGCTTTTATCATTCCACAAGGAAAAAGTCTGAAAAAATATAATATTTTGGAAAGTTCTGCTTGTTAGGCAACTTGGCTTATTACATACATTCATACATACATACATACATATATGCAAAATTTATCGGAGCACTAGTTGGGGTTTGACTACACGAGCAGGGTTGCTAAAGGCTACATTAGCCGCGAATCTCCATAATATCTCCGTATGATGAGTTGCATATGGAGATCATAATATCTCCGTATGATGAGCTGCATATGGAGATCATAATATTATGCCTCACAATATCCATATGGATATTATGAGCCCTAATATCCAACATAAGAGTATAGGTAAGGGAGGCTGGAGGCTGCAGGACATGGCCAAACCAGTCTACACCATGCAAGGGAACCAATACACTAGTGACTGTGTAACTCCTCGATGTTCTCATAAGGTGTAGGTCCGACCTCTCCTCTTACAAATGACGTCTGAATTTATACGTCCGTTTGCACGTATGGTCGAAAATTGGCGTAATTTAAAAATGGTAAAAATTTAAAATTGGGATTTTTTTCCTGCAAATTAGTAAGTTAAGGGACTTTAGTAGGTCAGGAGGGCAGAAATTCTCCTAAAGTTTCAAAACGTCATGATAAACGGTAATTGAAAGTGTCCTCTCCTAACCTAACAGACAAAGTTGGAGGACCCAGACAGAAAACGGGACTACATCACTTTCGTGAGCCGGTTTCATCTGAAATTGTGTCAGTTTTTGGCGCCATAGTGCGGTTTAGTGATGTTATTTTGAGAGGGCGGGTTAGTAGGTGATGATGATGATGATGATTGATGGTGTGTGTGCTTTTATAAGATGAGCGTGGAGAGATTTAATGTTGCTGGTCACCGTAATGGCTCCCCGGAGTAGATATGGGTTGGCTGGTCTAGCAGATGATGATGAAGCGTTCACCCACCTTTGTTTCTCAATGAACACTACTGGTAGAGAGATTGGAGCTTCGTGTGTGTCACAGCCCTGTGTGTGGGTTCGAACCCTCCCTAGTGTTCTGATAGATGAACAATAATATGACTGTATACTGACCAATATATATAATATATATATTGATCACTTCAGGAAAGTTTGAGAGGCATTTTTTCCCAGTCAATATGGATAATCAGGTTTAGAGTTAACAGTAATTTATGATGTTAATTTGATTGTGGTTAAGAAGGAACTGGTAATTTATAATTACTCAAATAATTATTTGAGGAATTGACTTATAAATCAATTATAACACAATTGACTTATGTTGGGATATATTGAGTAATTTAAATCATTCTATTACAAGTAGAATTTGTTTTAATATATTTTTTGTTAAGTAAACATGTCCTACCTTCCAGTACTGGTAACTATTTACAATAAAAGGATTGATATTGAATACTTTGATGTTTTTCATTCTAACTTGCATACATTATATACATGTGTAAGCTGTCTTAAGTCCTCAATGAACCGGATGTCACTGCTGCCTGCAGGAAATCCTATTACCTAAGTATTATAAGACAGGTTGAGGACCACGCGAGCAGCAGCTGCCCCTTGTAAAAGCAAGGTGTAGAAAATGGGAACAATGCCCCAAGAGACAATGGGAGAATGGGAACAATGCAAAAGTGAATGAAAATCTGGGTGGATAAATTGTGACGTTTCAGAACAGAAACAATGTCAACAAACAAGATGGACGCCATCACACGGAAGACCAACAGATAAATGTCAACAAACAGATATATATATATATATATATATATATATATATATATATATATATATATATATATATATATATATATATATATATATGTTAAGGTTCGTGAGGTTAGGTTAAGGTTCGTGAGGTTAGGTTAAGGTTCGTGAGGTTAAGGTTCGTGAGGTTAAGGTTCGTGAGGTTAGGTTAAGGTTCGTGAGGTTAGGTTAAGGTTCGTGAGGTTAGGTTAAGGTTCGTGAGGTTAGGTTAAGGTTCGTGAGGTTAGGTTAAGGCTCGTGAGGTTAGGTTAAGGTTCGTGAGGTTAGGTTAAGGTTCGTGAGGTTAGGTTAAGGTTCGTGAGGTTAGGTTAAGGTTCGTGAGGTTAGGTTAGGTTAAGGTTCGTGAGGTTAGGTTAAGGTTCGTGAGGTTAGGTTAAGGCTCGTGAGGTTAGGTTAAGGTTCGTGAGGTTAGGTTAAGGTTCGTGAGGTTAGGTTAAGGTTCGTGAGGTTAGGTTAAGGTTCGTGAGGTTAAGGTTCGTGAGGTTAGGTAAGGCTCGTGAGGTTAGGTTAAGGTTCGTGAGGTTAGGTTAAGGTTCGTGAGGTTAGGTTAAGGTTCGTGAGGTTAGGTTAATCTCACGAACGAGTGTCTTCACGAATTTTGCCTCTCACGAACGAGAATACACACGAATTTTGCTCTCACGAACGAGTGTCTACACGAATTTTGCCTCTCACGAACGAGATTATACACGAATTTGCTCTCACGAACGAGTGTCTACACGAATTTTGGCTCTCACGAACGAGAATATACACGAATTTTGCTCTCACGAACGAGTGTCTACACGAATTTTGCCTCTCACGAACGAGAATACACACGAATTTTGCTCTCACGAACGAGTGTCCACACGAATTTTGCCTCTCACGAACGAGAATATACACGAATTTTGCTCTCACGAACGAGAATATACACGAATTTTGCTCTCACGAACGAGTGTCTACACGAATTTTGCCTCTCACGAACGAGAATATACACGAATTTTGCTCTCACGAACGAGAATATACACGAATTTTGCTCTCACGAACGAGTGTCTACACGAATTTGCCTCTCACGAACGAGATTATACACGAATTTTGCTCTCACGAACGAGTGTCTACACGAATGTTGCCTCTCACGAACGAGAATATACACGAATTTTGCTCTCACGAACGAGTATCTACACGAATTTTGCCTCTCACGAACGAGAATACACACGAATTTTGCTCGCACGAACGAGTGTCTACACGAATTTTGCCTCTCACGAACGAGTGTCTTCACGAATTTTGTCGTTCACGAACGGCAGACTGTTTCGTGAGGTTAGGTTAAGGTTCGTGAGGTTAGGTTAAGGTTCGTGAGGTTAGGTTAAGGTTCGTGAGGTTAGGTTAAGGTTCGTGAGGTTAGGTTAAGGTCTGTGAGGTTAGGTTAAGGTTCGTGAGGTTAGGTTAAGGTTCGTGAGGTTAGGTTAAGGTTCGTGAGGTTAGGTTAAGGTTCGTGAGTTAGGTTAAGGTTCGTGAGGTTAGGTTAAGGTTCGTGAGGTTAGGTTAAGGTTCGTGAGGTTAGGTTAAGGTCTGTGAGGTTAGGTTAAGGTTCGTGAGGTTAGGTTAAGGTTCGTGAGGTTAGGTTAAGGTTCGTGAGGTTAGGTTAAGTTCGTGAGGTTAGGTTAAGGTCTGTGAGGTTAGGTTAAGGTTCGTGAGGTTAGGTTAAGGTTCGTGAGGTTAGGTTAAGGCTCGTGAGGTTAGGTTAAGGTTCGTGAGGTTAGGTTAACATTGTAACTCTTGTACCTTGTCTCCCAGCTCTTGTACCTTGTCTCCCAGCTCTTGTACCTTGTCTCCAGCTCTTGTACCTTGTCTCCCAGCTCTTGTCTCCCAGCTCTTGTACCTTGTCTCCCAGCTCTTGTACCTTGTCTCCCAGCTCTTGTACCTTGTCTCCCAGCTCTTGTACCTTGTCTCCCAGCTCTTGTACCTTGTCTCCCAGCTCTTGTACCTTG
The DNA here is from genome assembly GCA_020271785.1 of Procambarus virginalis. Taxonomy (NCBI): domain Eukaryota; kingdom Metazoa; phylum Arthropoda; class Malacostraca; order Decapoda; family Cambaridae; genus Procambarus; species Procambarus virginalis. The sequence goes on from WNGS01169397.1 coordinate 25,406, forward strand.
TCTCCCAGCTCTTGTCTCTTGTCTCCCAGCTCTTGTTCCTTGTCTCCCAGCTCTTGTACCTTGTCTCCCAGCTCTTGTCTCCCAGCTCTTGTACCTTGTCTCCCAGCTCTTGTACCTTGTCTCCCAGCTCTTGTACCTTGTCTCCCAGCTCTTGTACCTTGTCTCCCAGCTCTTGTCTCCCAGCTCTTGTACCTTGTCTCCCAGCTCTTGTACCTTGTCTCCCAGCTCTTGTCTCCCAGCTCTTGTACCTTGTCTCCCAGCTCTTGTACCTTGTCTCCCAGCTCTTGTACCTTGTCTCCCAGCTCTTGTCTCCCAGCTCTTGTACCTTGTCTCCCAGCTCTTGTCTCCCAGCTCTTGTACCTTGTCTCCCAGCTCTTGTACCTTGTCTCCCAGCTCTTGTCTCCCAGCTCTTGTTCCTTGTCTCCCAGCTCTTGTCTCCCAGCTCTTGTACCTTGTCTCCCAGCTCTTGTCTCCCAGCTCTTGTTCCTTGTCTCCCAGCTCTTGTCTCCCAGCTCTTGTACCTTGTCTCCCAGCTCTTGTACCTTGTCTCCCAGCTCTTGTACCTTGTCTCCCAGCTCTTGTACCTTGTCTCCCAGCTCTTGTACCTTGTCTCCCAGCTCTTGTACCTTGTCTCCCAGCTCTTGTCTCCCAGCTCTTGTACCTTGTCTCCCAGCTCTTGTTCCTTGTCTCCCAGCTCTTGTCTCCCAGCTCTTGTACCTTGTCTCCCAGCTCTTGTACCTTGTCTCCCAGCTCTTGTACCTTGTCTCCCAGCTCTTGTCTCCCAGCTCTTGTTCCTTGTCTCCCAGCTCTTGTTCCTTGTCTCCCAGCTCTTGTCTCCCAGCTCTTGTCTCCCAGCTCTTGTACCTTGTCTCCCAGCTCTTGTACCTTGTCTCCCAGCTCTTGTACCTTGTCTCCCAGCTCTTGTTCCTTGTCTCCCAGCTCTTGTACCTTGTCTCCCAGCTCTTGTACCTTGTCTCCCAGCTCTTGTACCTTGTCTCCCAGCTCTTGTCTCCCAGCTCTTGTACCTTGTCTCCCAGCTCTTGTCTCCCAGCTCTTGTACCTTGTCTCCCAGCTCTTGTCTCCCAGCTCTTGTACCTTGTCTCCCAGCTCTTGTCTCCCAGCTCTTGTCTCCCAGCTCTTGTACCTTGTCTCCCAGCTCTTGTACCTTGTCTCCCAGCTCTTGTACCTTGTCTCCCAGCTCTTGTCTCCCAGCTCTTGTACCTTGTCTCCCAGCTCTTGTCTCCCAGCTCTTGTACCTTGTCTCCCAGCTCTTGTACCTTGTCTCCCAGCTCTTGTACCTTGTCTCCCAGCTCTTGTTCCTTGTCTCCCAGCTCTTGTACCTTGTCTCCCAGCTCTTGTCTCCCAGCTCTTGTACCTTGTCTCCCAGCTCTTGTACCTTGTCTCCCAGCTCTTGTACCTTGTCTCCCAGCTCTTGTACCTTGTCTCCCAGCTCTTGTACCTTGTCTCCCAGCTCTTGTACCTTGTCTCCCAGCTCTTGTCTCCCAGCTCTTGTACCTTGTCTCCCAGCTCTTGTACCTTGTCTCCCAGCTCTTGTACCTTGTCTCCCAGCTCTTGTTCCTTGTCTCCCAGCTCTTGTTCCTTGTCTCCCAGCTCTTGTCTCCCAGCTCTTGTACCTTGTCTCCCAGCTCTTGTACCTTGTCTCCCAGCTCTTGTACCTTGTCTCCCAGCTCTTGTACCTTGTCTCCCAGCTCTTGTACCTTGTCTCCCAGCTCTTGTACCTTGTCTCCCAGCTCTTGTACCTTGTCTCCCAGCTCTTGTTCCTTGTCTCCCAGCTCTTGTCTCCCAGCTCTTGTTCCTTGTCTCCCAGCTCTTGTTCCTTGTCTCCCAGCTCTTGTACCTTGTCTCCCAGCTCTTGTCTCCCAGCTCTTGTCTCCCAGCTCTTGTACCTTGTCTCCCAGCTCTTGTCTCCCAGCTCTCGTTCCTCATCTCCCAGCTCTTAGACAATGATGTCCAAATAAGGACAAACTAAGAGCGTTGACATATCGATAGGTTGTCCTTGTATCAGCTTGCAGACAAGGAGTCACGATAACGAGGCTGAAATGTTGGCCAAACCACACACTAGAAGGTGAAGGGACGACGACCTTTTGGTCCGTCCGGGCTGTTGTGACAATCGACTTGAGAATGGTCCAGGAAGGACCGAAACGTCGTCGTCGTCGTCCCTTCACTTTCTAGTGTGTGGTTTGGTCGACACCAAAGCGTGTCGTGTGTTTACATATCCCAACTAGAGTATTAAGTTAGTCTTCATATCCTAAATATTTAAGTCCTTGGATCACAGTTCTCCTACTCAGGCGACATATCCCGGCTTTTAGTCCGAGCTCGGATATGAGGACAGTGTAAAGAGATGGGACGAAAGGGAATTATTGGGGGAAAGCGTTAAGCCATTACGACTATATAGCACTTGGAAGGGGGGTGAGGATAAGGTTCTGGGATGGGATGGGGGGAAGGAATGAAGATTGGATATGAGAATGAATTTGAGAAAATGTGTTGACTCACTAGGATCATTGGACCATCATTCCAACAAGCAGGATAAGTAAATAGGGCTTTATCTCTAACCAGAGAATTTACATTGCTATTTTAGTATCGATAAAATTGTTACTTAAAAGTGCTTTTGTCTCCCATTATATATAAACTTTTGTGTTGACCAATCCACACACACTATAAAATGAAGGGACAACGACGTTTCGATCCGTCCTGGACCATTCACAGTTGACTTGAGACTGGTCCAGGACGGACCGTAACGTCGTCGTCCCTTCACCTTCTAGTGTGTGGTCTGGTCAACATTATTGTGACTCATCACGTGCATAAACTTTTGTATTTTTTTTGTATGCTGTAATGTTTTTGACCTTCGGAAAAAAAAAACATGCATTTGTTTTGACTCCCGCAGATAGTGTAGTGATAAGAAATGTAGTGTACAGTGATGTGGAAATCTCTACTACAACTCAGGGTCGTTCTGCTGCGTGAGGGGGGCTGCACCCCAGTACAAAGTGGTAGATGGTGTCGCTGAGGCCCCTATACCACTGCCAGTACAACTTAAGTAGCCCAGGAGTTGCTGCCCATCATTTTTTAATAATATATAGTTTTACCAGTTTTGATATGTATTGCTAATTGGTTTACAAATTTATAGTAGTAGTGTGTGCGCGCGCATAAGATTGCGAGGGAAGTATGTGTGTGNAGCTCTTGTTCCTTGTCTCCCAGCTCTTGTACCTTGTCTCCCAGCTCTTGTACCTTGTCTCCCAGCTCTTGTACCTTGTCTCCCAGCTCTTGTCTCCCAGCTCTTGTACCTTGTCTCCCAGCTCTTGTCTCCCAGCTCTTGTCTCCCAGCTCTTGTACCTTGTCTCCCAGCTCTTGTACCTTGTCTCCCAGCTCTTGTCTCCCAGCTCTTGTACCTTGTCTCCCAGCTCTTGTACTTGTCTCCCAGCTCTTGTTCCTTGTCTCCCAGCTCTTGTCTCCCAGCTCTTGTCTCCCAGCTCTTGTCTCCCAGCTCTTGTACCTTGTCTCCCAGCTCTTGTACCTTGTCTCCCAGCTCTTGTACCTTGTCTCCCAGCTCTTGTACCTTGTCTCCCAGCTCTTGTTCCTTGTCTCCCAGCTCTTGTTCCTTGTCTCCCAGCTCTTGTACCTTGTCTCCCAGCTCTTGTACCTTGTCTCCCAGCTCTTGTACCTTGTCTCCCAGCTCTTGTCTCCCAGCTCTTGTACCTTGTCTCCCAGCTCTTGTACCTTGTCTCCCAGCTCTTGTACCTTGTCTCCCAGCTCTTGTACCTTGTCTCCCAGCTCTTGTTCCTTGTCTCCCAGCTCTTGTTCCTTGTCTCCCAGCTCTTGTACCTTGTCTCCCAGCTCTTGTACCTTGTCTCCCAGCTCTTGTACCTTGTCTCCCAGCTCTTGTACCTTGTCTCCCAGCTCTTGTTCCTTGTCTCCCAGCTCTTGTACCTTGTCTCCCAGCTCTTGTCTCCCAGCTCTTGTTCCTTGTCTCCCAGCTCTTGTACCTTGTCTCCCAGCTCTTGTCTCCCAGCTCTTGTACCTTGTCTCCCAGCTCTTGTACCTTGTCTCCCAGCTCTTGTACCTTGTCTCCCAGCTCTTGTACCTTGTCTCCCAGCTCTTGTCTCCCAGCTCTTGTACCTTGTCTCCCAGCTCTTGTCTCCCAGCTCTTGTCTCCCAGCTCTTGTTCCTTGTCTCCCAGCTCTTGTACCTTGTCTCCCAGCTCTTGTACCTTGTCTCCCAGCTCTTGTCTCCCAGCTCTTGTACCTTGTCTCCCAGCTCTTGTACCTTGTCTCCCAGCTCTTGTACCTTGTCTCCCAGCTCTTGTACCTTGTCTCCCAGCTCTTGTACCTTGTCTCCCAGCTCTTGTACCTTGTCTCCCAGCTCTTGTACCTTGTCTCCCAGCTCTTGTTCCTTGTCTCCCAGCTCTTGTACCTTGTCTCCCAGCTCTTGTACCTTGTCTCCCAGCTCTTGTCTCCCAGCTCTTGTTCCTTGTCTCCCAGCTCTTGTACCTTGTCTCCCAGCTCTTGTCTCCCAGCTCTTGTCTCCCAGCTCTTGTACCTTGTCTCCCAGCTCTTGTACCTTGTCTCCCAGCTCTTGTCTCCCAGCTCTTGTTCCTTGTCTCCCAGCTCTTGTACCTTGTCTCCCAGCTCTTGTACCTTGTCTCCCAGCTCTTGTACCTTGTCTCCCAGCTCTTGTTCCTTGTCTCCCAGCTCTTGTCTCCCAGCTCTTGTACCTTGTCTCCCAGCTCTTGTCTCCCAGCTCTTGTCTCCCAGCTCTTGTACCTTGTCTCCCAGCTCTTGTACCTTGTCTCCCAGCTCTTGTACCTTGTCTCCCAGCTCTTGTTCCTTGTCTCCCAGCTCTTGTCTCCCAGCTCTTGTACCTTGTCTCCCAGCTCTTGTCTCCCAGCTCTTGTCTCCCAGCTCTTGTACCTTGTCTCCCAGCTCTTGTACCTTGTCTCCCAGCTCTTGTACCTTGTCTCCCAGCTCTTGTCTCCCAGCTCTTGTACCTTGTCTCCCAGCTCTTGTACCTTGTCTCCCAGCTCTTGTACCTTGTCTCCCAGCTCTTGTTCCTTGTCTCCCAGCTCTTGTACCTTGTCTCCCAGCTCTTGTACCTTGTCTCCCAGCTCTTGTACCTTGTCTCCCAGCTCTTGTCTCCCAGCTCTTGTTCCTTGTCTCCCAGCTCTTGTACCTTGTCTCCCAGCTCTTGTCTCCCAGCTCTTGTACCTTGTCTCCCAGCTCTTGTACCTTGTCTCCCAGCTCTTGTACCTTGTCTCCCAGCTCTTGTCTCCCAGCTCTTGTACCTTGTCTCCCAGCTCTTGTACCTTGTCTCCCAGCTCTTGTCTCCCAGCTCTTGTTCCTTGTCTCCCAGCTCTTGTACCTTGTCTCCCAGCTCTTGTACCTTGTCTCCCAGCTCTTGTCTCCCAGCTCTTGTACCTTGTCTCCCAGCTCTTGTACCTTGTCTCCCAGCTCTTGTACCTTGTCTCCCAGCTCTTGTACCTTGTCTCCCAGCTCTTGTACCTTGTCTCCCAGCTCTTGTACCTTGTCTCCCAGCTCTTGTACCTTGTCTCCCAGCTCTTGTCTCCCAGCTCTTGTTCCTTGTCTCCCAGCTCTTGTACCTTGTCTCCCAGCTCTTGTCTCCCAGCTCTTGTTCCTTGTCTCCCAGCTCTTGTACCTTGTCTCCCAGCTCTTGTACCTTGTCTCCCAGCTCTTGTCTCCCAGCTCTTGTACCTTGTCTCCCAGCTCTTGTACCTTGTCTCCCAGCTCTTGTCTCCCAGCTCTTGTTCCTTGTCTCCCAGCTCTTGTACCTTGTCTCCCAGCTCTTGTACCTTGTCTCCCAGCTCTTGTCTCCCAGCTCTTGTACCTTGTCTCCCAGCTCTTGTACCTTGTCTCCCAGCTCTTGTCTCCCAGCTCTTGTACCTTGTCTCCCAGCTCTTGTACCTTGTCTCCCAGCTCTTGTTCCTTGTCTCCCAGCTCTTGTACCTTGTCTCCCAGCTCTTGTCTCCCAGCTCTTGTACCTTGTCTCCCAGCTCTTGTACCTTGTCTCCCAGCTCTTGTCTCCCAGCTCTTGTACCTTGTCTCCCAGCTCTTGTACCTTGTCTCCCAGCTCTTGTACCTTGTCTCCCAGCTCTTGTTCCTTGTCTCCCAGCTCTTGTACCTTGTCTCCCAGCTCTTGTACCTTGTCTCCCAGCTCTTGTACCTTGTCTCCCAGCTCTTGTACCTTGTCTCCCAGCTCTTGTCTCCCAGCTCTTGTACCTTGTCTCCCAGCTCTTGTCTC
>WNGS01169397.1:36256-55288 GCA_020271785.1 Procambarus virginalis
CCTTGTCTCCCAGCTCTTGTACCTTGTCTCCCAGCTCTTGTCTCCCAGCTCTTGTACCTTGTCTCCCAGCTCTTGTCTCCCAGCTCTTGTTCCTTGTCCCCAGCTCTTGTCTCCCAGCTCTTGTTCCTTGTCTCCCAGCTCTTGTACCTTGTCTCCCAGCTCTTGTACCTTGTCTCCCAGCTCTTGTACCTTGTCTCCCAGCTCTTGTACCTTGTCTCCCAGCTCTTGTACCTTGTCTCCCAGCTCTTGTACCTTGTCTCCCAGCTCTTGTACCTTGTCTCCCAGCTCTTGTACCTTGTCTCCCAGCTCTTGTTCCTTGTCTCCCAGCTCTTGTACCTTGTCTCCCAGCTCTTGTACCTTGTCTCCCAGCTCTTGTCTCCCAGCTCTTGTACCTTGTCTCCCAGCTCTTGTACCTTGTCTCCCAGCTCTTGTACCTTGTCTCCCAGCTCTTGTACCTTGTCTCCCAGCTCTTGTTCCTTGTCTCCCAGCTCTTGTACCTTGTCTCCCAGCTCTTGTACCTTGTCTCCCAGCTCTTGTACCTTGTCTCCCAGCTCTTGTACTTGTCTCCCAGCTCTTGTACCTTGTCTCCCAGCTCTTGTACCTTGTCTCCCAGCTCTTGTACCTTGTCTCCCAGCTCTTGTACCTTGTCTCCCAGCTCTTGTCTCCCCTCTTTTTACCTTGTCTCCCAGCTCTTGTACCTTGTCTCCCAGCTCTTGTTCCTTGTCTCCCAGCTCTTGTACCTTGTCTCCCAGCTCTTGTACCTTGTCTCCCAGCTCTTGTACCTTGTCTCCCAGCTCTTGTACCTTGTCTCCCAGCTCTTGTCTCCCAGCTCTTGTTCCTTGTCTCCCAGCTCTTGTCTCCCAGCTCTTGTACCTTGTCTCCCAGCTCTTGTCTCCCAGCTCTTGTTCCTTGTCTCCCAGCTCTTGTACCTGTCTCCCAGCTCTTGTACCTTGTCTCCCAGCTCTTGTCTCCCAGCTCTTGTACCTTGTCTCCCAGCTCTTGTCTCCCAGCTCTTGTACCTTGTCTCCCAGCTCTTGTACCTTGTCTCCCAGCTCTTGTACCTTGTCTCCCAGCTCTTGTTCCTTGTCTCCCAGCTCTTGTTCCTTGTCTCCCAGCTCTTGTACCTTGTCTCCCAGCTCTTGTCCTTGTCTCCCAGCTCTTGTACCTTGTCTCCCAGCTCTTGTACCTTGTCTCCCAGCTCTTGTACCTTGTCTCCCAGCTCTTGTACTTGTCTCCCAGCTCTTGTACCTTGTCTCCCAGCTCTTGTTCCTTGTCTCCCAGCTCTTTCCTTGTCTCCCAGCTCTTGTACCTTGTCTCCCAGCTCTTGTACCTTGTCTCCCAGCTCTTGTACCTTGTCTCCCAGCTCTTGTCCCTTGTCTCCCAGCTCTTGTACCTTGTCTCCCAGCTCTTGTACCTTGTCTCCCAGCTCTTGTCCTTGTCTCCCAGCTCTTGTTCCTTGTCTCCCAGCTCTTGTTCCCAGTCTCCCTTGTCTCCCAGCTCTTGTACCTTGTCTCCCAGCTCTTGTACCTTGTCTCCCAGCTCTTGTACCTTGTCTCCCAGCTCTTGTACCTTGTCTCCCAGCTCTTGTACCTTGTCTCCCAGCTCTTGTCTCCCCAGCTCTTGTACCTTGTCTCCCAGCTCTTGTACCTTGTCTCCCAGCTCTTGTACCTTGTCTCCCAGCTCTTGTACCTTGTCTCCCAGCTCTTGTACCTTGTCTCCCAGCTCTTGTTCCTTGTCTCCGCTCTTGTACCTTGTCTCCCAGCTCTTGTACCTTGTCTCCCAGCTCTTGTACCTTGTCTCCCAGCTCTTGTACCTTGTCTCCCAGCTCTTGTACCTTGTCTCCCAGCTCTTGTACCTTGTCTCCCAGCTCTTGTCTCCCAGCTCTTGTACCTTGTCTCCCAGCTCTTGTACCTTGTCTCCCAGCTCTTGTCCTTGTCTCCCAGCTCTTGTACCTTGTCTCCCAGCTCTTGTACCTTGTCTCCCAGCTCTTGTACCTTGTCTCCCAGCTCTTGTACCTTGTCTCCCAGCTCTTGTCTCCCAGCTCTTGTCTCCCAGCTCTTGTACCTTGTCTCCCAGCTCTTGTACCTTGTCTCCCAGCTCTTGTACCTTGTCTCCCAGCTCTTGTACCTTGTCTCCCAGCTCTTGTACCTTGTCTCCCAGCTCTTGTCTCCCAGCTCTTGTACCTTGTCTCCCAGCTCTGTTCCTTGTCTCCCAGCTCTTGTACCTTGTCTCCCAGCTCTTGTACCTTGTCTCCCAGCTCTTGTACCTTGTCTCCCAGCTCTTGTCTCCCAGCTCTTGTACCTTGTCTCCCAGCTCTTGTTCCTTGTCTCCCAGCTCTTGTACCTTGTCTCCCAGCTCTTGTACCTTGTCTCCCAGCTCTTGTACCTTGTCTCCCAGCTCTTGTCTCCCAGCTCTTGTACCTTGTCTCCCAGCTCTTGTTCCTTGTCTCCCAGCTCTTGTACCTTGTCTCCCAGCTCTTGTACCTTGTCTCCCAGCTCTTGTTCCTTGTCTCCCAGCTCTTGTTCTTGTCTCCCAGCTCTTGTACCTTGTCTCCCAGCTCTTGTACCTTGTCTCCCAGCTCTTGTACCTTGTCTCCCAGCTCTTGTACCTTGTCTCCCAGCTCTTGTTCCTTGTCTCCCAGCTCTTGTACCTTGTCTCCCAGCTCTTGTACCTTGTCTCCCAGCTCTTGTTCCTTGTCTCCCAGCTCTTGTACCTTGTCTCCCAGCTCTTGTACCTTGTCTCCCAGCTCTTGTACCTTGTCTCCCAGCTCTTGTACCTTGTCTCCCAGCTCTTGTACCTTGTCTCCCAGCTCTTGTACCTTGTCTCCCAGCTCTTGTCTCCCAGCTCTTGTACCTTGTCTCCCAGCTCTTGTACCTTGTCTCCCAGCTCTTGTACCTTGTCTCCCAGCTCTTGTACCTTGTCTCCCAGCTCTTGTACCTTGTCTCCCAGCTCTTGTACCTTGTCTCCCAGCTCTTGTACCTTGTCTCCCAGCTCTTGTACCTTGTCTCCCAGCTCTTGTACCTTGTCTCCCAGCTCTTGTACCTTGTCTCCCAGCTCTTGTACCTTGTCTCCCAGCTCTTGTCTCCCAGCTCTTGTTCCTTGTCTCCCAGCTCTTGTCTCCCAGCTCTTGTACCTTGTCTCCCAGCTCTTGTACCTTGTCTCCCAGCTCTTGTACCTTGTCTCCCAGCTCTTGTACCTTGTCTCCCAGCTCTTGTACCTTGTCTCCCAGCTCTTGTACCTTGTCTCCCAGCTCTTGTACCTTGTCTCCCAGCTCTTGTACCTTGTCTCCCAGCTCTTGTACCTTGTCTCCCAGCTCTTGTACCTTGTCTCCCAGCTCTTGTCTCCCAGCTCTTGTACCTTGTCTCCCAGCTCTTGTCTCCCAGCTCTTGTACCTTGTCTCCCAGCTCTTGTCTCCCCCTCTTGTACCTTGTCTCCCAGCTCTTGTACCTTGTCTCCCAGCTCTTGTCTCCCAGCTCTTGTACCTTGTCTCCCAGCTCTTGTTCCTTGTCTCCCAGCTCTTGTACCTTGTCCTCCCAGCTCTTGTTCCTTGTCTCCCAGCTCTTGTACCTTGTCTCCCAGCTCTTGTTCCTTGTCTCCCAGCTCTTGTACCTCCCAGCTCTTGTCTCCCAGCTCTTGTACCTTGTCTCCCAGCTCTTGTACCTTGTCTCCCAGCTCTTGTACCTTGTCTCCCAGCTCTTGTACCTTGTCTCCCAGCTCTTGTCTTGTCTCTCTTGTACCTTGTCTCCCAGCTCTTGTACCTTGTCTCCCAGCTCTTGTACCTTGTCTCCCAGCTCTTGTCTCCCAGCTCTTGTACCTTGTCTCCCACTCTTGTCTCCCAGCTCTTGTACCTTGTCTCCCAGCTCTTGTACCTTGTCTCCCAGCTCTTGTACCTTGTCTCCCAGCTCTTGTACCTTGTCTCCCAGCTCTTGTACCTTGTCTCCCAGCTCTTGTACCTTGTCTCCCAGCTCTTGTCTCCCAGCTCTTGTACCTTGTCTCCCAGCTCTTGTACCTTGTCTCCCAGCTCTTGTACCTTGTCTCCCAGCTCTTGTCTCCCAGCTCTTGTACCTTGTCTCCCAGCTCTTGTACCTTGTCTCCCAGCTCTTGTACCTTGTCTCCCAGCTCTTGTCTCCCAGCTCTTGTACCTTGTCTCCCAGCTCTTGTCTCCCAGCTCTTGTACCTTGTCTCCCAGCTCTTGTACCTTGTCTCCCAGCTCTTGTACCTTGTCTCCCAGCTCTTGTACCTTGTCTCCCAGCTCTTGTACCTTGTCTCCCAGCTCTTGTACCTTGTCTCCCAGCTCTTGTACCTTGTCTCCCAGCTCTTGTCTCCCCCTCTTGTACCTTGTCTCCCAGCTCTTGTCCTTGTCTCCCAGCTCTTGTACCTTGTCTCCCAGCTCTTGTACCTTGTCTCCCAGCTCTTGTCTCCCAGCTCTTGTACCTTGTCTCCCAGCTCTTGTACTTGTCTCCCAGCTCTTGTACCTTGTCTCCCAGCTCTTGTACCTTGTCTCCCAGCTCTTGTACCTTGTCTCCCAGCTCTTGTACCTTGTCTCCCAGCTCTTGTACCTTGTCTCCCAGCTCTTGTCTCCCAGCTCTTGTACCTTGTCTCCCACTCTTGTCTCCCAGCTCTTGTACCTTGTCTCCCAGCTCTTGTACCTTGTCTCCCAGCTCTTGTCTCCCAGCTCTTGTACCTTGTCTCCCAGCTCTTGTACCTTGTCTCCCAGCTCTTGTCTCCCAGCTCTTGTTCCTTGTCTCCCAGCTCTTGTACCTTGTCTCCCAGCTCTTGTACCTTGTCTCCCAGCTCTTGTACCTTGTCTCCCAGCTCTTGTTCCTTGTCTCCCAGCTCTTGTCTCCCAGCTCTTGTACCTTGTCTCCCATCTGCTCTTGTCTCCCAGCTCTTGTACCTTGTCTCCCAGCTCTTGTCTCCCAGCTCTTGTACCTTGTCTCCCAGCTCTTGTCTCCCAGCTCTGTACCTTGTCTCCCAGCTCTTGTACCTTGTCTCCCAGCTCTTGTTCCTTGTCTCCCAGCTCTTGTTCCTTGTCTCCCAGCTCTTGTACCTTGTCTCCCAGCTCTTGTACCTTGTCTCCCAGCTCTTGTACCTTGTCTCCCAGCTCTTGTACCTTGTCTCCCAGCTCTTGTACTTGTCTCCCAGCTCTTGTTCCTTGTCTCCCAGCTCTTGTTCCTTGTCTCCCAGCTCTGTACCTTGTCTCCCAGCTCTTGTTCCCTTGTCTCCCAGCTCTTGTACCTTGTCTCCCAGCTCTTGTACCTTGTCTCCCAGCTCTTGTCTCCCAGCTCTTGTTCCTTGTCTCCCAGCTCTTGTACCTTGTCTCCCAGCTCTTGTCTCCCAGCTCTTGTACCTTGTCTCCCAGCTCTTGTCTCCCAGCTCTTGTACCTTGTCTCCCAGCTCTTGTTCCTTGTCTCCCAGCTCTTGTCTCCCNTTGAGGTACAGAGCTTTTAACATCGCTTGGACTCGATTTTTCTCTGATTGACTGTTCTCTTTGTGTTTCTGTTCGACAGGAATTGATATCCAGCGTCCTACTTTCCAGTTATTCCCATTGACCTCATTTGTAGCTATCACCCCATGGTCACATTTGTCGAAAGCCTTTGCAAAGTCTGTGTATACACATCTGCATTTGCTTTTCTTCTAGGGCTTCTGTGATTTTGTCATAGTGGTTGAGTAACTGTGACTCAGGATCTTCCCGCTCTAATCTTGTCTCCCAGCTCTTGTTCCTTGTCTCCCAGCTCTTGTACCTTGTCTCCCAGCTCTTGTTCCTTGTCTCCCAGCTCTTGTACCTTGTCTCCCAGCTCTTGTACCTTGTCTCCCAGCTCTTGTACCTTGTCTCCCGCTCTTGTCCTTGTCTCCCAGCTCTTGTACCTTGTCTCCCAGCTCTTGTCTCCCAGCTCTTGTACCTTGTCTCCCAGCTCTTGTCCTTGTCTCCCAGCTCTTGTACCTTGTCTCCCAGCTCTTGTACCTTGTCTCCCAGCTCTTGTACCTTGTCTCCCAGCTCTTGTACTTGTCTCCCAGCTCTTGTACCTTGTCTCCCAGCTCTTGTACCTTGTCTCCCAGCTCTTGTACCTTGTCTCCCAGCTCTTGTACCTTGTCTCCCAGCTCTTGTCTCCCAGCTCTTGTACCTTGTCTCCCAGCTCTTGTACCTTGTCTCCCAGCTCTTGTACCTTGTCTCCCAGCTCTTGTACCTTGTCTCCCAGCTCTTGTTCCTTGTCTCCCAGCTCTTGTACCTTGTCTCCCAGCTCTTGTACCTTGTCTCCCACTCTTGTCTCCCAGCTCTTGTCTCCCAGCTCTTGTACTTGTCTCCCAGCTCTTGTACCTTGTCTCCGCTCTTGTTCCTTGTCTCCCAGCTCTTGTACCTTGTCTCCCAGCTCTTGTACCTTGTCTCCCAGCTCTTGTACCTTGTCTCCCAGCTCTTGTACCTTGTCTCCCAGCTCTTGTACCTTGTCTCCCAGCTCTTGTCTCCCAGCTCTTGTACCTTGTCTCCCAGCTCTTGTACCTTGTCTCCCAGCTCTTGTACCTTGTCTCCCAGCTCTTGTACCTTGTCTCCCAGCTCTTGTCTCCCAGCTCTTGTACCTTGTCTCCCAGCTCTTGTACCTTGTCTCCAGCTCTTGTCTCCAGCTCTTGTCCTTGTCTCCCAGCTCTTGTACCTTGTCTCCCAGCTCTTGTCTCCCAGCTCTTGTACCTTGTCTCCCAGCTCTTGTACCTTGTCTCCCAGCTCTTGTCTCCCAGCTCTTGTACCTTGTCTCCCAGCTCTTGTACCTTGTCTCCCAGCTCTTGTCTCCCAGCTCTTGTCTCCCAGCTCTTGTACCTTGTCTCCCAGCTCTTGTACCTTGTCTCCCAGCTCTTGTACCTTGTCTCCCAGCTCTTGTACCTTGTCTCCCAGCTCTTGTCTCCCAGCTCTTGTACCTTGTCTCCCAGCTCTTGTCTCCCAGCTCTTGTACCTTGTCTCCCAGCTCTTGTCTCCCAGCTCTTGTACCTTGTCTCCCAGCTCTTGTACCTTGTCTCCCAGCTCTTGTCTCCCAGCTCTTGTACCTTGTCTCCCAGCTCGTCTCCCAGCTCTTGTACCTTGTCTCCCAGCTCTTGTACCTTGTCTCCCAGCTCTTGTACCTTGTCTCCCAGCTCTTGTCTCCCAGCTCTTGTACCTTGTCTCCCAGCTCTTGTCTCCCAGCTCTTGTCTCCCAGCTCTTGTACCTTGTCTCCCAGCTCTTGTACCTTGTCTCCCAGCTCTTGTACCTTGTCTCCCAGCTCTTGTCTCCCAGCTCTTGTACCTTGTCTCCCAGCTCTTGTCTCCCAGCTCTTGTACCTTGTCTCCCAGCTCTTGTACCTTGTCTCCCAGCTCTTGTACCTTGTCTCCCAGCTCTTGTACCTTGTCTCCCAGCTCTTGTCTCCCAGCTCTTGTACCTTGTCTCCCAGCTCTTGTACCTTGTCTCCCAGCTCTTGTACCTTGTCTCCCAGCTCTTGTACCTTGTCTCCCAGCTCTTGTACCTTGTCTCCCAGCTCTTGTCTCCCAGCTCTTGTACCTTGTCTCCCAGCTCTTGTACCTTGTCTCCCAGCTCTTGTACCTTGTCTCCCAGCTCTTGTCTCCCAGCTCTTGTACCTTGTCTCCCAGCTCTTGTCTCCCAGCTCTTGTACCTTGTCTCCCAGCTCTTGTACCTTGTCTCCCAGCTCTTGTACCTTGTCTCCCAGCTCTTGTCTCCCAGCTCTTGTACCTTGTCTCCCAGCTCTTGTACCTTGTCTCCCAGCTCTTGTCTCCCAGCTCTTGTACCTTGTCTCCCAGCTCTTGTACCTTGTCTCCCAGCTCTTGTCTCCCAGCTCTTGTACCTTGTCTCCCAGCTCTTGTCTCCCAGCTCTTGTACCTTGTCTCCCAGCTCTTGTACCTTGTCTCCCAGCTCTTGTACCTTGTCTCCCAGCTCTTGTACCTTGTCTCCCAGCTCTTGTACCTTGTCTCCCAGCTCTTGTCTCCCAGCTCTTGTACCTTGTCTCCCAGCTCTTGTCTCCCAGCTCTTGTACCTTGTCTCCCAGCTCTTGTACCTTGTCTCCCAGCTCTTGTCTCCCAGCTCTTGTACCTTGTCTCCCAGCTCTTGTCTCCCAGCTCTTGTACCTTGTCTCCCAGCTCTTGTACCTTGTCTCCCAGCTCTTGTACCTTGTCTCCCAGCTCTTGTACCTTGTCTCCCAGCTCGTCTCCCAGCTCTTGTACCTTGTCTCCCAGCTCTTGTACCTTGTCTCCCAGCTCTTGTACCTTGTCTCCCAGCTCTTGTCTCCCAGCTCTTGTCTCCCAGCTCTTGTTCCTTGTCTCCCAGCTCTTGTACCTTGTCTCCCAGCTCTTGTACCTTGTCTCCCAGCTCTTGTCTCCCAGCTCTTGTACCTTGTCTCCCAGCTCTTGTACCTTGTCTCCCAGCTCTTGTCTCCCAGCTCTTGTACCTTGTCTCCCAGCTCTTGTCTCCCAGCTCTTGTCTCCCAGCTCTTGTTCCTTGTCTCCCAGCTCTTGTACCTTGTCTCCCAGCTCTTGTCTCCCAGCTCTTGTACCTTGTCTCCCAGCTCTTGTACCTTGTCTCCCAGCTCTTGTCTCCCAGCTCTTGTACCTTGTCTCCCAGCTCTTGTACCTTGTCTCCCAGCTCTTGTACCTTGTCTCCCAGCTCTTGTACCTTGTCTCCCAGCTCTTGTACCTTGTCTCCCAGCTCTTGTACCTTGTCTCCCAGCTCTTGTCTCCCAGCTCTTGTACCTTGTCTCCCAGCTCTTGTACCTTGTCTCCCAGCTCTTGTACCTTGTCTCCCAGCTCTTGTACCTTGTCTCCCAGCTCTTGTACCTTGTCTCCCAGCTCTTGTCTCCCAGCTCTTGTACCTTGTCTCCCAGCTCTTGTCTCCCAGCTCTTGTACCTTGTCTCCCAGCTCTTGTACCTTGTCTCCCAGCTCTTGTACCTTGTCTCCCAGCTCTTGTACCTTGTCTCCCAGCTCTTGTCTCCCAGCTCTTGTACCTTGTCTCCCAGCTCTTGTACCTTGTCTCCCAGCTCTTGTACCTTGTCTCCCAGCTCTTGTCTCCCAGCTCTTGTTCCTTGTCTCCCAGCTCTTGTACCTTGTCTCCCAGCTCTTGTCTCCCAGCTCTTGTACCTTGTCTCCCAGCTCTTGTACCTTGTCTCCCAGCTCTTGTCTCCCAGCTCTTGTACCTTGTCTCCCAGCTCTTGTACCTTGTCTCCCAGCTCTTGTACCTTGTCTCCCAGCTCTTGTACCTTGTCTCCCAGCTCTTGTTCCTTGTCTCCCAGCTCTTGTACCTTGTCTCCCAGCTCTTGTACCTTGTCTCCCAGCTCTTGTACCTTGTCTCCCAGCTCTTGTACCTTGTCTCCCAGCTCTTGTACCTTGTCTCCCAGCTCTTGTACCTTGTCTCCCAGCTCTTGTTCCTTGTCTCCCAGCTCTTGTACCTTGTCTCCCAGCTCTTGTCTCCCAGCTCTTGTACCTTGTCTCCCAGCTCTTGTACCTTGTCTCCCAGCTCTTGTACCTTGTCTCCCAGCTCTTGTACCTTGTCTCCCAGCTCTTGTACCTTGTCTCCCAGCTCTTGTACCTTGTCTCCCAGCTCTTGTACCTTGTCTCCCAGCTCTTGTCTCCCAGCTCTTGTACCTTGTCTCCCAGCTCTTGTACCTTGTCTCCCAGCTCTTGTACCTTGTCTCCCAGCTCTTGTACCTTGTCTCCCAGCTCTTGTTCCTTGTCTCCCAGCTCTTGTACCTTGTCTCCCAGCTCTTGTACCTTGTCTCCCAGCTCTTGTCTCCCAGCTCTTGTACCTTGTCTCCCAGCTCTTGTACCTTGTCTCCCAGCTCTTGTACCTTGTCTCCCAGCTCTTGTACCTTGTCTCCCAGCTCTTGTACCTTGTCTCCCAGCTCTTGTACCTTGTCTCCCAGCTCTTGTACCTTGTCTCCCAGCTCTTGTACCTTGTCTCCCAGCTCTTGTACCTTGTCTCCCAGCTCTTGTACCTTGTCTCCCAGCTCTTGTCTCCCAGCTCTTGTTCCTTGTCTCCCAGCTCTTGTACCTTGTCTCCCAGCTCTTGTCTCCCAGCTCTTGTACCTTGTCTCCCAGCTCTTGTACCTTGTCTCCCAGCTCTTGTCTCCCAGCTCTTGTACCTTGTCTCCCAGCTCTTGTCTCCCAGCTCTTGTACCTTGTCTCCCAGCTCTTGTCTCCCAGCTCTTGTACCTTGTCTCCCAGCTCTTGTACCTTGTCTCCCAGCTCTTGTCTCCCAGCTCTTGTACCTTGTCTCCCAGCTCGTCTCCCAGCTCTTGTACCTTGTCTCCCAGCTCTTGTACCTTGTCTCCCAGCTCTTGTACCTTGTCTCCCAGCTCTTGTCTCCCAGCTCTTGTTCCTTGTCTCCCAGCTCTTGTCTCCCAGCTCTTGTCTCCCAGCTCTTGTTCCTTGTCTCCCAGCTCTTGTACCTTGTCTCCCAGCTCTTGTACCTTGTCTCCCAGCTCTTGTCTCCCAGCTCTTGTTCCTTGTCTCCCAGCTCTTGTCTCCCAGCTCTTGTACCTTGTCTCCCAGCTCTTGTACCTTGTCTCCCAGCTCTTGTACCTTGTCTCCCAGCTCTTGTACCTTGTCTCCCAGCTCTTGTCTCCCAGCTCTTGTACCTTGTCTCCCAGCTCTTGTACCTTGTCTCCCAGCTCTTGTACCTTGTCTCCCAGCTCTTGTACCTTGTCTCCCAGCTCTTGTACCTTGTCTCCCAGCTCTTGTCTCCCAGCTCTTGTACCTTGTCTCCCAGCTCTTGTACCTTGTCTCCCAGCTCTTGTCTCCCAGCTCTTGTACCTTGTCTCCCAGCTCTTGTTCCTTGTCTCCCAGCTCTTGTACCTTGTCTCCCAGCTCTTGTACCTTGTCTCCCAGCTCTTGTCTCCCAGCTCTTGTACCTTGTCTCCCAGCTCTTGTACCTTGTCTCCCAGCTCTTGTACCTTGTCTCCCAGCTCTTGTTCCTTGTCTCCCAGCTCTTGTACCTTGTCTCCCAGCTCTTGTCTCCCAGCTCTTGTTCCTTGTCTCCCAGCTCTTGTTCCTTGTCTCCCAGCTCTTGTACCTTGTCTCCCAGCTCTTGTACCTTGTCTCCCAGCTCTTGTCTCCCAGCTCTTGACCTTGTCTCCCAGCTCTTGTACCTTGTCTCCCAGCTCTTGTCTCCCAGCTCTTGTACCTTGTCTCCCAGCTCTTGTACCTTGTCTCCCAGCTCTTGTACCTTGTCTCCCAGCTCTTGTCTCCCAGCTCTTGTCTCCCAGCTCTTGTACCTTGTCTCCCAGCTCTTGTACCTTGTCTCCCAGCTCTTGTACCTTGTCTCCCAGCTCTTGTACCTTGTCTCCCAGCTCTTGTCTCCCAGCTCTTGTACCTTGTCTCCCAGCTCTTGTACCTTGTCTCCCAGCTCTTGTACCTTGTCTCCCAGCTCTTGTCTCCCAGCTCTTGTACCTTGTCTCCCAGCTCTTGTACCTTGTCTCCCAGCTCTTGTACCTTGTCTCCCAGCTCTTGTACCTTGTCTCCCAGCTCTTGTACCTTGTCTCCCAGCTCTTGTACCTTGTCTCCCAGCTCTTGTACCTTGTCTCCCAGCTCTTGTACCTTGTCTCCCAGCTCTTGTACCTTGTCTCCCAGCTCTTGTACCTTGTCTCCCAGCTCTTGTACCTTGTCTCCCAGCTCTTGTACCTTGTCTCCCAGCTCTTGTACCTTGTCTCCCAGCTCTTGTACCTTGTCTCCCAGCTCTTGTACCTTGTCTCCCAGCTCTTGTCTCCCAGCTCTTGTACCTTGTCTCCCAGCTCTTGTACCTTGTCTCCCAGCTCTTGTACCTTGTCTCCCAGCTCTTGTACCTTGTCTCCCAGCTCTTGTCTCCCAGCTCTTGTACCTTGTCTCCCAGCTCTTGTTCCTTGTCTCCCAGCTCTTGTACCTTGTCTCCCAGCTCTTGTCTCCCAGCTCTTGTACCTTGTCTCCCAGCTCTTGTTCCTTGTCTCCCAGCTCTTGTTCCTTGTCTCCCAGCTCTTGTCTCCCAGCTCTTGTACCTTGTCTCCCAGCTCTTGTACCTTGTCTCCCAGCTCTTGTACCTTGTCTCCCAGCTCTTGTACCTTGTCTCCCAGCTCTTGTACCTTGTCTCCCAGCTCTTGTACCTTGTCTCCCAGCTCTTGTACCTTGTCTCCCAGCTCTTGTCTCCCAGCTCTTGTACCTTGTCTCCCAGCTCTTGTCTCCCAGCTCTTGTACCTTGTCTCCCAGCTCTTGTCTCCCAGCTCTTGTACCTTGTCTCCCAGCTCTTGTCTCCCAGCTCTTGTACCTTGTCTCCCAGCTCTTGTCTCCCAGCTCTTGTACCTTGTCTCCCAGCTCTTGTACCTTGTCTCCCAGCTCTTGTACCTTGTCTCCCAGCTCTTGTACCTTGTCTCCCAGCTCTTGTACCTTGTCTCCCAGCTCTTGTCTCCCAGCTCTTGTTCCTTGTCTCCCAGCTCTTGTTCCTTGTCTCCCAGCTCTTGTACCTTGTCTCCCAGCTCTTGTACCTTGTCTCCCAGCTCTTGTACCTTGTCTCCCAGCTCTTGTACCTTGTCTCCCAGCTCTTGTACCTTGTCTCCCAGCTCTTGTACCTTGTCTCCCAGCTCTTGTACCTTGTCTCCCAGCTCTTGTACCTTGTCTCCCAGCTCTTGTACCTTGTCTCCCAGCTCTTGTACCTTGTCTCCCAGCTCTTGTCTCCCAGCTCTTGTACCTTGTCTCCCAGCTCTTGTACCTTGTCTCCCAGCTCTTGTACCTTGTCTCCCAGCTCTTGTACCTTGTCTCCCAGCTCTTGTCTCCCAGCTCTTGTACCTTGTCTCCCAGCTCTTGTACCTTGTCTCCCAGCTCTTGTCTCCCAGCTCTTGTACCTTGTCTCCCAGCTCTTGTTCCTTGTCTCCCAGCTCTTGTACCTTGTCTCCCAGCTCTTGTACCTTGTCTCCCAGCTCTTGTCTCCCAGCTCTTGTACCTTGTCTCCCAGCTCTTGTACCTTGTCTCCCAGCTCTTGTACCTTGTCTCCCAGCTCTTGTTCCTTACCTGGTTGATACCTGGTTGATGGGGTTCTGGGAGTTCTTCTACTCCCCAAGCCCGGCCCGAGGCCAGGCTCGACTTGTGAGAGTTTGATCCACCAGGCTGTTGCTTGGAGCGGCCCGCAGAGCCACATACCCACCACAGCCCGGCTGATCCGGGACTTCTCTTAGGAAACAGTCCAGTTTTCTCTTGAAGATGTCCACGGTTGTTCCGGCAATATTTCTTATAGTCGCTGGGAGGACGTTGAACAACCGCGGACCTCTGATGTTTATACAGTGTTCTCTGATTGTGCCTATGGCACCTCTGCTCTTCACTGGATCAATCTTGCATTTTCTTCCATATCGTTCACTCCAGTACGTTGTTATTTTACTGTGTAGATTTGGGACCTGGCCCTCCAGTATTTTCCACGTGTATATTATTTGGTATCTCTCTCGTCTCCTTTCTAGAGAGTACATTTGGAGAGCTTTGAGACGATCCCAATAATTTAGGTGTTTTATCTCGTCTATGCGTGCCGTATATGTTCTCTGTATTCCCTCTATTTCAGCAATCTCTCCTGCTCTGAAGGGGGAAGTGAGTACTGAGCAGTATTCGAGACGGGACAACACAAGTGACTTGAAGAGTACAACCATTGTGATGGGATCCCTGGATTTGAAANCTTGTCTCCAGCTCTTGTCTCCCAGCTCTTGTACCTTGTCTCCCAGCTCTTGTCTCCCAGCTCTTGTTCCTTGTCTCCCAGCTCTTGTCTCCCAGCTCTTGTTCCTTGTCTCCCAGCTCTTGTACCTTGTCTCCCAGCTCTTGTACCTTGTCTCCCAGCTCTTGTACCTTGTCTCCCAGCTCTTGTACCTTGTCTCCCAGCTCTTGTACCTTGTCTCCCAGCTCTTGTACCTTGTCTCCCAGCTCTTGTACCTTGTCTCCCAGCTCTTGTACCTTGTCTCCCAGCTCTTGTACCTTGTCTCCCAGCTCTTGTACCTTGTCTCCCAGCTCTTGTTCCTTGTCTCCCAGCTCTTGTCTCCCAGCTCTTGTACCTTGTCTCCCAGCTCTTGTACCTTGTCTCCCAGCTCTTGTACCTTGTCTCCCAGCTCTTGTACCTTGTCTCCCAGCTCTTGTTCCTTGTCTCCCAGCTCTTGTACCTTGTCTCCCAGCTCTTGTACCTTGTCTCCCAGCTCTTGTACCTTGTCTCCCAGCTCTTGTACCTTGTCTCCAGCTCTTGTACCTTGTCTCCCAGCTCTTGTACCTTGTCTCCCAGCTCTTGTACCTTGTCTCCCAGCTCTTGTACCTTGTCTCCCAGCTCTTGTACCTTGTCTCCCAGCTCTTGTACCTTGTCTCCCAGCTCTTGTACCTTGTCTCCCAGCTCTTGTACCTTGTCTCCCAGCTCTTGTACCTTGTCTCCCAGCTCTTGTACCTTGTCTCCCAGCTCTTGTACCTTGTCTCCCAGCTCTTGTCTCCCAGCTCTTGTACCTTGTCTCCCAGCTCTTGTCTCCCAGCTCTTGTACCTTGTCTCCCAGCTCTTGTCTCCCAGCTCTTGTTCCTTGTCTCCCAGCTCTTGTCTCCCAGCTCTTGTTCCTTGTCTCCCAGCTCTTGTCTCCCAGCTCTTGTACCTTGTCTCCCAGCTCTTGTCTCCCAGCTCTTGTACCTTGTCTCCCAGCTCTTGTACCTTGTCTCCCAGCTCTTGTACCTTGTCTCCCAGCTCTTGTTCCTTGTCTCCCAGCTCTTGTTCCTTGTCTCCCAGCTCTTGTACCTTGTCTCCCAGCTCTTGTTCCTTGTCTCCCAGCTCTTGTACCTTGTCTCCCAGCTCTTGTACCTTGTCTCCCAGCTCTTGTACCTTGTCTCCCAGCTCTTGTACCTTGTCTCCCAGCTCTTGTACCTTGTCTCCCAGCTCTTGTTCCTTGTCTCCCAGCTCTTGTACCTTGTCTCCCAGCTCTTGTACCTTGTCTCCCAGCTCTTGTACCTTGTCTCCCAGCTCTTGTACCTTGTCTCCCAGCTCTTGTACCTTGTCTCCCAGCTCTTGTACCTTGTCTCCCAGCTCTTGTACCTTGTCTCCCAGCTCTTGTTCCTTGTCTCCCAGCTCTTGTTCCTTGTCTCCCAGCTCTTGTACCTTGTCTCCCAGCTCTTGTTCCTTGTCTCCCAGCTCTTGTACCTTGTCTCCCAGCTCTTGTACCTTGTCTCCCAGCTCTTGTACCTTGTCTCCCAGCTCTTGTACCTTGTCTCCCAGCTCTTGTCTCCCAGCTCTTGTACCTTGTCTCCCAGCTCTTGTACCTTGTCTCCCAGCTCTTGTACCTTGTCTCCCAGCTCTTGTACCTTGTCTCCCAGCTCTTGTACCTTGTCTCCCAGCTCTTGTTCCTTGTCTCCCAGCTCTTGTACCTTGTCTCCCAGCTCTTGTACCTTGTCTCCCAGCTCTTGTACCTTGTCTCCCAGCTCTTGTACCTTGTCTCCCAGCTCTTGTACCTTGTCTCCCAGCTCTTGTACCTTGTCTCCCAGCTCTTGTCTCCCAGCTCTTGTACCTTGTCTCCCAGCTCTTGTACCTTGTCTCCCAGCTCTTGTACCTTGTCTCCCAGCTCTTGTACCTTGTCTCCCAGCTCTTGTACCTTGTCTCCCAGCTCTTGTACCTTGTCTCCCAGCTCTTGTACCTTGTCTCCCAGCTCTTGTCTCCCAGCTCTTGTCTCCCAGCTCTTGTACCTTGTCTCCCAGCTCTTGTACCTTGTCTCCCAGCTCTTGTCCTTGTCTCCCAGCTCTTGTACCTTGTCTCCCAGCTCTTGTACCTTGTCTCCCAGCTCTTGTCTCCCAGCTCTTGTACCTTGTCTCCCAGCTCTTGTACCTTGTCTCCCAGCTCTTGTACCTTGTCTCCCAGCTCTTGTACCTTGTCTCCCAGCTCTTGTACCTTGTCTCCCAGCTCTTGTCTCCCAGCTCTTGTACCTTGTCTCCCAGCTCTTGTACCTTGTCTCCCAGCTCTTGTACCTTGTCTCCCAGCTCTTGTACCTTGTCTCCCAGCTCTTGTACCTTGTCTCCCAGCTCTTGTCTCCCAGCTCTTGTACCTTGTCTCCCAGCTCTTGTACCTTGTCTCCCAGCTCTTGTACCTTGTCTCCCAGCTCTTGTACCTTGTCTCCCAGCTCTTGTTCCTTGTCTCCCAGCTCTTGTACCTTGTCTCCCAGCTCTTGTACCTTGTCTCCCAGCTCTTGTACCTTGTCTCCCAGCTCTTGTACCTTGTCTCCCAGCTCTTGTACCTTGTCTCCCAGCTCTTGTACCTTGTCTCCCAGCTCTTGTACCTTGTCTCCCAGCTCTTGTACCTTGTCTCCCAGCTCTTGTACCTTGTCTCCCAGCTCTTGTTCCTTGTCTCCCAGCTCTTGTACCTTGTCTCCCAGCTCTTGTACCTTGTCTCCCAGCTCTTGTACCTTGTCTCCCAGCTCTTGTACCTTGTCTCCCAGCTCTTGTACCTTGTCTCCCAGCTCTTGTCTCCCAGCTCTTGTACCTTGTCTCCCAGCTCTTGTACCTTGTCTCCCAGCTCTTGTACCTTGTCTCCCAGCTCTTGTTCCTTGTCTCCCAGCTCTTGTACCTTGTCTCCCAGCTCTTGTACCTTGTCTCCCAGCTCTTGTACCTTGTCTCCCAGCTCTTGTACCTTGTCTCCCAGCTCTTGTACCTTGTCTCCCAGCTCTTGTACCTTGTCTCCCAGCTCTTGTACCTTGTCTCCCAGCTCTTGTCTCCCAGCTCTTGTTCCTTGTCTCCCAGCTCTTGTCTCCCAGCTCTTGTACCTTGTCTCCCAGCTCTTGTACCTTGTCTCCCAGCTCTTGTACCTTGTCTCCCAGCTCTTGTACCTTGTCTCCCAGCTCTTGTACCTTGTCTCCCAGCTCTTGTACCTTGTCTCCCAGCTCTTGTACCTTGTCTCCCAGCTCTTGTACCTTGTCTCCCAGCTCTTGTACCTTGTCTCCCAGCTCTTGTACCTTGTCTCCCAGCTCTTGTCTCCCAGCTCTTGTACCTTGTCTCCCAGCTCTTGTCTCCCAGCTCTTGTACCTTGTCTCCCAGCTCTTGTCTCCCAGCTCTTGTACCTTGTCTCCCAGCTCTTGTACCTTGTCTCCCAGCTCTTGTCTCCCAGCTCTTGTACCTTGTCTCCCAGCTCTTGTACCTTGTCTCCCAGCTCTTGTACCTTGTCTCCCAGCTCTTGTACCTTGTCTCCCAGCTCTTGTACCTTGTCTCCCAGCTCTTGTTCCTTGTCTCCCAGCTCTTGTCTCCCAGCTCTTGTCTCCCAGCTCTTGTACCTTGTCTCCCAGCTCTTGTACCTTGTCTCCCAGCTCTTGTACCTTGTCTCCCAGCTCTTGTACCTTGTCTCCCAGCTCTTGTACCTTGTCTCCCAGCTCTTGTACCTTGTCTCCCAGCTCTTGTACCTTGTCTCCCAGCTCTTGTCTCCCAGCTCTTGTACCTTGTCTCCCAGCTCTTGTCTCCCAGCTCTTGTACCTTGTCTCCCAGCTCTTGTACCTTGTCTCCCAGCTCTTGTTCCTTGTCTCCCAGCTCTTGTACCTTGTCTCCCAGCTCTTGTACCTTGTCTCCCAGCTCTTGTACCTTGTCTCCCAGCTCTTGTCTCCCAGCTCTTGTACCTTGTCTCCCAGCTCTTGTTCCTTGTCTCCCAGCTCTTGTACCTTGTCTCCCAGCTCTTGTCTCCCAGCTCTTGTACCTTGTCTCCCAGCTCTTGTACCTTGTCTCCCAGCTCTTGTACCTTGTCTCCCAGCTCTTGTCTCCCAGCTCTTGTACCTTGTCTCCCAGCTCTTGTCTCCCAGCTCTTGTACCTTGTCTCCCAGCTCTTGTACCTTGTCTCCCAGCTCTTGTACCTTGTCTCCCAGCTCTTGTACCTTGTCTCCCAGCTCTTGTACCTTGTCTCCCAGCTCTTGTACCTTGTCTCCCAGCTCTTGTACCTTGTCTCCCAGCTCTTGTCTCCCAGCTCTTGTACCTTGTCTCCCAGCTCTTGTTCCTTGTCTCCCAGCTCTTGTACCTTGTCTCCCAGCTCTTGTACCTTGTCTCCCAGCTCTTGTCTCCCAGCTCTTGTACCTTGTCTCCCAGCTCTTGTACCTTGTCTCCCAGCTCTTGTACCTTGTCTCCCAGCTCTTGTACCTTGTCTCCCAGCTCTTGTACCTTGTCTCCCAGCTCTTGTACCTTGTCTCCCAGCTCTTGTACCTTGTCTCCCAGCTCTTGTCTCCCAGCTCTTGTTCCTTGTCTCCCAGCTCTTGTCTCCCAGCTCTTGTACCTTGTCTCCCAGCTCTTTGTACCTTGTCTCCCAGCTCTTGTCTCCCAGCTCTTGTACCTTGTCTCCCAGCTCTTGTACCTTGTCTCCCAGCTCTTGTCTCCCAGCTCTTGTTCCTTGTCTCCCAGCTCTTGTACCTTGTCTCCCAGCTCTTGTACCTTGTCTCCCAGCTCTTGTACCTTGTCTCCCAGCTCTTGTTCCTTGTCTCCCAGCTCTTGTCTCCCAGCTCTTGTACCTTGTCTCCCAGCTCTTGTCTCCCAGCTCTTGTACCTTGTCTCCCAGCTCTTGTCTCCCAGCTCTTGTACCTTGTCTCCCAGCTCTTGTCTCCCAGCTCTTGTACCTTGTCTCCCAGCTCTTGTACCTTGTCTCCCAGCTCTTGTACCTTGTCTCCCAGCTCTTGTTCCTTGTCTCCCAGCTCTTGTACCTTGTCTCCCAGCTCTTGTACCTTGTCTCCCAGCTCTTGTACCTTGTCTCCCAGCTCTTGTACCTTGTCTCCCAGCTCTTGTTCCTTGTCTCCCAGCTCTTGTTCCTTGTCTCCCAGCTCTTGTTCCTTGTCTCCCAGCTCTTGTACCTTGTCTCCCAGCTCTTTTTTCCTTGTCTCCCAGCTCTTGTACCTTGTCTCCCAGCTCTTGTACCTTGTCTCCCAGCTCTTGTCTCCCAGCTCTTGTTCCTTGTCTCCCAGCTCTTGTACCTTGTCTCCCAGCTCTTGTCTCCCAGCTCTTGTACCTTGTCTCCCAGCTCTTGTCTCCCAGCTCTTGTACCTTGTCTCCCAGCTCTTGTTCCTGTCTCCCAGCTCTTGTCTCCCAG
>WNGS01169397.1:71655-103047 GCA_020271785.1 Procambarus virginalis
CATAATCCAAAAAGTTCACATGAAGAGTTTAAAGTGTTAATACATTCAATAGTCTAAGGTTGAATAATCATTTAATCTATACTGCTCCTAATGTGTCATCAAGGGATCTATCTCATATGTAATTGTCCATTTTCCATGATATACCTGTCCTTGATATGCCTGTCCATGATATGCCCCCCATTATTTTGGTATGTTGGCTGCTTTCCCTTTCCCCATTCCACGGTGCTGGTTCTCGGTTCCGGTGCGGTAGCGAACTGTTTGCCGCAGACGTTTACCGGAGTAAATGGGGAACCAGCCCCCCCCCTCTGTCTCTCTCTCTCTGTCACCCTCTGTCTCTCTCTCTCTCTCTCTCTCTGTCCCCTCTGTCTGTCTCTCTGCTTCCTTATGCTCTCCCTCCCTACATTTTCGCACATTTTACTGTCCATGTCTTCTAACCTTATTCCTGTCATTCCTCTCTACTGTCTGTCTACCCTGAAATTTACACATTTTACCAGTCTACCAATTATCTTAAGATAAACTTAATTCGATATTTGTTCTTTGTGAGTAGAAAATATACATTAAGTAATAGTAAATGTTACCGAATAATGGTACCCCCATAACTTTCAGCTGGGGAGCCTGTGGTTAAGCGGGCGTGGGTCGGGCCGAAGTGCATCGCAGGACCGCAAGATAACATACTGTCAGTTAGCACTAATGCAGTCCAATGGGGATAGTCATGGTGGTGGTGGTGGTGGTGGTGTAGGATCGACGTACTTCGGCGAATTAGTGATGTTCGATTCGCCACGGACGTTGTCTGCTAACGCCTGGGCAGTACGAGTTAATGTTGGAACTTCAAGCCGGGGAGTCGACCCAGCTTTGTAATCCAGCCCAAAGAACGAAGTGCAGTTGGGAGGTATGTGATACCCTCAAATTTGGCATTGGTATATTTAATAATATTCCTGTTCTTAAGTTTACATTAAACTGGAACAGTGAAAACTCCACCTCTGTCATAGAACGGCCAAGATTACGACCTCTCAAGCCTCTAGATGTCGTCTTGGCTAATAGTGCATCCACAAAACCAAAGCCTCAAGGTAAGGACGTTTCTAATGTTAGTAGCATCATCCATCCTTATCCTTTTCATCCTTCTCCTTGGGGTGGTCGGCAGAGCGGCGGTCTCGCTTCATGCAGAGCGACGGTCTCGCTTCGTGCAGGTCGGCAGAGCGACGGGTCTCGCTTCAGCAGGTCGGCAGAGCGGCGGTCTCGCTTCATGCAGGTCGGCAGAGCGACGGTCTCGCTTCGTGCAGGTCGGCAGAGCGACGGTCTCGCTTCGTGCAGGTCGGCAGAGCGACGGTCTCGCTTTGTGCAGGTCGGCAGAGCGACGGTCTCGCTTCGTGCAGGTCGGCAGAGCGACGGTCTCGCTTCGTGCAGGTCGGCAGAGCGGCGGTCTCGCTTCATGCAGGTCGGCAGAGCGACGGTCGGCATTCATTCCCCGACCATCCAAGTGTTGTTCACTATTCCTTTCCCCCCTTGCGTCCCATCCCTAATTCTTATCCTGACCCCTTCCCAGTGGTTGCGCACCATTCCTCCCGACCCATCCCAAATCATTATCCCGACTTTCCCAGTGCTATAAAAGTTGTAATGGCTTGGCATTTCCCCCCCTGATAGTTTCCTTATTTCTCCGTTAATTTGTTTATTTACAGATGTTTTGTGTTGGCAGGTGTGGCTAGTCCCGAGGCTCCCCAGCTGGTGCTCTACCAATTTGTGTATAACAACAACAGTCGACAACAGACCGAAGCCAGAAGAGACTTCCACTGCCCCTGGTGCTCGCTCAACTGTATGGCCCTCTACTCGCTCCTCAAACACCTCAAGCTGTGTCACGCGCGCTTCACCTTCACATATGTTGTGCGTAAGACTCGTCTCGTGCGGTAATTTGGTGGTGTTGGCGCTCGTGTGAGCTCTGTTACGATCACTTCACCTTCACATGTGTTGTACGTAAGATGTATTTCGCGTGGTAGTTTGGTGGTGTTGGCGCTCGTGTGAGCTCTGTTACGATCACTTCACCTTCACATGTGTTGTACATAAGACGTATTTCGCGTGGTAGTTTGGTGGTGTTGGCGCTCGTGTTAGCTCTGTTTTGATCGTTTCACCTTCACACGTGTTGTACGGAAGACTCGTCTTGTGTAGTAGTTTGCTGGTGTTGGCGCTCGTGTTCGCTCCATCACGCTTGCTTCACCTTCACAAGTGTTGTTCATGATAGTCAACTTGTGATTTGGTAGTGTATAGTTCTTATATATTATCTTTTTAAAAGCTTAAACAAAGGTTTCATGCTTGGTTCACCTTAACATGTGTGTCCAATACTCGGCTTATATAGTCAGTCGATTGTGGCCATAATTTAATACCGAGGAAGATTCATGGAAAGTGTAATGTTTTCCGTACTCTGAAGCTATAATAAAAACCCTGTGCAATTGCATCACGTATTGACAAGAAAATTTAGTTAATATGCATTAGGAATTTACAATGTACGAGTAATTAAACGTGGGATTGGAAAAGTTGGATCAGCTGTTCAGTAGTGTAAATCAAGTTGACATTTTTTTAGATGTACAGTAAATTGACAAAAATTTTGTTTGCCATTTTAAGTGATGTGAATAGTTATTGGTAACAGATTGTGTAATAGTAAGGATAATAGTAGTAATTAACAATAGTGGTTGTTATGAGAGTAGGCGGCCTACATATGGCTGTCTCAATGTGTATATGTAGAGGACTGACAAACCATTTGACATTTGCATTTTGACCAGACCACACACTAGAAGGTGAAGGGACGACGACATCATTTAGGTCCGTCCTGGACCATTCTCAAGTAGATTGTACAATCGACTTGAGAATGGTCCAGGACGGACCGAAACGTCGTCGTCCCTTCACCTTCTAGTGTGTGGTCTGGTCAACGTGCTTCAGTCACGTTACTGTGACTCCTCGCCTGACGTTGCATTGTTTGTGGAGCCAAAGAATCATAAATAGAATAGACTGCCCTCTTCGTTTTCTTTTAAAATAAGGTCATAAAATATTTTAACTAAAAAATATATTAATTTTGTTATTATTAATTCTTTTTTAATTGCAGCCACATCCTAAAGGAGCGCGAATTGACGTTGCACTCAATGAATGCTACGACGGCTCTTACGCGGGGAACCCACAAGACTTGGTAGCAATGCCGGCCGGGTTTGCGTTTTCCCGGAGCGGGCCCACGCGCCGAACGCCAACCACTTCAGTATTAGTCTGCAGACCAAAAAGACCGAAGCCTTCATTATCGGAATTCCTAGAGCAGGATGATGATTTTGATTTACCTCGGTCGTATATATTAGGCCATAATAGGTGAGGATCATGAAGTATTTTGTTAAAACATTTTTTATTTTAAAGGTTGCACTGTAGCTTACTGTACTGTGTTGATTTATTCTACTTTAAAAGTACAATTCTCTTTCCAGCGAAGAAGATACCTTTTGAAAATGAAATCGTGAAGGAAGCATGAATGCACTCGATATTATTAAATGAACAAATCCACAAGGGCCATGACGAGGATTCGAACCTGCGTCCGAGAGCATCACAGACGCTGCCTCAATCGACTGAGCTACGACATAGCAAAAAGAGTTGAAACCCAAGTTCTACTGAACTTACTGGATCCCGCAGCCTCTCCGAGACACAAACCAGGGTTTTACACAACTCCCCCCATGCACTCAAGCTATGTCAATAGGCCGTTCTCCCTCTTCTCCCTTACTTCATTACTTACATATTCTGTGTGCTCGATATTATTCCTTTAACCCCCTGCACTGCGCACTTGTGTCTGGCAAAACCTTCATAGTGCAATTGATACGGACATATTGCGCGTCTGGGATCCTCTCGGACGTAGGTTCGAACCTTCATCACGGCCCTTGTGGATTTGCTGGTTTGATATATTTTACGCTATTGTGATTTCTGTGTGTGTGTTTTTGTTTTTATAAATGTTCAGGTAAAGTTAATGCTAAAATGGTTCCAAAACTCCACAATTTTCATTTCAAATCAGTGATGAAAACGTTTAAAAAAACATTAAAATATGGCCTGATTAAAGAAAAAATATCGCAACTCTCATTTGAGTGGTTAATGTAGATGAAGTCATTGATGAGTCTGTAGTCAGTTTTTTTTCATATTATTCACTACCATTCCACGACCGTTTGTTGCTAATCGGCTTTGTTTAATAGCATGTATCGCAGTGATATAGTTCATCATATCGTCAGATTATCTTGAGATGATTTCGGGGCTTTAGTGTCCCCGCGGCCCTGTCCTCGGCCAGGCCTCCACCCCCAGGAAGCAGCCCGTGACAGCTGACTAACACCCAGGTACCTATTTTATGCTAGGTAACAGGGGCATAGGGTGAAAGAAACTCTGCCCATTGTTTCTCGCCGGCGCCCGGGATCGAACCCGGGACCACAGGATCACAAGTCCAGCGTGCTGTCCGCTCAGCCGACCGGCTCGTGAGAATTGATTTGATCTCGTGGTCTCGTACCGCACAATTACACGTCTCCCCCCCCCCTTCTTGCTTCATTCCCTTTATATATGTGATACATATATACCGGTGTTTTTCTTGTCTTGTCCACCTCATATATGGCAGAACCTCTCCTCACCTTCATATATGGTGTATACCATGGGCTTTGTTGCTCCGTCTTCTTCATATATGACATGTATCGTGGAGTTTCTTGCCCCATCGCCTTCATATATGACATATACCATGGCAGTTAAAAAAAATCTAAAAGCTATTCAATGACTTAAGGATGAGACGTGTAAGTAATATTGTACTCGTAATGACGAGCAGTTTACGTGGTGTGAGTAATTGTCTAATCCACATGCTCGATGAACTGCTTCCGCTGCCAGCACTTCGAAAGAGACTACGAACTCAATTTTTACACAATCTGGATACAATAATATACATGTACATGTGAGAAAGGTGGATGAACGCGTAAGTCCTAGATCAATAAGAACTGTATTTGACCCGTCCAGGGTCACCTCTAAACATACACAGTACCGTGACCACCACCGGACCAATAATCGTAGACGATCATTGGTGCGGTGGTCACGGTACTGTGTACGTTTACGGGTGATCCTGGACGGCATGGGTTAGAATCCTGGCCGGGTCAGATAGTTATAGTGTCCAAAACAATCCATTGGCAAGCTAAAAGACACACTTAAATATTCCTAGGCCTAGTATAGCACACATGCATGTATTAGGCCTAGGAAGGTTTGGTTAGGTTAGTTTACTTTATCTTGTCGGTCTAAGGATGTTATC
The DNA here is from genome assembly GCA_020271785.1 of Procambarus virginalis. Classification (NCBI taxonomy): domain Eukaryota; kingdom Metazoa; phylum Arthropoda; class Malacostraca; order Decapoda; family Cambaridae; genus Procambarus; species Procambarus virginalis. The sequence continues at coordinate 76,940 of WNGS01169397.1, forward strand.
GTGATGCAACTCGTTCGGTCTAAGGATGTTATCGTGATGCAACTCGTTCGGTCTAAGGATGTTATCGTGATGCAACTCGTTCGGTCTAAGGATGTTATCGTGATGCAACTTGTTCGGTCTAAGGATGTTATCGTGATGCAACTCGTTCGGTCTAAGGATGTTATCGTGATGCAACTCGTTCGGTCTAAGGATGTTATCGTGATGCAACTCGTTCGGTCTAAGGATGTTATCGTGATGCAACTCGTTCGGTCTAAGGATGTTATCGTGATGCAACTCGTTCGGTCTAAGGATGTTATCGTGATGCAACTCGTTCGGTCTAAGGATGTTATCGTGATGCAACTCGTTCGGTCTAAGGATGTTATCGTGATGCAACTCGTTCGGTCTAAGGATGTTATCGTGATGCAACTCGTTCGGTCTAAGGATGTTATCGTGATGCAACTCGTTCGGTCTAAGGATGTTATCGTGATGCGACTCGTTCGGTCTAAGGATGTTATCGTGATGCAACTCGTTCGGTCTAAGGATGTTATCGTGATGCAACTCGTCCGGTCTAAGGATGTTATCGTGATGCAACTCTTGTCGGTCTAAGGATGTTATCGTGATGCAGCTCTTGTCGGTCTAAGGATGTTATCGTGATGCAACTCGTTCGGTCTAAGGATGTTATCGTGATGCAACTCTTGTCGGTCTAAGGATGTTATCGTGATGCAGCTCTTGTCGGTCTAAGGATGTTATCGTGATGCAACTCGTTCGGTCTAAGGATGTTATCGTGATGCAACTCTTGTCGGTCTAAGGATGTTATCGTGATGCAACTCTTGTCGGTCTAAGGATGTTATCGTGATGCAACTCTTGTCGGTCTAAGGATGTTATCGTGATGCAACTCGTTCGGTCTAAGGATGTTATCGTGATGCAACTCTTGTCGGTCTAAGGATGTTATCGTGATGCAACTCTTGTCGGTCTAAGGATGTTATCGTGATGCAGCTCGTTCGGTCTAAGGATGTTATCGTGATGCAACTCTTGTCAGTCTAAGGATGTTATCGTGATGCAACTCTTGTCGGTCTAAGGATGTTATCGTGATGCAACTCTTGTCGGTCTAAGGATGTTATCGTGATGCAACTCGTTCGGTCTAAGGATGTTATCGTGATGCAACTCGTTCGGTCTAAGGATGTTATCGTGATGCAACTCGTTCGGTCTAAGGATGTTATCGTGATGCAACTCGTTCGGTCTAAGGATGTTATCGTGATGCAACTCGTTCGGTCTAAGGATGTTATCGTGATGCAACTCGTTCGGTCTAAGGATGTTATCGTGATGCAACTCGTTCTTTTAAAATTGTCGCTTTTCGCTCGTTTGTCCGTACGGCCAAAAATGGATGTAATTTGAAATGAATTTGGCGTACTGTCCCGTTTTCTGTTTTGAGTCCTCTGGCTTACTCGGTTAGGTTAGGAGAGGAAACTTTCAATTATAGATTTTCATGATGGTTTTAAACCTTAGGAGAACTTCCTGCCCTCCTAACCTACCAGGGGACCCTAAATTTAACTTAATCTTTTTGAGAAAAAAAAATCCAAAATTGATTTTCGACCACAGTATTTTTCATTTTCAATTACGTCCATTTCGGCCATGTGGGTAAACGGCCCAATTCAGACGTAAATTGTGAGAGGACAGGTTGCATGACGACTGATCTGAACATACATAGGAACACAATGTGTGTGTGTGTATGTAATTATCTAAGTGTAGTTACAGGATGAGAGCTACGCTCGTGGTGGCCCGTCTTCCCAGCACTCTTTGTCATATAACGCTTTGAAACTACTGATGGTCTTGGCCTCCACCATCTTCTCCCCTAACTTGTTCCAACCGTCTACCACTCTGTTTGCGAAAGTGAATTTTCTTATATTTCTTCGGCATCTTTGTTTAGCTAGTTTATATCTATGACTCTTGTTCTTAAAGTTCCAGGTCTCAGGAAATCTTCCCTATCGATTTATCAATTCCTGTTACTATTTTGTATGTAGTGATCATATCACCTCTTTTTCTTCTGTCTTCTAGTTTTGGCATATTTAATGCCTCTAACCTCTGTGTGTGTGTGTGTGTGCGCGCGCGATATATATATGCGATGGTTTTATCTTGACCAGACCACACACTAGAAGGTGAAGGAACGCCGACGTTTCGGTCCGTCCTGGACCATCCATTCTCGAGTCGATTGTTGGTTGGTTTTATCTTTTTTGGTGTGTATCTTTTCAGATTGTACCATCACACAATGACGTGCCTCCCTATACAACCCCACGAGCTCGATGAGGACAGCGAAGGAGAACACGACTCCGAGTGGGTTCGGCAAAAGACACAAATGATGATTGACGAGTTTCTGATGTCAACGAAGGCGAGAAGGAATTGATGAAAATGTGGAATCTACACGTTATGAAATACAAGTAAGTTGGCAGGTAGTTATTTGCTAGAATTATAAGCAACAGCCTGGTGGACCAAACTCTCTCAAGTCGAGCCTGGCCTCGGGCCGGGCTTGGGGAGTAGAAGAACTCCCAGAACCCCATCAAGCAGGGGGCAGAGCTCGGGATTTGTAGTCCTGACGTTCCAGGGGTCAATCCCCGGTAGAGGCAGAAACAAATGGGCAGAGTTTCTTTCATCCTGATGCACCTGTTCACCTAGCAGTAAATAGGTACCTGGAAGCTAGACAGCTAGACAACTGGTTAACAATTGAGAGGCAGGCTGAAAGAGCCAGAGCTCGACTCCCTGCAAGCACAACTAGGTGAATACAAATATACCAAATTCTGTTTAATCAATTCTAAATTAAGGGGGCGGTCCAGTTATGTAGAAAATTGTTCAATGTCAACCAATATTATTTGACTAGTTGTATATGAAAAGTGCTGAAATTGTCCCAAGTTTCAGTACTGCAGCGTAAATAGAAAAAGATTTTTTTTTTTTTTTCAACGTTTTTACACATTTTCAAGTCTACACTTCTTCACACACGTTTCAGATATAATTATTCTGTGACACTTTTCTGACACATTAGCATATAATAAATGATTGTGTGATTTAGGATTTCCAAAACATCTTTAGTTTTCCTAATACAAATGTTCAAAGTTCCACCCAAAAAATTATGCAAAAATGGCATGTTTATTGCTATTAAAAATCAATAAATGAACTTAGAGAAAAGTGAAATGTTGCACATGTAGAGACATGCCCTCCACATATACTGTGTAAGTTTCATGTAAATTGAATAAAAAATTATTCAGTTTTGTAAACATTTGTGTCAATTGAAAAAAAAACAGAAATTAATGAAGTCTAAGGTTCTAAAATCTGTGGCTGAGGTTGACATCAACCAATTTTCTCCAAAATTGGCATCCTTACAGATAGGTATACGTACAGTAAGGTGTGTAAGTTTGATGCAAATCGTCCGAAAAAAAATTTGAAAAAAAAAAAAAAATGAAAAAAAAAAAAAAAAAATTCTTAAAATTTTTCCAATTAAACTAATTATAATATTTGTTTAATATATGCTATTGTGATAGCAAAGAGTCATAGCTATGATTTCAGTTGACACTTTTGATTCATAATCGATTTTGACCATTTTGGCATAATTTTCACAACTACTTCATTATTTTTTTTCTCCCTTCCTATTTATGCTACGATGCTGAAACTTGGACCAGATGAAACACTTTTCATATAGAACTTGTCAAAAAGTTTGATTGAAATCGAACGAGTTTTCATTTTTGCATTTTTGGAGCCAAACTGGATTGGACTGCCCCCTTAAGACTCATTTTTTTAAACGAAATTGATCAGGTCTGGTCCCCAATTAGTCTTGTAACTTTGCTTATTAGTTGTTGATGCTGAAGACAAAAGACCATTAAACATTTTAATATGTAATTATACTTGATGAATATACATCCACTACGGGCTCACCATAGCCCGTGCTACTTGGAACTTCTTATTCCCGGTAGCGAATCTTTAACAACAACAACAACAACAAACTTGATTAATAGATATATATATTTTTTATCTTCACAGCTTTGTAGGGGACAGCCAGATTCCCTTAGCCTGCTCCATGTTCCTGGACAGTCATGGCATCGAGCTGCTGCGGAAAAGTCTATATCGGAACTTCGTCTTGCACATGGTCTCCTTGCACGACTTTGGCCTCATAGGGACGGGTGTTGTGTACAAATGCATTCTCCATTTACAAAACAAGTAAGTTTTGTATTGTATTATAAACATGGTGGTTTAGTATTTTTTAATTAGGACCTTTCTTAGAACCGTGTGACATTGTCTTCTAAGGGGGGGGGGAATTATGTGCTTTTGAGGTGTGTGTGTTTTTTATATACATATTTATTGTTTAATTACATGTTTAGTGTTATTACATTGGTTGTTTTTGTTGGACCGTGTGATCTGCTGCAGTTGATATATTCCAGTCTGAACACATCGCTCTGTTGTCTCCTTCTCGTCTCTTTCCCTCTCGTCTTTTCTTTCTCTCTTTCTTTCTCTCTTTCTCTTTCTCTTCTCTCTCTTTCTCTTTCTTTCTCTATTTCTTCTCCTTTCTTTCTCTTTCTTTTTCTCTCTTTCTCTTTCTTTCTCTTTCTTACTCTATTTCTTTCTCTTTCTTTCTTTCTCTTTCTTTTCTCTCTTGCTCTTTCTCTTTCTTTCTCTTTCTCTCTTTCTTTGTCTCTTTCTTTCTCTTTCTTTCTTTCTCTTTCTCTCTCTCTCTCTTTCTTTTTCTTTTTTTTCTCTTTTCTTTCTTTTTTTCTTTCTCTTTCTTTCTCTATATCTCTCTCTTTCTCTATCTTTCTTTCTCTCTTTCTGTTTCTTTCTCTATCTTTCTCTCTCTTTCTCTTTCTCTCTCTCTCTCTCTTCCTTTCTCTCTTTTAGCAGCTTATGTCATATATATGGATCTTTATAAACGCAAATTCTTCATTTTTTCTCGGTTATATAACTTAATTTCGTTGGATTTCTCTGTCTCGGGAAATAACTGAACACCAAAAATGACAGGTGATGCTTTCCTATTCCTATTAGGTATATGACTGGTATTAGTTTGCTGAAATACTGCTTAAAGCAAGTTGTGGCCCGAAGGGGGTTTAACTGTCGTGGTAGGCGTAAACGTTGCTCTGGAGGTTTTGTTCCGAGGTTTGGAGTTGCAGCACTGTGCCTCGGAAGTTTGGTGCCGAGGTTCAGGGTTATGAGCATTGCCCCTGAAGTTTGGTCCCAAAGCTTGTGGATTACAAACGTTGCCCCCTGAGATTCGGTGCCATGGTTTGTGGTTAGAAGTGTTGCCCCCTGACATTTGGCCTCAAGGGTTTAGGGTCATAAACATTGCCCCCTGATGCTTGGTTTCAAGACTCATTGTCCCTGAAATTTTTTTTGCCAACATTAGTGGTTACGAGCAGTGCTTCAGAAATTTGGTCCCAACATTGGGGTTACAACCATAGCTTCTAAAGTTTGGTTCCAAGACTTGGCATTACAAGCATTTACGGTAATACCGATAATATTAGCAAAGCCCACAGTTGGTCGGATACTGGGCCAGTGATTTATGTTGCTATAGTCTGTGTGAAGAGTTCATGACTAATTCGTGGTTTTACATATTGTCGTTCAGGTGTCCGATCATTGTCTGGGGTATGTAGTGTTCAGGTGTCTGATCATTGTCTGGGGTATGGAGTGGTCATGTGTCTGATCATTGTCTGGGGTATGGAGTGTTCAGGTGTCTGATCATTGTCTGGGGTATGGAGTGTTCAGGTGTCTGATCATTGTCTGGGGTATGTAGTGTTCAGGTGTCCGATCATTGTCTGGGGTATGGAGTGTTCAGGTGTCTGATCATTGTCTGGGGTATGGAGTGTTCAGGTGTCTGATCATTGTCTGGGGTATGGAGTGTTCAGGTGTCGATCATTGTCTGGGGTATGGAGTGTTCAGGTGTCTGATCATTGTCTGGGGTATGGAGTGTCAGGTGTCTGATCATTGTCTGGGGTATGGAGTGTTCAGGTGTCTGATCATTGTCTGGGGTATGGAGTGTTCAGGTGTCTGATCATTGTCTGGGGTATGTGTTCAGGTGTCTGATCATTGTCTGGGGTATGGAGTGTTCAGGGTCTGATCATTGTCTGGGGTATGGAGTGTTCAGGTGTCTGATCATTGTCTGGGGTATGGAGTGTTCAGGTGTCTGATCATTGTCTGGGGTATGGAGTGTTCAGGTGTCTGATCATTGTCTGGGGTATGTAGTGTTCAGGTGTCCGATCATTGTCTGGGGTATGTAGTGTTCAGGTGTCTGATCATTGTCTGGGGTATGTAGTGTTCATGTGTCTGATCATTGTCTGGGGTATGGAGTGGTCATGTGGTCTGATCATTGTCTGGGTATGTAGTGTTCAGGTGTCCGATCATTGTCTGGGGTATGGAGTGGTCATGTGTCCGATCATTGTCTGGGGTATGGAGTGTTCAGGTGTCCGATCATTGTCTGGGGTATGTAGTGTTCATGTGTCCGATCATTGTCTGGGGTATGGAGTGTTCAGGTGTCCGATCATTGTCTGGGGTATGGAGTGGTCAGGTGTCCGATTGTTGTCTGGGGTATGGAGTGGTCAGGTGTCCGATTGTTGTCTGGGGTATGGAGTGGTCAGGTGTCCGATTGTTGTCTGGGGTATGGAGTGGTCAGGTGTCCGATTGTTGTCTGGGGTATGGAGTGTGTGTTCAGGTGTCCGATTGTTGTCTGGGGTATGGAGTGTGTGTTCAGGTGTCCGATTGTTGTCTGGGGTATGGAGTGGTCAGGTGTCCGATTGTTGTCTGGGGTATGGAGTGGTCAGGTGTCCGATTGTTGTCTGGGGTATGGAGTGTGTATTCAGGTGTCCGATTGTTGTCTGGGGTATGGAGTGTGTGTTCAGGTGTCCGATTGTTGTCTGGGTATGGAGTGTGTGTTCAGGTGTCCGATTGTTGTCTGGGGTATGGAGTGTGTGTTCAGGTGTCCGATTGTTGTCTGGGGTATGGAGTGTGTGTTCAGGTGTCCGATTGTTGTCTGGGGTATGGAGTGTGTGTTCAGGTGTCCGATCATTGTCTGGGGTATGGAGTGGTCAGGTGTCCGATTGTTGTCTGGGGTATGGAGTGTGTTCAGGTGTCCGATTGTTGTCTGGGGTATGGAGTGTGGNTCCCTGTGCTTAATTTAGCAGCGAGCTGAGCATGAGGGTTCTTTGCATAAGTTTCTTGGTGGGGTATGCAGGCGTCGGGATGTCGAAAGGTACTATCTGCAAGGGTGGAAGGAAGTGCTGTACTCTTTCATCTGTATATACATCGTGCAGTCCCATTATTTTAATACGAATGGCTGTTCTTTGAATCCATTTAGACTTGCTGGTTCCATTTCGTATGTGTTCTAACAGTTCAACTGATACAATGTTGTTGTTGTTGTCACACAGAAGCTCGAGTCCCATCGTAAGATTGATTTCAAATATTCTATCTCGAATGCTAAGTATATTTAATTCTTTCCACACATTGAGGATTTTTGGATTTTTTCCAGTCCGTGGATACTTTTGCCATTTTTCAGGACTAAAGCTGGTGCATGATAGTCTGTCAGAGACCTTATATTATAATGGTTGAATTGCAATACATCGGATGTTTACACAATGACTTATATTTACCAGTGGAAGGTGTGTGTGGGGATGTGGCCCGGGTGGAGACTTTTATCGTCAAGATGTGCCACAAGAAACGGAAAGAGTCGTCAGCGCCATTAATGCAAGTAAGGCTGTTAAAGTATTTTTATTTGATTTTTTTTTTGTATTAAACTAATCATGTTTCAAGACAATTACTTGAGGGATTTTTGTATGGTAAGTAATGGAGAACAGTTTATAAGACTGCTTATAAATAATCGTCTATTATTGGTGTAACTACTACATCAATGATATGAGATGTCTGGGGCCTGATGGCTGAGTGGACAGCGATCAGGATTCGTAGTCCTGAGGTTCTGGGTTCGATGCCCGGTGGAGGCGGGAACAAATGGGCAGAGTTTCTTCCGCCCTGATGCTTCTGTTCACCTAGCAGTAAATAGGTACCTGGGATCTAGACAGCTGCTACGGGCTGCTGCTTCCCGGGAGAGTGTAACAAAAAGGAGGCCTGCTCGAGGACCGAGCTGCGGGGACGCTAAGCCCTGAAATCATCTCGATAACCTGGTCGAGGACCGGGGGCGGGGACGCTAAGCCCCGAAATCATCTCGAGATAACCTCGAGATATGATAGATGATTATTGGTGTAGTGGCTACAGCACCCTGTGTGTCAGGAGTTCTTCATGGGCGGCAGGGGTTTGAATCCTGTTTGGCTGGAGAGAGTTCTTGGTGATAAAGGCTTGTATCTTCATGCACTGCCTTTGTGTCATATATACTGTACATGCAATGTGTATGTGTGTATTCACCTAGTTGTGTTTGCGGGGGTTGAGCTTTGCTCTTTCGGCCTAAACCTAATTATTATTTTAATATATAAACCGCCTGATACAACGGTTGAGGAATTCACAGAGCAGATGCACAAAATAGAGAACATACTTGATGACCTAGCAAACCCAGCTCCAGATATTATCTTCCTTGGAGATTTCAATTTACCGAGTCTAAGATGGAGAATGGCAAACACAAATATCATAGCAGGGAATGACCCGGGAAATAACCAGCCACAGGTCAGAGAACTTTTGAGATTCTGTGACAAATTCTCGCTCAATCAACAGATTACAGAACCAATTAGGAACGAAAACACACTAGACTTGTTATTCACAAACAATGATGAACTAATCAGAGACATAACAATCTCAGATACTTCATACTCAGACCATAAGCTCATTAAAGTGCGAACTAGCATAAATAACGGTAGTAGATCTAAGAGACCCTACAAGCGAGAAGGAATATTCAATCGATTCAATTTCAACAATAAGAGGATTGACTGGGAAAAAATAAATGTAGACCTTTCAACCATTCAATGGGAGACGGTCTTCAGCGACAAAACTCCCACACAGGGAATAGCTCAACTGACAGCTGAAGCTTACAAAGTCTGCTTGAAGCATGTGCCGGTGAGGAGGGGCAGAAAGAGGACCACTCTAGAAAGAGAACGCAGACGACTGTACAGGAGAAGGAAAAATATAACGGAAATGCTTCGGCAGACACAACTATCACAAGCAAGGAAAATAAGCCTAAGCAGGGAGATCGAAGAAATCGAACAAACGTTGAAGCGATCATATGAGTCTGAGGAAATGGAATTGGAACAGAGAGCTATACAAGAGATAAGGAAAAATCCGAAATATTTTTTCACATACGCTAAATCAAAATCCAAAACCTCGACCAGTATTGGACCGTTAATTACAAATGAAGGTACGTACACAGAGGACAACAAAGAGATTAGTGAAATTCTAAGAAGCCAGTATGAGGCTATGTTTAGCACACCAATTAACAACATGAAAGTTGATGACCCAGACAGCTTCTTTATGAATGACATTCAAGCTGCAGATAATATAACGGATATTACCACAAACTCGGAAGACTTTGAAAGAGAAATTGACAATATGCCCATGCACTCAGCCCCTGGGCCTGACTCATGGAATTCAATATTCATAAAGAAATGTAAAGTACCAGTAGCGAGAGCACTCAGCGTAATATGGAGAAAGAGCCTGGATACAGGGGAGATACCAGCAGCACTTAAATCTGCAGATATAGCTCCGTTGCACAAGGGGGGGAGTAAAGCCTTGGCAAAAAATTATAGGCCAGTTGCACTAACATCACACATAATAAAAGTGTTTGAAAGAGTGATTAGGAATCAAATTTCTAGTTTTATGGAAAACAATGAATTGCACAATCCAGGACAACATGGATTTAGAGCGGGAAGATCCTGTCTGTCACAGTTACTCAACCACTATGACAAAATCACAGAAGCCCTAGAAGAAAAGCAAAATGCAGATGTTGTATACACAGACTTTGCAAAGGCTTTCGACAAATGTGACCATGGGGTGATAGCTCACAAAATGAGGTCAATGGGAATAACTGGAAAAGTAGGACGCTGGATACTCAATTTCCTGTCGAACAGAACACAAAGAGTAACAGTCAATCAGATAAAATCGAGTCCAAGCGATGTTAAAAGCTCTGTACCTCAAGGTACAGTCCTTGCACCGCTACTGTTCCTTATTCTCATATCTGATATAGACAAAAATACACGTCACAGCTTCGTGTCATCCTTCGCAGATGACACAAAAATCAGCATGAAAATTACCTCTGCTGAAGACATTGAAAAACTACAAACAGATGTCAACAAAGTTTTCGATTGGGCAGCAGAAAATAATATGATGTTTAACAGTGATAAATTTCAGGTACTCAGGTACGGCAAAAATGAGGATCTGAAACATAATACAGGGTACAAAACACAATCAAATCTTCCCATAGTAGAAAAACAGCATGTCAAGGATTTGGGAATAATGATGTCCGACGATCTAACGTTTAGGGAGCATAACCAAGCAAATATCGCATCAGCCAGAAAAATGATCGGATGGATTACGAGAACTTTCAAATCCAGGGATCCCATCACAATGGTTGTACTCTTCAAGTCACTTGTGTTGTCCCGTCTCGAATACTGCTCAGTACTCACTTCCCCTTCAGAGCAGGAGAGATTGCTGAAATAGAGGGAATACAGAGAACATATACGGCACGCATAGACGAGATAAAACACCTAAATTATTGGGATCGTCTCAAAGCTCTCCAAATGTACTCTCTAGAAAGGAGACGAGAGAGATACCAAATAATATACACGTGGAAAATACTGGAGGGCCAGGTCCCAAATCTACACAGTAAAATAACAACGTACTGGAGTGAACGATATGGAAGAAAATGCAAGATTGAACCAGTGAAGAGCAGAGGTGCCATAGGCACAATCAGAGAACACTGTATAAACATCAGAGGTCCGCGGTTGTTCAACGTCCTCCCAGCGACTATAAGAAATATTGCCGGAACAACCGTGGACATCTTCAAGAGAAAACTGGACTGTTTCCTAAGAGAAGTCCGGATCAGCCGGGCTGTGGTGGGTATGTGGCTCTGCGGGCCGCTCCAAGCAACAGCCTGGTGGATCAAACTCTCACAAGTCGAGCCTGGCCTCGGGCCGGGCTTGGGGAGTAGAAGAACTCCCAGAACCCCATCAACCAGGTATCAACCAGGACCCGCTCTCAAACGTCAATCACTGTTACCAACTATTCCCCCCCCCCCCCAAGGAAGCAGCCCATGACAGCTGACTAATCCAGTACCCTATTTACTGCCAGGTAACAGGGGCATTCAGGGTGAAAACAAATGGGCAAAGAAACTTTGCCCATTTGTTTCTGCCTCGTGCGGGAATCGAACCCGCGCCACAGAATTACGAGTCCTGCGCGCTATCCACCAGGCTACAAGGCCCCTCTGTGTGTGTGTGTGTGTGTGTGAGTTTATTTTTTTTTGTACAGTACTTCCTAAGTGTAATTAAAAAAAATTTACATGCATACACACATTACATATACTGTGTGTGTGTGTAATAACATACATACGTACGTACTTATAATAAAAATATGTACGTATGTATGTCATTCCTAATACCCAGAACTGTACTACTTGGCCTAGTAAGCAAGGCCTGCTTTGCTTAACAGGCGGTGTGATTTTTGTTATTGTCAAACATTTCTCTCCTAATAGTATTAATATATAAGGAACATGAATTACTGACTTATTTATGTTAGGGTTAGGTAGGTTAGATTAGGTGTCATCAAATTTAAGAAGTCTGTAAGAAGCGTGAATTAAAAAAAGTTTTCTGTGGAGAGCCCCGTCGGCTCTCTGGAGCTATACCGTGCTGATGTGTATATATTTGACCGTGGCAACAATCACTCAAAGGAGTTCTAAGCCTACCGGGGACCAGAGCCAGAATCTGGCCCCCTCAGGAGAGGCACGAGGAGCAATGGCCTAAAGACACCCCCGTGTAATTGGAAGCAGTCTTTGTCTGCCGTCTACCAGGTCAGGCACCCAGAAAGGTAGGAATTCCAAAATAAACTACTGCCTTTAAAAAATTGCAAACCGAAAGCTGATCTAGCAAACAGAACTCCCCAGTAAAAAAAAGAAGGAAACAAACATGATGTCACCACAATCACCGCACATCCGTTTGCGCAATCCCCCTCACTGGGAAGGGGACGGGGGGGGGGGGGGTCCCAGACCTCCAGGCCGGCAACTCTCCTCATTTCAAGAGGCTGTTATGTTGGTGACGGTCGATCGCTCTGGCTCCACTCTTTGCGCAGTGCTGCAGTGCGGTGTTGTTGCTCTGTTTTGGTGGTGTGAGAGCCAGAAGTAGCACAAAAGTACTGGGGCTGCAAGCACCTAGGGGCTACCTTCCCTAGGTGCCCCGTAAGTACTGCCTTTGAGGCCTCGGGGTTATCTTCCCTGAGCCGTTCAGGAGCAGCTACCTCGGTGTGGTTCTGTCGCTGCTCGGTGATTGCCCGCCGTTGGAGGTTCAGCTGGGAGGTTCTTACTCCTTCCTGTTTGTCCTTGGGTTGGAGGTAGTTTCGTTGCTGGCTGGGGCGTGAGGTACTGTGCAGCTGTCTGATATACGCATAGCAACCGGTTCTGTTCATCTGGAAACGTTGTGCTTTTGCGAGTTTTTTTTTATGTTTTTGTTTTGATTTGCCTGATGGGAGTCTACCTGGTGTTGCGGTAGGACCACTTGTAGGATTTTGGTGGCCCTCCACTAAGTCCCCCGTGCTTGCACACGTCGCAGGGGGTTCAGCTTTTAGATTGTTTGCTTGGTAGCTCTTGGATAACCGGTTAACAGTACCTCGCCTGGGCTTCCCTTAGCAGTCAGCCTAAGGGCCCTGGAAACCCTCATTGGGGCTCAGTGGTTCAATCTAGGAGACCTCCGAGTTCCACCTCGCCCTGTGCGAGTTTGAAGGTTGCTCTGTCCCCTTGTCTCAGGGTGACATTCACTGTCTGCCTCCGCTTTGCTGCCTGTTGGGGTCAGTGACACCTACGACTCGGAGTCCTGCAAGTGGTGGTCTTTGCTTGTACTCCTTTCACCCAGTCCACTGAGACTGATAATTGGGAGCAGGCAGCTTTAGCGTTGCATGCGAGGTTTAGGTTGCAGCAATGTGCGAGGTTGGTTGCCTTTTCGGATGCCCACAGCTGGCCCGCTTGATTATACTGGTAGTGAGACTCGGGCGGCTTCGGGGATTGCCCCTTCCGGATCGGCGGCGGAGGCATTCAAGCCTGTTCCTCCTGCCGGAGCTTCTGGGCCACACCAGCGGGCCCCCTGCATCCCTTCTTTTTCGGGGGACTCTGCTTTTTCTCCAGAGGCAGAGGGTTTGGAGGACGGCTCAGCCCTGGGGTCCTGATGTGGAGGATTCCGGGGCTGGGGAGCAGTTGACTTGGCGGGGCCTGGGCCCCGCTTGTCCCCTGCTTGGGTGTATGGTACCCTTGGGGTGGGCTTGTTGTTACAGGGGGGAGGGGTTTTCCTTATCTCCCCCCTCCCTCCCTGTACGATTTTGTTATGAGTTCGACTCCTCCCTGGTTCGGTTCAGATTCCCTTGGGTTCTTCGTTCCCTCTTTCCAGAGGTTTTTGGCTTCCCGCATCCCACCGAGGAAGGTGTGGGAGGCCCTTGCGGCTTACCTCCTGCGAGACCCGGATTGCACCTCAATAATGAAGCCTTCTTCTTTTGAGTTTAGCCCCTCTTTTTTTTCTTATTGGGTGCGTTACGAAGTACCGGAGTCTTCCTGGCTTGCAGGCTGCCTTTTCATTCGTTGGGGCTTGGCATCGTTCTGTCGGACTGCGCACTTGAGTGGCGGAAGTTGACTACGGTTGTTCAGGTATACCTGGGATGCGAGTTGAAACACCTCAATGCGTGCTTGTTTGCCCCGACCTTCCTTATGATGTCGCCCAGGTGCGGCTTCACGTGCAGGTTCCCTCCCCTTTCGGCATCCCTGGTAGCCGAGGTTTTGCGCGCCCGGCACTTGGGCACTTGGCTTTGGTCTTGTGCTTTTTTTCCTGCAGGAGCTGGGTTCCGGGCCAGTGTCTGCTGTGCTTGCAGCTTGGGCGCCGGCTGCCTTGTTGAAGTTATATACGCTGGTTCTGAGGGAGGTGGTGTCTGTTCTTCGCTTTTCGCCTCGCGTGCTGACAGGCGGTGCTCGTCCATTTTTTGGAACCGTCTTGGGCCCTGGCTCTTCGTTTTTCATCCCCTTTTTTTGTCGGTTTGCAGAGTCTGCGGTGGTGCATTTTCTGCAGATGGCTTCGTCTAGTTCACGGCCTAAGTCGGACTTGTAGGTTCTACGGGGAAGGGGGGGGGGGCTTTGGAGGTCCTGCCCAGAAGGATCGCGTTAGGTCTCGGGGTTCCTTCGGTCGTTGTAAGCCAGTAGTGCCAGATTTGGGACTGGCCCTTCCTGCGGAGTTGTTGGTGCAGTGATGGCTCTCAGTGTCAGTCGGGCTCTCGTAGGGGTCGCCGGTCCTTTCATGGTTCGCCCTTTTGACGGGGTGATAGGGGGAGGCTCGCGCTGTTTGCTCTCGCCTGGTCCCACGATTCATGGGCAATTCAGTTCATTTCCTCCGGCGGCGTTGCGTCTTTCCTTCTCCTTCGGGAGGATTGGGGCTTGCATGCCTCTTCCTGCGCTCTCTCAGGTCGTCTTGGAGTGGGTTTCCTGCCTGTTTTCAGTTCGGAAATGGGACTGGGCAGATTCGTGATTCATACTGGTTTTGTCCCGTCTGATCCCCTGGGGTCTTTTGCCCCACCTTTCGGATGACCACTGTTTCGGGTCCATCAGCTTTTGGTGCCGCGTGCCTGGATGGTTCTGTTTCTTGGTGTACTGGAAAAAGTCCCATTTGGTTCCCTCTCAGGTTCGAACTGGATTAGGTCTTGTGTGGGTCTCTCGGATGGCTTCTTTCTCTCCCACTGGCGGCATTGTTGCGGCTGCAGTCCCGCTTACAACTGTTTTTGGAGGCCACCTGGGTCACACGTCGGTTGTTTGAGCGGCGGTGCGGGAGCTTGATCTTCACCATGTTGGTCTACGTGTCTAGTCGGTTCTAGCTTCAGCGGATGTTCTGGTTCTTCGGGGGCATCTCTTCTGTCGCTCTCGTGATCGGTGTTCGGATCCCGGGAGCCTTGTGTCGGCTGCTGCGTCGCCGGCTTTCTCTTGAGTTTTTTTTCAGTGTTCTGTGTCCTGATGCCTCCCCGAGCTCGAGCTCTGTGTTCACGGATGCCTCGTCTTTCAGCTGGGGTTTTGTGACCAGTGCTCACCAGACCAGCCAGAGTCAGTGGGGTCCGTCCTTCTGTCGGGCTTACAGCACGGTGCAGGAGTTCGCGGTGGTGTGGCATTCGCTTCCGAGGGTTCATGTTGCTCGCGGAGCAACGATCCGGCTCCATTCGGACTGCTCCTCAGTGGTTCATTGTCTGAATCGTGGTGGTTCGATGCCGTCCTTGGCTCCTTGCAGCTGGTCGCTTCAGGTGACTCGTTGCCAAGTTCTCGGGGGTTTGGCTCTCCTGGCGGTTCACGTTCAGGGGGTGTCAAACGTCCTGGCGGTTGGTCTGTCTCGGTTCATTCCCTTATCCATGGAATGGATGGTCAACACACTCATTTAGTTGGCTCTGCCGGACATACGGGCACCTAGAGGTGGACCTCTTTGCATCGACGTGGTCGAGGCATCTTCCAGTGTATGTGGCGCCCTTCCCAGACTGTGAGGCCGTCGGGATCGATGCCTTTCCGCTGGACTGGTAGAGTTGGTTACCTATAGCTCTTCCCACCTTAGTTGTTGTTCTGGGTCCTGGCTCGCTTGGAGAGACTTACCAGGGACGAGTAGTCCTGTTGGCTCTTTGGTGACCAGCCCAGCCCTAGTTTCAGGCGCTTCTTGCTCGATGTCCAAACCCGAGGAGTCTTCCTGCAGCTCCGCTTCATTCAGCAGATAACTTACCTTGAGGTTTCCTTGAGGTGCTTCCGGGGCTCAGCGTCCCCGTGGCCCGGTCGTCGACCAGGCCTCCTGGTTGATCAGGTATCCTTTGGAGGTGCTTATCCAGTTCTCTCTTGAACACTGTGAGGGGTTTGCCAGTTATGCCCCTTATGTGTAGCGGAAGCGTGTTGAACAGTCTCGGGCCTCTGATGTTGAAAGAGTTCTCTCTCAGAGTACCTGTTGCACCTCTGCTTTTCAACGGGGGTATTCTGCACATCCTGCCATGTCTTCTGGTCAAGTGTGATGTTATTTCCGTGTGCAGGTTTGGGACCAGCCCCTCAATTATTTTCCACGTGTAAATTATTATGTATCTCTCCCGCCTGCGCTCAAGGGAGTACAGATTTAGGCTCTTTAGTCGGTCCCAGTAATTTAGATGTTTTATTGAGTGGATTCTAGCAGTGAAGGATCTCTGCACGCTCTCCAGGTCAGCAATTTCTCCAGCTTTGAAAGGGGCTGTCATTGTGCAGCAGTACTCCACTCTAGAGAGCACAAGCGTTTTGAAAAGTATCATCATTGGTATAGCATCTCTAGTGTGAAAAGTTCTTGTTATCCAACCTGTCATTTTTTTTTGCAGTTGTGACTGCTACTTTATTGTGTTCTTTAAAGGTAAGGTCTTCCGACATGAGTACACCCAGATCCTTTACATTGCCTTTTCGTTCTATGTTATGATTTGCCTGAGTTTTGTACGTGGTTTCCGCTTTTATATTTTCAATTTTTCCGTAGTGCATGAGCTGGAACTTATCCTCGTTAAACACCATATTATTTTCTGTAGCCCATAGAAAGACCTGATCTACATCTGATTGGAGGTTTGCTGTGTCCTCTATGTTGCCAACTCTCATGAAAATCCTAGTGTCATCTGCAAAGGATGATACAGTACTATAGGTTGTGTTCTTGTCTATGTCGGATATGAGGATGAGAAAAAGTACTGGGGCAAACACAGTACCCTGGGGACTGAGCTCTTCACGATTGATGGGCTGGATTTTATTTTGTTGACTATTACACATTGGGTTCTGTTAGTCAGGAAATTGTAGATCCATCTATCTATTTTCCCGGTAATTCCTTTTGAACGCATTTTATGTGCAATAACACCATGGTCACATTTATCAAAAGCTTTTGCGAAATCTGTGTAAATTACATCAGCGTTTTGTTTGTCTTCCATAGCATCTAATGCCATATCATAGTGGTCCAGCAACTGCGACAGGCAAGACCGCCCTGTTCTGAAACCATGTTGTCCAGGGTTATGGAGATGCTGTGATTCCATGTATTTTGTGATCTTACTTCTTAGCACTCTCTCAAAATTTTTATGATGTGCGATGTTAGTGCTATCGGTCTGTAATTTTTTGCCTCTGCCTTATTTCCTCCTTTAGGTCCATTCCGGTACGTGACTGGTTCGATCTTCTCCTCTGCTTTTTGCGTCTGGTTGCTTTGACGCGGGTTTATCACCGCTTGTATGGTGAGCAGGTGGTTTAGTGGGTGTCCCACCTGCAAGTCTCGTCTTAACGGCAGCATGAAATTTCCTGGGGGTCCTTTCGGCACTTTCTCTTCATAGGTTGTCTTCAATTTCTGGTCGGGTTTTGTCCTTTCTCTCTTGGTTCTTTCAGGACCGTCATCTTATGCCAGGTACCGTCGCCTCGTTTTGGGTGGCGCTGGCGGAGCTGCTGCAGCTTATATTTTAGGTGGATGTCACATCTGCTCCGTTCCGCACGCTTTCTCGCAAACTTTGTTTTCACCTCCGGCCTGCTCATGCGCCGCCTGAGCCGTCCTGGTCGTTGCACCGGGTGCTTTCTT
The DNA here is from genome assembly GCA_020271785.1 of Procambarus virginalis. NCBI lineage: Eukaryota > Metazoa > Arthropoda > Malacostraca > Decapoda > Cambaridae > Procambarus > Procambarus virginalis. Next base: position 94,636 of record WNGS01169397.1, read on the forward strand.
CTCCCTTCTCCTCGGTTTATGGTGACTTTTTTTTTCTTGTTGGCATTGGCCTCTGGGGGTGGGGTTGGAGAGTTTCATGTTCTCCTCCAGCGCAGGGGTGTCTGCTCTTTCGGTCTTAGTGGTCTTTTCTTCATTTGCAGCCGTCTCCTCCTTCTCTGGCAAAGAATGAGTCTGCTGTTTTCAGAAGGGGTCCTAGGGTTGTAGATGCTTAGTTGGTGCGGCTGGGAGTGCATCAAGTTTTGTGTCGGTTTGTGGCTCTTCGCCGTTATTTGTGCGCCACGGCCTCTGTGGCAGATGACACGCTTTGGGTTGACCCAGTTTCCCTTCTTCCTTATTTTAGGGCGCGAGTCTTCCAGGTTGTCCGCAGGATTATTCGGTCCAGCTATCCCCATGCCCACGCCGTTCCTAAGTTCGGCGTTCGACTGCTGTTTTTGTAATATGTCCTGGCCTATCTTTTGGGCACAGGGCTTTTGGAGGTCGGACAGTATCCTGGCTGCACATTACCTTGTTAATGTTCCTAGTCCTTCTCGGGCGTGCATAGCCTTGGGTCGCAGGTTGCGGCCAGTTGTCTTGACTTTGAGTTGAGGAGCGAGTGACGACCGCCTCCCGGGTGAGTCCCTTTTCTTCTTAAGTTTGGTTAGGTAGCTCCGGGGAGCTGAAGGGGCTCTGTACAGAAAAACCAGCGTTGAATGTAATGAAACGCCATTTTCTGGGCGAGACCCGGAGGCTCCCTGGCATCCCTTCCACCCTCCCGGCCGGCGGTTCTTCGTGTTTTTCATACTCGGCCTCTGAACTGAGGAGAGTTGCCGGCAAGGAGGTCTGGGACCGCCCCCCCTGTCCCCCTCCCAAGAAGTGGTGGGTGCGCAGACAGATGAGCAGCGGTTCTGGTGACGTCGTGTTTGTTTCCTTGTCTTTTATTGGGGAGTTCTGTTTGCTAGTTCGGCTTTCGGTTTGCAATTTTTGACTGGCAGTAGTTTTTGTAGCTACCTTTCTTGGTGCCTGACCTGGTAGACGGCAGACAAAGACTGCTTCCAATTACACGGGGGTGTCTTTAGGCCATTGCTCCTCGTGCCTCTCTTGAGGGGCCAGGTTCTGGCACCGGTCCCCGGTAGACTTAGAACTCCTTTGATTGACTGTTGCCACAGTCTAATATATACACATCAGCCCAGTATAGCTCCGGGGAGCCTCCGGGTCTCGCCCAAAAAATGGCGTTTCATTACATTCAATGTTCTTTTTTTAAGCCTTTTTAGCCTTTTTTTTCTCCTTTTTTTTTTAAGTCTTTACTTTGTCTTAAACGAGGTATATATCTTGACAGGTATCAGTAGGGACGCAAGATGTGAACATCAATCCGGCGGAAGGTGAAGGTGGTGGCGGGCGGAATTCCTGCCTAAGTATCCCACACACAATTTTACCTCCAGTAACGGCCACCAAGTCAAGTCATATGTCATAGTATTTCGTGTTTCATTAGTGCACGATCAAGAGAACGGTAAGTTGTTGTAAACGTTGATGAATGTTGAAGTCGTGAAGAACAGATACGTGTATCTCTATTTTATTACTGGAGATGAGAAAATAACGAATCCATACGATCAGGATTGAACCATACCCCCTAGACCTCCCCCCCGGTATGTTCGATCCATCGTATGGACTCAATGCGCACTCAATGCATAAGGTTCGTTTGATTTAATTGTCTATTGCACGATATAACCAAGGTGGGCGTTTGGCTCTGAAACCTCTTCGTTATAAAATAAACCTGTGAAAAGTTTTCATATATTCGTATAAGATAGCAAAATGTGCTACATCCATTCATTGAACAATTGTGTAGGTTTTCTGGCATTAACTTAGATGTATATGAATTTATATTAACCCAACTCACATTAATAGAAAGTGGCGACATTTTGGTCCATCCTGGATCCTTATCCAGTTGTGTTGACACGATAACACTCCAAGACGGACTGAAATATCGGCACTTTCATTGCTTCTCGCGTGAGTTGGGTTACCAAGTTTCAGCTCCATTAATGTGACTTATTCTCTGCTTGATAGGGTTCCGGGAGTTGTTGTTCTCCCCAAGCCAGGCTTGACTCTGCATGGGTTCATATATTTCCTTTGATATCTTGCAGTCAAGTTATGATTTGAATTGTCAAGCGACTAGCGCTTCATGGTGCTACAAATTAAGCGTATTACTAGGTTCTTATTACAAAAAGAAGCATTCTGAAGCAGTTTAACATTTGTGGTTTGCTGCGTGTCGTGATGGGGATTATGAGGGAGTACTAAACATTGCCACCAGGTGACTGCAATGTCTTTGTAGCAGTGGTTAAATAGCTGTCTATAAGGGTTAGACGGGAGACATCTCCCGTCACGCAGGGTGCAGTCGCACCTCCACAGATCTCCAGTATCATCTATTGATACTGGAAATGGCTCAAAAGGGCCACCACTTACGAGCTATTCATGCCCGTGCCACCTTTTGGGTGGCTTAATCTTCTTCATCATCAAGCAGAGCACACGGGAGACATCTCCCGTCACGCAGGGTGCAGTCGCACCATCCAGAGATCTACAGTATCATCTACTGATACTGGTTATGGCTCAAAAGGGCCACCACTTACGGGCTATTCATGCCCGTGCCACCTTTTGGATGGCTTAATCTTCATCTTGAACACATTCATGGGAGTCATCTCCCGTCACGCAGGGTGCAGTTGCACCTCCACAGATCTCCAGTATCATTTATTGATACTGGAAATGGCTCAAAAGGGCCACCACTTACGGGCTATTCATGCCCGTGCCACCTTTTGGGTGGCTTAATCTTCATCAATCAATCTATAAGGGTTATATCGATAGCAGTCCCCGTGGTGCAGCGGTAAGACGCTCGCCTGGCGTTGCACGAGCGCTTTGTCCTGGGTTCGTATCCTGGTCAGGGAGGATTTACTGGGCACAAATCCTTAACTATAGCCTCTGTTTAACCCAACAGTAAAATAGGTACCTGGTTGTTAAACATTTTGGCGGGATCGTATTCCGTGGAACGTAGGATTAAGGACTTGCCTGAAACGCTACGAGTGCTAGTGGCTGTACAACCATGTAACAACTCTTGTATATACAGTATAAATAAAAAAAGAAGTTTTTTGGCTATTAACTTCTTAGAACTAACAAGAGAGTTATGCAATTACAATAATCCAAAAAGTTCACATGAAGAGTTTAAAGTGTTAATACATTCAATAGTCTAAGGTTGAATAATCATTTAATCTATACTGCTCCTAATGTGTCATCAAGGGATCTATCTCATATGTAATTGTCCATTTTCCATGATATACCTGTCCTTGATATGCCTGTCCATGATATGCCCCCCATTATTTTGGTATGTTGGCTGCTTTCCCTTTCCCCATTCCACGGTGCTGGTTCTCGGTTCCGGTGCGGTAGCGAACTGTTTGCCGCAGACGTTTACCGGAGTAAATGGGGAACCAGCCCCCCCCCCTCTGTCTCTCTCTCTCTGTCCCCTCTGTCTCTCTCTCTCTCTCTCTCTCTGTCCCCTCTGTCTGTCTCTCTGCTTCCTTATGCTCTCCCTCCCTACATTTTCGCACATTTTACTGTCCATGTCTTCTAACCTTATTCCTGTCATTCCTCTCTACTGTCTGTCTACCCTGAAATTTACACATTTTACCAGTCTACCAATTATTCTTAAGATAAACTTAATTCGATATTTGTTCTTTGTGAGTAGAAAATATACATTAAGTAATAGTAAATGTTACCGAATAATGGTACCCCCATAACTTTCAGCTGGGGAGCCTGTGGTTAAGCGGCGTCGGGTCGGCCGAAGTGCATCGCAGGACTCGCAAGATAACATACTGTCAGTTAGCACTAATGCAGTCAATGGGGATAGTCATGGTGGTGGTGGTGGTGGTGGTGTAGGATCGACGTACTTCGGCGAATTAGTGATGTTCGATCGCCACGGACGTTGTCTGCTAACGCCTGGGCAGTACGAGTTAATGTTGGAACTTCAAGCCGGGGAGTCGACCCAGCTTTGTAAATCCAGCCCAAAGAAGAATGCAAGTTGGGAGAGTATTGATACCCTCAAATTTGATGGTATATTTAATAATATTCCTGTTCTTAAGTTTACATTAAACTGGAACAGTGAAAACTCCACCTCTGTCATAGAACGGCCAAGATTACGACCTCTCAAGCCTCTAGATGTCGTCTTGGCTAATAGTGNCCCATCTTCTTGTGTGTGGTCAAGTCTTGAGATCTTCAGCCACGTTATTGGTGACCGTTGTCTGCACTTAGAAATCTGTAGGGCATATTTTATATAATACAGTACTCCCACTAGACATACCACATCTCTAGAAGCAACCAAACAAACCACTGCACCACAGCCCACTAGAACAAGCAAACATTCTCCTTGATCAATGGGCACTACATCAAGCTACGACTCGCTCCCAATTAACATACAGCACAAACTTAATGACACGCCCCAACAGACAACGAACCATCAATCTTGCCTGTACAGCTATCGACGTGTCGGACCTTAATGATGTAACTGAATGGGAATTAAATCATGCACTAAAGATGGGCAAATCCAATTGCTCCTGGAGAGGACGGTATTACTTACAGTTTACTGAGATTAGTCTCACAAGTACCGGTAATCCACTATTAGTGTTGTACAGAATGAGTTTAAGTGAAGGAGTATTACCTGATGCTTGGACAAAGAGTGTCATTGTTCCCATCCCCAAACCACACTCAGATAATTATAGACCCATATCTCTAACATCGTGTGTCTGTAAAGTGCTTGAACGCATCGTCTTAACCGACTCATGTATCGTATACAGGGGCACCTGTCACTCAACTGTTTGGATTCATGCCTGGGCTCAGTACACAACACTGTTTTGCTGAATACTTCGCACATATGAAGCTTCCCCTCAAACAGTCTTCATCGACCTAGCAGCAGCTTTTGATACAGCAAACAGGGAAATCATACTAACAGCTTGCCGAGCTGGGAATACAAGGAAAATTACTGAAATGGATAAGGGCTATTGTCTAATCGAACAGCATATGTTTTGTTTAATGGTGTTAAAAGCACAGAGAGCAAACACTTTGAACTGGGAACTCCACAAGGAGGGGTCCTCAGCCCCTTGTTGTTCAACGTTCTGATGCATAAACTTATTAAAGATCTTCCAACTAATAATGAAGACACTGTCATTTGTTATGCTGATGATATATGTTTACAGGCTGCCTCCGAGCCTAGAATGCAAGTCTGCTCGATGCTTTTGCTACTAGAGCTGAGGAATGTGGCCTCCTTATCTCTGTACAGAAAACTCGTGCCCTCATTCCATGTGGTATTCCACCACCAATTATCATATAGATGGGCGAGCACTTGAGAACTGCGAGTCTTACAGATACCTTGGTGTCCCCATTAACGACCCTGGGTACCTTTCTTCTCTCAAGAGGAGACTGTGGGAGAGATTAAAGCCCTTGCGGGTCCTTGTTGTGTCAATCATGGAATTAACGTGAGACTTGCTAGAATGTTTTATGTATCATTTATACGCTCTGTGATTGACTACATGCTCTACATCTCACACTGTATACTGAAAAAGAGCTGAAATCTCTTGAAACCTTGCAAAATGAAGCTATGCGTCTCATCCTTGGAGCTCCAAAGTCCACGAGAATAGTTAATATGAGAGCAGAGTTAAAATTACCTACCATAAGTGAGAGAATTTTGTCTATTAGCACAGTTTTCGGCGTGAAGGCATTGAGTAGATCTAGGCAACACATGAAGTTCAAGCTAAACTTTCTAATATGCTGCACTCACCTGAGGTCTATAGAAGAAGAACGAAATCTGATTATGTATTTTGGTTCTACAAGGTAGCCAACTCCATCAAAATATTAAATATGTACCCAACTCAATTAATGATTAATCAACCAATTACTCCATGGGATAACTGGGATCTATCAGTTGATTTTGTAAATGCGCCCAAGAAAGATAGTGTGCACTCTACATTCTAAAACACTTAACACTGAAAAGCATCACTGAAAGTACTCAGAGTATGGGTAACGATGTGTATCAGCGCTATACCGACGGCTCTGTAGAAGAAGGTGGACGATGTACCGGATGTGCATGTAATATACATGCATGTATTTACATGTATTTGAACAATCTTCTCTCGTACATACAGCAATGAAGCGCGACAATGACTGGGCAAGTACAACTCAAACCGAACTTGCAGGCATATACCTTGCCACTGGATTTTTAAAAGACAAAGGCAGTGGACTTATATACTGTGACTCGCAGAGTGCACTCCTGGCATTGAACGCACATAGTAGTGACACCCATAAAATAGTCAGTGATATTCGAATGAATGTTTTAGCTGCTAAAGAAAACAGATTTGAAATTAAATTCCTATGGATACCATCACATGTTAGCATCTCAAGGCATGACACTGTTGATATGCTTGCAAAGACAGCCTGTAGAAAACCAGTGGTAGAAATTGATATGGGTGTTTCATTAGCAGTGACAAAGATAATACTTAAACAAATATCTAATTGAAGATCTCACCGACCTAACAAATTCACAAAGACCTGAAAGTTGTAGCATTAAATATTATGATAGATATCGTGAGGAGACATTCACATATGGGACTAATAGAACAAGAACCCGGCAATGTGATGTTATAGTGGCCAGAATACGCCTGGGATATAGACGTATCTGGCAGCTTTCTCAAAACCCAAATGTCGAGTACACTATGTGTCAACTTTGTGAAAGAGAAAACATGCACTCTCTTGAACATTATATTGTAGAATGTCCCATATTGATTGACTTTCCCCCCCCTGGGCTGAGGTATGCTGAACTGTGTAATTACTATATGAGTACTGGAACACTTGATGATATATTGGACTTGTACCCAAGATTGACCATGTAATGTATCAATTATACAATGTATGTATGTGATATAACTATATAACCTGAGCTTGTAAAAGCACCTTAATCATCTTCAGTGATTAAGTGCTTAATTGCACACTAGTTTCTCTGTCAGCTATCTCACCCTGTCAGAGTAAAAGAGACAAATGTATGTGAATGCATGTGTGTGTATATATGCATGTATATATGTATATGTACGTATATATGTGTGTGTATGTATATGTATGTGTATAAAGTACTTATGGAAGCTGATCAGAATTGCATTTCACCTTTGTAAATGCACATTAATGACACTTCGAACACTTTATGTAGGGCATACGTAAATCTGTGTATCTATGTATTTCCGTATATAGGTTAGCTTAGCATTTTAAAAGTACCGAATCACCTTCTGTGGTTGATTGTTCAATAAATCCCTGAACTATATGTTTAACTGATCTCTAACCCTGTCCATGGAGGACAGAAGAAAATGTATATATGTTGGTTAGCATTGTAAATGTGTGGCCACGTCTGTGGTAGAAAATAATAATAAAAAAAACAATGAAATTTGTAGTATGCCAGGGCATATTTTATATAATACAGTACAGTAGGGAGCCGGTCGACCGAGCGGACAGCACGCTGGACTTGTGATCCTGTGGTCCTGGGTTCGATCCCAGGCGCCGGCGAGAAACAATGGGCAGAGTTTCTTTCACCCTATGCCCCTGTTACCTAACAGTAAAATGGTACCTGGGTGTTAGTCAGCTGTCACAGGCTGCTTGTGGGTGGAGGCCTGGTCGAGGACTGGGCCGCGGGGACACTAAAAAGCCTCAAAATCATCTCAAGATCTCAAGATAACAGGACATAACACAATGAATAAACACAGGAGAATAAATGCCTTGAATGATAATGAAAAGGATAATGTCTCTAATTACTGTCTTCTAAGCCAGGGGTCTCCAAACTATGGCCCGCGGGCCACATACGGCCCGCCACATAATTTCATCCGGCCCGCCAAACAAATCTAATCAATTGGCTCATCTAATCTGGAACCTGATTTTAATGAAATTTTGAAGTCAAAACGACAGTATCATTCGTCACACTAATTTGGTTGCATAAAACTAAAGGCAGGAATCTATTTAGTTTACCCTAATTTTTTCCAAAAAGATATGTCTTAATTTTTCCATGTTTATACTTTAATATTTGAGGAAATTAAATTACTGGCACTGATTTGTTTTTTGTTTTTTTCATTTTTTATTCCTTCGGCCCGCATAAATATGGGAAATATATAATGTGGCCCTTACATTGAAAAGTTTGGAGACCCCTGTTCTAAGCAGTACAGTACTTAAAAAAAGGACTAGTGTTCAGTACAGTGAAACACCTGTCACAGGTCTTGACAGCCGAGTGGACAGCGTCTTGGATTCATAGTCCTGAGGTTCTGGGTTCGATTCCTGGCGGAAACAAATGGGCAGAGTTTCTTTCAGCCTGATGCACCTGTTTACCTAGCAGTAAATAGGTACCTGGGAGCTAGAAAGCTGCTACGG
>WNGS01169397.1:113139-137729 GCA_020271785.1 Procambarus virginalis
TCAATTCCCCTTTGCTTCTCCTCACTTCATCTCTTGGCTTCCACTCTTTCTTCCTTACTGGCGTCCCAATCAATGAACACACGGCTCCATCTTCCCCATTCCTTAATCTTGACTTCTCTGCCAGTACGTATATGCTTCACTGCAAGACTTCCTTGGGGAATTCATCTTCACTGGACTTTGTCATCCCTGTTGGACCATCCCTATCCTGTCCTGCAATAATTTTTGTATTTCTTGGGCTGCTCTACTTGCCTGCAGTTTGTGTAGGATCCTTTTTAACTCTTCCCAGTTTCCATTTCTTCTCTCCTGTCATGTAATTATAATTACCTAAGTGTAGTTACAGGATGAGAGCTATGCTCGTGGTGTCCTGTCTTCCCAGCACTCTTTGTCATATAACGCTTTGAAACTACTGACGGACTTGGCCTCCACCACCTTCTCCCCTAACTTGTTCCAATCGTCTACCACTCTGTTTGCGAAAGTGAATTTTCTTATATTTCTTCAGCATCTGTGTTTAGCTAGTTTATATCTATGACTTCTTGTTCTTAAAGTTCCAGGTCTCAGGAAGTCTTCCTTATCGATTTTATAAATTCCTGTTACTATTTTGTATGTAGTGATCATATCACCTCTTTTTCTTCTGTCTTCTATGTGGCTCCCCTCTGGTTCTGTCTGTGTTTACTTCAGTTCACTATGTACTTTGATCTGACAGCCTTTATCACTGTTGCACAACACCGCCACATCTATACTGCCAACATGACATCTGTATTGACAACAAACAGCTGAGCGCTGAATTCTTCCCACCAGGAGATTTTCATATATCAAGAACAGAATAGGGTCCAATGACTGAACGCTGTACTTGCCTAGTTGTGCTTGCGGGGTTTGAGCTCTGGCTCTTTGGTCCTGCCTCTCAACTGTCAATCAATTGGTGTACAGGTTCCTGAGCCTATTGGATTCTATCATATCTACATTTGAAACTGTGTATGGAGTCTGCCTCCACCACATCACTGCCTGTGGGCCCCTTGCTGGTGACATCTCGCCACTCTGAGACCTCATCTCTCAGTGACTCAGTCATCTGTTTCTTAGGTACTTCCTTACCCACTAGAGTACCTTCCCTGTTATTCCTGGCTGTATATATTTATTATACACTTGTCTCTTATGGGGGATACTGTGCCCAAAGGCTTTCTGGCAATCCAAAAATAGGCCGTCTGCTCGCCCTTCTCTTTCTTGTTTAATTTTTATTGCCTGGTCATAGAATTTTATTGATTCCATGAGGCAAGATTTGCCATCCTTGTGGCAATATACCAGTGACTGTCTGGAGTGACTGTAATCGCCTAGTTGTGTTTGCGGGGGTTTGAGCTTTCGGCTCTGGTCCCTCTTCTTTACTGTCAACTGGTGTATAGATTCCCGAGTCTATTGGGCTCGGGAACCTCTTACCAAATAGATTATTTGTATGCGCTGCTACCAAAACAACACACCCTGGACGTGGGTGAAGAGGGGGGAACTACCAAAGCCCACAAGAAGTGACATGCAGTATGGGAAATCATTCATATTTGCAAATATACAAGGTTTAAAATTAAATTCAAGAAATAAAGTCAAGTTCATAAATGGCCTCCTAATTGAATCGAACTCAATATTTGGTGCATTTACAGAAACCATGCAAAAGACCACATGGATAGTGAAATCTGGATCCCAAATTATAATCTATATAGATGTGACAGAATAATTAGGTCAATTGGAGGAGTAGGTCTGTATATTAAAGAGGAGCTGGCATGCACAGAGCTCCTGAACTAAACCAAGGAGGTGGTAGAGGTACTTGGAATCACGGTAGAAAATATAAATCTAATTGTTATTCTAATATACAAACTGCCAGATTCAACAGTTGAATTCACTGAGCAGATCCACAAAATAGAGTATTCTTGATAACCTAGCAAACCCAGTACCAGATATTATCTTCCTTTGGGACTTCACTCTACCCAGTTTACAATGGAGAATAGTAAACAATAACATTATAGCAGGAAATCAACCTGGAAATTACCAACCACAGATCATAGAACTACTGAGATTGTGACAAATTCTCGCTCAGTCAACAGATTACAGAACCGACTAGGAACGAGAACACGCTGGACCTCATATTCACGAACAATGATGAGCTAATCAGAGATATTACTGTCTCAGACACTACGTACTCAGACCGCAAGCTCATTGAAGTGCAAACTAACATTAATAACAGTAGTAGGCCCAAGAGAAACAACAAGCGAGAAGGGCTTTTCAATAAATTCAATTTTAATAATAAAAGGATTGACTGGGAGAAAATAAACAGCAAACTTACAGACATTCAATGGAAAAATGTTCTAAGTAATAAAAATCCTACACAAGGAATAGAAAAACTGACTTTCTGAAGCCTATGAAGTCTGAAAAATGTTGCTTTGAGGAAAGCCAAAAAGAGGTCCTATGTAGAAAGAGAACGCAGATGACACTACAAGAGAAAAAAGTTGACGGAAATGCTTAAGCAGACACGACTTTCCATACAAAGAAGGAATAAGATAAACACGGAGATTGAAGAAATTGCACAGAGACTGAAGCATTCAGTCAGGATAAGAGCTATGAGGAGAGGTTAGAGGCATTAAATATGCAAAAACTAGAAGATAGAAGAAAAAGAGGCGATATGATCACTACGTACAAAATAGTAACAGGAATTGATAAAATCGACAGGGAAGATTTCCTGACACCTGGAACTTCAAGAACAAGAGGTCATAGATTTAAACTAGCTAAACACAGATGCCGAAGAAACGTAAGAAAATTCACCTTCGCAAATAGAGTGGTAGACGGTTGGAACAAGTTAAGTGAGAAGGTGGTGGAGGCCAAAACCGTCAGTAGTTTCAAAGCGTTATATGACAAAGAGTGCTGGGAAGACGGGACACCACGAGCGTAGCTCTCATCCTGTAACTACACTTAGGTAATTACACTTAGGTAATTCGTATCAGATTCAAGACAGGCAACTAAAACAGAAAGCAATTCAAGAAATAATGAAAAGCCCAAAATATTTCTTCACATATGCTAAATCAAAAGCAAAAACCACTGCCAGTATTGGACCTATTCGTATTAGCGAAGGTTCATACACTGAGGATGACAAAGAAATTAGTGAAATCCTAAAAAAGCAATATGAAGACATGTTTAGCACCCCGATACACAGCATGAAAGTGGAAGATCCGGACAACTTCTTTATGCGTGATATCCAAATGTGGTTTGTAAATATAACTGATATCAACACGATCGTGGCAGATTTTGAAAGAGAAATTGACAATATGCCCATGCATTCAGCCCTGGGTCCAGACTTATGGATTTCAATATTCATAAAGAAATGCAAAGTGCCAGTAGCACAGGCACTCAATATAGCGTGGAGGAAGATACCAGAAGCGCTGGAAGCAGCAGACATAGCCCCTCTACACAAGGGAGGGAACAAAGCATTGGTAAAGCATTATAGACCAGTTGTACTAACGTCCCACATAATAAAAGTATTTGATCAGGAGTCAGGTCACTAGATTTATGGAAATAAATGACCTCCACAGTCCAGGCCAACATGGATTTCGAGCAGGAATATCATGCCTCTCACAGCTACTTGACCATTACGACAAAATCACCGAGGCACTAGAAGAAAAACTAAATGCAGATGTTGTATACACAGACTTTGCAAAAGCATTCGACAAATGTGACCATGGAGTGATAGCACAAAATGAGGTCAATGAGTATAACTGGTAAAGTAGGATGCTGGATACTCAATTTCCAGTCGAACAGAACACAAAGAGTATCGGTCAACCATATAAATTAGTCTAAGTGCAGTTAAAAGCTCTGTACCTCAAGGTACAGTCCTTGCACCACTGCTGTTCCTTATTCTCATATCAAATATTGACAAAAGTACAAGTCACAGCTTCGTGTCATCCTTTGCAGATGACAAAAATCGGCATGAAATTACCTCGGCTGAAGACACTGAAAAGCTTCAAGCAGACATTGATAAAGTTTTCGACTGGGCAACAGAAAATAACATGTTTAACAGTGATAAATTCCAGGTACTCGGGTACGGAAAAATGAAGACCTTAACATAATCCAGGGTACAAAACACAATCGAATCTGCCCATAGTAAGAAAACAGCATGTCAAGGACATGGGAATAATGATGTCTGACGACCTAACGTTTAGGGAGCATAACCAAGCAAATATTGCGTCAGCCAGAAAATGATCGGATGGATTACGAGAACTTTTAAATCCAGGGATCCCATCACAATGGTTGTACTCTTCAAGTCACTTGTGTTGTCCCGTCTTGAGTACTGCTCAGTACAGTATCCACTCAATTTAACGGCCTGTATGGGGCTGTACCCTGGTCATTATTTCCGGAGCTCCGGTATTTCCGAAGTTGTGTGTCGGTAATTTTTCAAGTACGTTCAGGTAAGATATATTTTATACAGACAGCCACTGGGTCCACCACTCTAGTGCCTTCTACCCTGTGATGTCACAGATTCACGGCACATTGTTTTGATTAGTCAAGAGGCTGGAGTATTCATTCCGTGACTGTGTTGGACATATCGGCACAATCCAGAACATCCGTGCACCATGTCGGCTCCAAATGCGCTCTTTGTGTCAGTGATGGCTGACTGGTGGGTGGATGGGCAGCGGACAGGGATGGAGAGGCTGAAATGTAGGCAGGCAGGCTGGGAGGTAGGCAGGGAAGGAGAGGCAAGAGGAAGGCAGGCAGGAGGGCAGGGAGGCATGGAGGGAGGGAGGGAGGCAGGCAGGCAGGCAGCAGGGAGGGAGGCATGGAGGTAGCGGCAAGGAGGGAGNTGGTCCAAAATGCTCATAGTGGCCCACATACCCACCACAGCCTGGTTGGCCGGCACAGCTGTACAGGGCATGTGCAGAACTGCTGGTTCATGGACTGGACTAGCTGGTCGGCCGAGCGGACAGCACGCTGGACTTGTGATCCTGTGGTCCTGGGTTCGATCCCAGGCGCCGGCGAGAAACAATGGGCAGAGTTTCTTTCACCCTATGCCCCTGTTACCTAGCAGTAAAATAGGTACCTGGGTGTTAGTCAGCTGTCACGGGCTGCTACCTGGGGTGGAGGCCTGGTCGAGGACCGGGCCGCGGGGACCTAAAGCCCCGAAATCATCTCAAGATAACCTCAAGAAGTCCTATACTTGGCTAGTATAATGTCCAGGTAGGGGGAAGGCAGTGTCAGATGTTTCCAACAATCAGATATCTGATCCATCCATCCTTCATTTCTCTGGCAATCTCTCTTATTCTGAACAAATGAACAAGGCTGTGATGTGGGTTCGAACCTACGCCCGAGAGGATCCCAGACGTGCCTTATTACTCACTCTATCATAGAACTCCAATTTGTTTTATCTGGCATGTTTTTATGTGAAGTTAATTTTTACAAATGCTGAATTTTTTTTCTCTGTCATAAACATATTTCTTGATCATTCATTCATTCTATAAGTTTAAATGAAGTTTTGAGATACAAATTTTGCCACCAAAAATGCAACATTGTGAATCCTGAACACTAAACCTTTTAAATGTAATTATATCCCGGGAAACACAAACCGAGACTGTCTCTATTTTCCGCTTGTTACAACTCGTAATAAAGTTGTTACATCTTGGCTTAACGTGTTAATGACGCATTAGAACGTTGTTACAACTTGCTATATTGGTTGTTATAACTGGTTAGGTGGTGTTAAAACTTGTTCGAACGTTGTACCAATGTCGTAGTTTCGGTGTGTGTTTGGCGGGATAAATTTGTTTATACTTTCCAGTGACTTGTATTTAATACGATTAGACTTTTGTGTGTTAAATCTGAAACAGAAGTGAAATATAAAAAAAACCACTACCCAGTAGTTGGGAACTTAATATGGCCGCCACTTTTTGCACTGTTGTCGGCAGCTTACAAATTTAGAAAAACTAAGTTTGTTTTAAAATAAAAGCTCAAAATGCAATTAAAAATTAGGTCTCTGTTGCAATATTAAACACACAACTAAGTGTTGAAAGGTCTGGCTGGGCCCCTTAATCAACTTCAATCAATATGTGCGATTAAATCGTGCGTTTGAATTGCCAAATGGTATTGATCCTTATTGGTACTGAATACAATACTGTACTTTTTTTTTCCCCATGTGCACCTAATGGACTTGTAATTAGCCGAGTTGTTGAGTGCAATTAGCCGAGTTGTTGAGTGCGATTAGCCGAGTTCTTGAGTGCAATTAGCCGAGTTGTTGAGTGCGATTAGCCGAGTTGTTGAGTGCGATTAGCCGAGTTGTTGAGTGCAATTAGCCGAGTTGTTGAGTGCGATTAGCCGAGTTGTTGAGTGCGATTGCAAAAGTTTTAACGAATGTCATGATGTGGCACTGTAACGTAATTTTTCTTCCTATTGGTAGCCTATGCTACAAAACTGTAAGCATATTGATTAATGTTTCATGTTTTTTTGTGTGCACAATTATTATTTTATACACATACAATCATTATATATCTGAATATGCTCAAACGTTGATGTTATATAATTTGCCATTAGAAACGTTGAAAAAATGTAAATGTAAAATTCGCCATATGAATGCGTAAAGGTGAACAGCCAAAATAGGAAATTGATCAGAAATTGATCACTGTATCAGAGGTCCGCGGTTGTTGCACGTCCTCCCAGCAACTATAAGAAATATTGCCGGAACAACCTTGGACATCTTCAAGATAAAACTGGACTGTTTTCTAAGAGAAGTTCCGGACCAGCCGGGCTGTGGTGGGTATATGGGCCTGCGGGCCGCTCCGAGCAACAGCCTGGTGGACCAAACTCTCACAAGTCGAGCCTGGCCTCGGGCTGTGCTTGTGGAGTAGAAGAATTCCCAGAACCCCATCAACCAGGTATATGTAGGCCTGCGGGCCGCTCCAAGCAACAGCCTGGTGGACCAAGCTCTCACAAGTCGAGTCTGGCCTCGGGCCGGGCTTGGGGAGTAGAAAAACTCCCAGAAGCCCATCAAGGAAGCAGGTAAATTGAGATCAGGTCCAGAACGTTACGTTCTAGAATTTGAAGGTTGCAGAGTATTGTACAACAGTTTGAAATGTTACTTCATGTTAAATAACCTAACCCCACACATATGAAATAAAAAGTTTTGACATTTTAGTCTTTCCTCGATACTTACAAGGAAGGGACAATAACATGCCTTGCATTTACTATTCGATTAACCGAGGATCAACTTTCCCCCAGCCTAGTATCTGACCTGGGGTCAGATTCACGAAGTTATGCAAATACTTGCAAACGTGTACATCTTTACTTAATCTTTGACTGTTTTGATTACATTTATTAAACAGTTTACAAGCATGAAAACTTCCCAATCAACTTGTTATTTTTATAAACAGCCTCCTGGTGCTTCGGAGCTTATTAACCATTTAATAATTGTAAACGAAGCCGCCAAAGACTGAGGAAAGATGTACAGGTTCATAAGTACTTGCGTAACTGCTTTGTGAATCTGGTCCCCTGGTTAGTGGTCTCGTCAGCCAGGCTGTTTGACGCGGCTGCTCGCAGCCTGACATATGAATCGCATCCTAGTTGATCAGGTATCCGTTGAAGGTGTTTACCACGTTCTCTCTTGTTCACTGTAAGAGGTCGGTCAGTCGTGCCCAGTATGTCTAAAGGGAGAGTCTTGGGCCTTTACCTGGTTGATACCTGTGTTGATGGGGTTCTGGGAGTTCTTCTACTCCCCAAGCCCGGCCCGAGGCCAGGCTTAACTTGTGAGAGTTTGGTCCACCAGACTGTTGCTTGGAGCGGCCCGCAGGCCCACATATACCTGGTTGATGGGGTTCTGGGAGTTCTACTGCCCAAGCCCGGCCTGAGGCCAGGCTCGACTTGTGAGAGTTTGGTCTACTAGTTTGTTGCTTGGAGCGGCCCGCAGGCCCACATACTCGCCACAGCCCGGTTGGTCCGGCACTCCTTGGAGGAATAAATCTAGTTTCCTCTTGAAGAAAGGAAGAAGTTTCCTTTGTCGATAGTTCTCGCTCAGCATACCTATTACACCACCTCTTTTCGTCGGGAATATTTTGCACATCCTGTCGTGGCCTCTGGTCTAATGTGGAGCTATTTCTGTGTGTGCAGATTTGGAACAAGTCCTTCTAGTATTTTCCAAATGTAAACAGTTATGTAACTTTGTTTTGTTATAGGGGTGTGACGGCTGAGTGGACAGCCCTTCGGATTTGTAGTCCTGAAGTTCCGGGTTCGATCCCCGGCAGAGGAGGAAACAAATGGGCAGTTTCCTTCACCCTGATGTGCCTGTTCACCTAGCAGTAAATAGGTACCTGGGAGTTAGACAGCTGCTACGGGCTGCTTCCTGGGGATGTTACAAAAAAGGAGGCCTGGTCGAGGACCGGGCCTCAGGGACACTAAGCCCCAAAATCATCTGCAAGATAACCTCAAGATATTAATTACCAGAGTGTAGTTACAGGATGAGAGCTACAGTAGTGATGTCCTGTCTTCCCAGCACTCTTGTCATATAACGCTTTGAAGATACTGACAGTTTTGGCCTCCACCACTTTCTCGCCTAACTTGTTCCAACCGTCTACCACTCTGTTTACAAAAGTGAATTTTCATGTATTTCTCCGGCATCTTTGTTTCGTGAGTTTAAATCTTTGACCTCTTGTTTTTGACGTTCCAGGTCTCTGGAATTCTTCCCTGTCAATTTTATCAATTCCTGTTACTATTTTGTATGTAGTGATCATAACTCCTCTTTTTCTCTTTTCTTCTAGTTTTTGCATATTTAATGCCTCTAACCTCACCTCGTAGCTCTTGTCCTTCAGTTCTGGGAGCCACTTAGTGGCATGTCATTGCACATTTTGCAGTTTGTTGATGTGCTTCTTAAGATATGGGCACCATACAACCACTGTATGGTATTCCAACTTTGGTCTAACAAAAGTTGTGAACAATTTCTTTAGTACTGTACAGTATTTCTCCATCCATGTATTTAAAAGCAATTCTGTGGTTAGAAAGTGTAGCATAGGCTCCTCGCACAATGTTCTTAATGTGGTCCTCGGGTGACGGTTTTCTATCTTGAACCAACCCAAGATCCCTTTCTTTGTCAGAATTCTTTAAAGATTTTTCGCATAATTTATAGGTTGTGTGGGGTCTATGTTCTCCAATTCCACATTCCATAACATGGCATTTATTCACATTAAATTCCATTTGCCAAGTGGTGCTCCATATACTTTTGTCCAGGTCTTCTTGAAGGGCATGACAATCATCTAGGTTTCTTATCTTCCCTATTATCTTATCATGATCAGCAAACATGTTCATGTAATTCTGTATTCCAACTGCTAGATAGTTTATGTAGACAATGAACATGACTGGTGCAAGAACTGAACCCTGTGGTATTCCACTCGTGACATTCAACCAATCCAATACATTGCCTCTGATTACGGCTCTCATTTTTCAAAATGTCAGGAAATTTTTCATCCTAGAAGCTTGCCTGTCATTCCTCCAATATGTTCCAGTTTCCAGAACAACCTCTTATGTGGAACTCTGTCGAAAGCCTTTTTTAGGTCCAGATAGATGCAGTCAACCCAACCATCTCTTTCCTGTAATATCTCTGTGGCTCGATGATAAAAACTGAGTAAGTTCGTTACACAGGATCTTCCAGATCGAAAACCATACTGTCTGTCTGATATTATATCGTTTTTTTCCAATATTTTGACTATTGACACTTGTCAATGATACAGGTCTATAATTAAGGGGGTCTTCCCTGCTGCCACTTTTGTAGATTGGAACTATGTTAGCCTTTTTCCACACATCAGCTACAACTCCTGTAAACAGGGATGCCTGAAAAATCAGTTGAAGTGGAATGCTGAGCTCAGGTGCACATTCTCTCAGAACCCATGGTGAAACTACATCTGGACCAACTGCTTTGTTTTTATTTAGCTCCTTGAGCATTCTTTCCATTTCGTCTCTAGACATCTCTATGTGCTCTATGTTCTCTGGAATTCTTATTTTGGCTGGTTCCCTTGAAGATTTTATTTTGTACAAACACACTTTGGAACTTTTCGTTTAATGTTTCACACATTTCATTTTCCGTGAATCTATTTCCCATTTTCAACCTCTGAATATTATCCTTTACCTGCAATTTGTTTATGAATTCATAGAATAGACCTGGTTCTGTTTTACATTTGTCTGCAATCCCTTTTTCAAAATTTCTTTCTGCCTCTCTCCTCACTGCCGTGTAGTTGTTTCTCACATCTTTGTATCGCTGGTATGTTTGGGGGTTTGGCCTCTACCTATATTGATTCCATTTTTGTGTCTTTTCGTCTCTGGCCCTCTCGCAATTTCTGTTGAACCAGTCCTGTTTCCTAGTTCTGCATCTCTGTTTTGGTATAAATTTTTTTGCGTTTATCATATATTTCACAAAAATTAACATGCTAGGCAAGGAAGTAAATGAAATGCAACAAGTCTGTCCAATTATACTCACTAAAAAAATTCTAAGGTTGCCATAATGTCCTCTCCAGAAGTCAGGTTTTTCAACTGCTTCAACCTCCTTATTTTCTTCCAGATTATAACACATTGCATACTTTATTCCCAAAAAGACATGGTCACTTTTACTCAAGGGAGGAAGGTACTGAATATCAAATGTCTTTCCTCCTTCCTGGTAAATATCAAATCTAGCATGGTGGGAACGTCCCCTTCTCTCATCCTTGTAGCTTGTTTAACATGTTGATACAAGAATGTTTCCAGGATGAGGTCTACAGATCTACAGGTCCAAAAATCCTCTATTCTAGCTTCATATGCTTTCCAGTCTAAGGATTTCAAGTTGAAATCCCTGAATGTCAACAGTCGTGATTTATCTTTATCCGTTCTCGCTATAATCTCTCTCATTATTGTTATAGGACCTTCTCATTTACTATCTAGCTCCTCCTTTGACCATGTGCTGCTTGGCGGTGGACTATATGCATTTATGATCATTAGTTCATCGTCCTCATGGCAGATCTCTAATGCTATTACGTCAATTTCTCGTGGATTGGCAATCATTATTTCGTTCACCTTTAGGTGTTCTTTCACCAGCACAGCAATGCCACTGCCTTTCCTAATTTTTCTGTCCCGTCTCCAAATTGAGTAGCCCCTTGGGAATATGACCTCATTTAAAATAACATAAAAGTTTTGTCTCCAGGAGTGCAACAATGACTGGTGTCTGAAGCTGTATTACTTCACTTAACTCCAGTATCTTCGATCTTGCTCCATCTACATTGGAGTATACTATTTTCAGGAACATGTTCCCCCTCTCCTTATTCTTCACTACCCCTCTCTCTAGCAATTTTGTTGGTTTGCCTTTTTGTACAATTTTACTGGCCTGCCTACCCCTATCACTTTGTAGAAAAAATATTTATTTCTTCTTCGTTTCTGCTCTCATTTAGACGTTTTGCCTCTACAAGGTTTAGTTTCAGCTTCTCTGTGTCTTCTCCTGAAACATCTCGTCTTAATGACCACACTTTCCCATCCTCATCACTTTGTAAATTTCTAGCATTCCTTAGTACTCCTTCTATCTGTTTGCACCGTTTAGGGTGATCCTCAAAGGTCGATCTTTCCCTTTTACATATCTGCCTATTCTCCTGTAGTCGCACACATTCTCTATGGTTGTAAGACCTTCCACGAGGCCAACAATTTTATCTAAACTTTCGCTTCTTCTACAGCTCTTTCTGACCTAGATGTTATCTCCTTTTCTTTGCAACCAAAAATGATCAGGGACTTGCTCCGATCAACTGTTTTTGCACCAACTTCGGGTTAGATGCCAATTGTTTTTCTCACTTCCAGCCTAATGTTTGTTTTATCCTGGTTGCTGCAGTGTTTGGGCTTCCTTTACTGCTTCTTCTATTTTGTCCTTCTCCTTGGCCACTTGCGCATAAGTGAGTTGCATATCTTTCTTGCACTGTTCTATACCCTGTGTAACTTCCTCCATCTGTGCTGACAAAAGCTGTTTCTCCTGTTTGAATTACCTAACCTATTGTAGTCATTTATGTTTAAATTTGCTTCAACTTTTTCCAAAAGCTATTTTTAAGAGTTTTCCTCTTCCATGGCTTTACAATTTGTTTCCAATTGAATCTTATCCTTGCACAAGTGTTTCACTACACCCTCAAGACATAAAACTTTGCTACACAAATGGTCATTACTTGTTTTCAATTTACTAATTATTTCTACATGAGAGTTCACTATAGTATCTAATTTTGCTAACTTGTTGTGTAGACTGCTAATATCAATGCTTTCTTCATTGAATCCCACAAAATCAAGCTTTGTTTTGTTTTTCCTCTTACCGAGGAGCCGGTCGGCCGAGCGGACAGCACACTGGACTTGTGATCCTGTGGTCCTGGGTTCGATCCCAGGCGCCGGCAAGAAACAATGGGCAGAGTTTCTTTCACCCTATGCCCCTGTTACCTAGCAGTAAAATAGGTACGTGGGTGTTAGTCAGCTGTCGCAGGCTGCTTCCTGCGGATGGAGGCCTGGTCGAGGACCGGGCCACGGGGACACTAAAGCCCCGAAATCATCTCGACATAACCTCAACATAACCATTGCCGGTGGCTATCTTGAATGTTCTTCTCTGCACTGGAAACACTAGGCCAACTTTTTCTCATTTGATTTTTCACTTCCCTTGGCACATTCCTGTTATCTCGCCTATTTTTCAAAAGCACTATACCTTTATGTTCCTTGGGACACCACTCACTATCATCAACCTGTACTACAATATTTAGGATTGTTGAAATATGCTGGAGCTCCTCCGATGCAAGTGTTGACCCTAGGGGTGTCACCTTTTGAATCTTTAAAAAATAAAAGAGTACTGGAGATATCCCCGTACCTCTCACATGCTAAGCGAGTGCTCTGCCATTTGAGCTACACCGTGTGTGGTGTTGAAGGCACCATGTGTGGTGTTGAAGGCACCGTGTGTGGTGTTGAAGGTGTTGAAGGCACCATGTGTGGTGTTGAAGGTAACGTGTGGGGGGCCTGCTTGGGATCAACTTTGGGACGAGTGTTGGCCTCCCCTCCCCCTAGTCATTAGATATATTGTACATTTTTTACCTTTATTTATGTTCAATATTTTAAACTGGCACTTTCATTCATGTGTGTGAGTTGTTTGTTTTCAGTTTCTTTATTGGGACTTGTTCTCTGATTACTTCATGTTACCTTAAATTGAAAGAAATATTTACTCCTGCTTGTTAGTCCCACCACTTGGGGTGGATGGTAGAACGACGGTCTCGCTTCATGCAGGTCGGCGTTCAATCCCCGACCGTCCACAAGTGGCTAGGCACCATTCCTCCCCCCCCCCCCCACACTGTACCATCCCAAATCCTTATCCTGGCCCATTCCCAGTGGGTCTTCCATGTGAAGTCAATCAAAGGCTCACACTCGACCTTTCTAATCTAATGAATTTTGTAATAATTGCCCTAGACCCCCAAATGAAACTGTGCAAAATATTAGAGCTCAATCTGCTTTGGTTCTTAACCCTTAAGTGCGCATCACATCATATGACGTGCTAGGCGTTTTACCAGTCAACTGCTCTTCACGTCATATGATGTGTTGGAGTACTACGCAAGATTTAAACGGCCCGCGGATACACGGGTTCACCACACCTTCATCAGGGCTCTTGTAAACAGACGCCATTTTTAAAAAAATCGTGGGCCAAACTCCCGGGTGTTAGGGGCCTCAGTATCGCGTAAGCTACCAAGCCTGACGCACGCAGCATGAGCTCACAGCACTGCTGTTCAGCTTGTGACCACAGCATCGCCTAAAAATGCCAAATATACTTGTTCATGCTATTATGTAGCGATGATATTATTACAGAGGACCCCTGACTGTGATAAAAGTGACCAGGGTTCTGATAATAGCAGGATTGCGATGATATTTAGCGCTGTGCGCCATGGAGGGAGGAGTAATGCTGTGGGAGGGAGGGTGGTGGCGATGTTTTCTGACTGTGTGTGGCCACCTTTTATTGACTGCACTCAGCATACCAGCTTAGTGGTTCGCTATAGTGAACACAAATGTAGATACTTATATATAACGTGTGTATAGAGGGTATAAACAGCAAGAGAAGGTTTGGAGCCGCCATTTTGGTGAGGGCGGTGGCGTCGTCTGCACGACGCCACCGTGCAGACGACGGTGTTGTTTACTGGATACCACGATCGTCTTTGGGCACCATACCAGTTTATTTGTACAAGTATGGTGAATAAAACAGGTAGATATTTATTTATAATGTGTGTATATAGCGTAATAACATCACACAGTATTGTTGGAGGAGAAATATTAGTGCGTGTGGCCTTGAGGGAGGCAGCCATCAGCTGACTGTGTTAGGTCCTATGTCTTTGTGCATTTACTCACCATACAAGCTTAGATGTACAGTTATGGTGAACAAAACATGTAGATACTTATATATACCATCTGTATATAGTGAATTATAGCAAAAACAGTATTGTGGGAGGAGAATGTGGGCGAGTCAGATGACTGGAGGGAGGGCGGGAGTGGCTGGCTGGTACACGGCGGTCACTCCTCGTTACTTTTTGACTCATAATAGCTACTTAGTGGTTCGTTATAGTGAACAAAACATGCAGATACTTATATATAACCTGTGCTTATAGTGTAATAACCGACAAAGTATTTGTTCACTGATTGATGAACATAACTGAATCAACAATATGCACACCATATTTTTGAGTACAGCAATGATTCACTCATTTTATTATATAAATATATCAAACTACACACTATTGAATAATATTACAGCAAAAAAACTATGAAACATCAATCAGAGACATTGAAATAATTAGGTAATTATCTCTTTGTGGCAACTCTGGCCTGACAGCTGGCGAGCAACAGACCGCCTGGGACGCATGCTGAGTCAGCGCCTATAATTTGCCAGACTTCCCCGCCCTATAGCGGGCAATATATGGCACTTACGATTTTTTTATTATTTTTCCCGTGATCAGTGAACAAATTAACAGGTTAGGAAGAAAAAATAATTTTTTTTTTTCAAAATGACATGCGCCTGTGCGGATGTGCAAAATATTAGAGCTCAATCTGCTTTGGTTCTTAAATAACAGGTCCGTGTTCAATGGGCTCTCATCCCGTTAATGTGTACATGTCGTAAAAAGGGCCAACTTTCACCTTTTTCAAATCACGTCTAGTGCCCAGGGAGGTGTGAAATTTACCATGCCAGGGCAACTTTTGGTGCGGAATACAGCAGTGTAATCAAAAAAGTAGTTTGGGTAGCCATTCAGCTACCAATCCATGCTAACAATCACTGCCAAATTTTGTCGTGAGAAATTTTGACCCCAATTTGGAGACCACTTACTCCACTTGGCAATAAACCAATGGACTCCTGATTCATGACGTATCCGTAATCGAATTCAATTCAAATTATTTAACTAATTGAGTAAAGTAATTTCAAGCGAGACCTGTAATACATTAGTATTAATATTGCTTTTTATTTGTGTATTTATTGCAAGTAAATACACAAATAAGTAAATAAGTAAATAAGTAAAGATAAATATAGAACAGGAACCAGAAATAGCATTGAATGTTTAATAATAATTCTGAATCCCACCCAATAATGTTCTACCCAATGAAGCTTCAAATTTTTCCAATCAGTTTGGATATCAATTTGCTAGCAGTCATGATCAGTGCACAAAGAAGATGGAGAATCATAATTTCATTTTTTCGATATCGCACCAAGGTACAGTATGTCATTTTCAGAGTTCTCTGGCTGTACTAGGAATTCAGATCCCAACCTAAGTAAAATTTACTCTTGTACAGAAAAATCTGCTCTATCCAATATTGTCATTCAAAACCAAATTGGGAATGACGCATCTTGAGATATTTTGCCTTGAAAGTTGGCTAGTTTTTGCACAAAAATTTTTGGCCAACTTTCAAGTGGGTCACCTCTGGACATATAGATACAACAGAGTTGCTATTGCATCGCTGCATAATATTGTGCTTGTTATACATCGTTGCAAAAGATCATGGCGTTTAGACCTTTTGGTGATGCGTAAGTAAGTGGTCTCCAAATTGGGGTCCAAGTTTCTTGCGACAAAATTTGGCAGCGATTTTAGCATGGATGGATAGCCGAATGGCTATTCAAGCAGGTATCAAGCAGGCCACCCATACTGCATTTTCGATTGCACTACGTTATTCTACACCAAAAGTTGTCCTGGTATGTCAAATTTCACACTCCTACAGGCAATAGATTTAACAAAGGGTCAAAGTTGGTCATTTTTGTGGTATTTACGCATTAACGGGACACGAGCCCATTGAATATGGACCTGTTATTTAAGAACCAAAGCAGATTGAGCTCTAATATTTTCCAAAGTGTCATTTGGGGTCTAGGGCTATCTTACAAAATTTCATGGCATTTGGAGAGGATCGAGTGGGAGCCATAGGTGACTTTGGTAATTTGAGATGGAATGACCCCAGTGCTATAAAGTCGTAATGGCTTGGCGCTTCCCCCCCCCCCCCTGATAATTCCCTCCCTTCTGCTTGTTTATACTTACATTGCGGGTAATTGTACAAGAGGACTGTTAATGCATGTGTGTCGCACGGTACACCAGTAGCTCGTCGATTTTGGCCAGTAATAAATCTTGACCAATCCACACTAGAAAATGATGAAGGGACGGCGGGGTTTTGGGCCGTCCTGGACCATCCTCAAGTCGATTGTGTCGACAGGCGACTTGAGAATGGTCCAGGACGGACCGAAACGTCGTCGTCCCTTCGTCATTTTCTAGTGTGTGGATTGGTCAACATACTTCAGCCACGTTATTGTGACTCCTCGCCAGTAATAAATCTGTTTCTCACATTGCAGCCGATCTTTCTTCAACGTACACTATACTACATGCGTGGGAGGATGAGCCGCAGTCACAAGAACAGAATGTCGTTCAAACTCGACTGTTTATTGGACAAGGTAATGCCCAACGTGATTTTTTTTTTTAAATCTTGTAGTTACAGTAGTTGTAGTTTAATCAAATTAATTGTAGAATCACTTTGTCTATCTGCTATTCAAGAAATTTTGTAATAAATGCAAAATAAAACTGCATTTGAATTTCAGAATAACTGGACAGGAAAAGGCTGAAATGTGGCTTTAGTTACTATATTGCCCGGCCTTTGATAATGCCAGCAAAATGAGAAATTGTCAGGATTATATATATGTACATTATAAATTTAATTATTTTGAGATTGGTATGATAGCAAGGCTCATTTGGACTGGGCTGCCTTGTTTCCTCTCAGCGGGTAGTTTCTCCACTTGGTATAGTCCCATTCCGGAGGTTGGCATTTGTGAGTGCTGGTCTGGTCTTGCTCACTCATTTTCCTGGGTTACTCGCGCACACTCATTTTCCTGGGTCTCATACTGGTACATGCTCATTTTCCTGGGTCTGTTTCTTCACTCATTTCCCTAATCCTCATCAGAGAGATTAGACTCAATTTCTTGCTGTGCCATGTTATCATCCTCCTCCTGTGGTCTCTTCTTGTTCTCTCCCAACGTATCCTCCTCCTGGCTTGGGGCCAGATTCACGAAGCAGTTACACAGGTACTTGCGAACATGTACATCTTTCCTCAATCTTTGATGGATTTGGTTATACTTATTAAACAGTTTACAAGCATGAAAACTTGCCAAATCAACTGTTGTTATTGTTATAAACAGCCTCCTGGTGCTTCGGAGCTCATTAACTGTTGAGTAAGTAAACAAAGCCGCCAAAGATTGAGGAAAGATGGACAGGTGCGCAAGTGCTTGCGTAACTGTTTCGTGAATCCTGGTCCTGGTCTCTCTTCTTGTTCTCTCCCAACTCTGTTTTCTGTCCCTCTTTCAATTCCCCTTTGCTTCTCCTCACTTCATCTCTTGGCTTCCACTTTTTCTTCCTTACTGGCGTCCCAATCAATGAACACACGGCTCCATCTTCCCCATGCCTTAATCTTGACTTCTCTGCCAGTACGTATCGCTGCAAGACTTCCTTGGGGAATTCATCTTCACTGGACTTTGTCATCCCTGTTGGACCATCCCTATCCTATCGTGCAATAATTTTTGTATTTCTTGGGCTGCTCTACTTGCCTGCAGTTTGTGTAGGATCCTTTTTAACTCTTCCCAGTTTCCATTTCTTCTCTCCTGTCATGTAATTATAATTACCTAAGTGTAGTTACAGGATGAGAGCTATGCTCGTGGTGTCCTGTCTTCCCAGCACTCTTTGTCATATAACGCTTTGAAACTACTGACGGTCTCGGCCTCCACCACCTTCTCCCCTAACTTGTTCCAACCGTCTACCACTCTGTTTGCGAAAGTGAATTTTCTTATATTTCTTCGGCATCTGTGTTTAGCTAGTTTATATCTATGACCTCTTGTTCTTAAAGTTCCAGGTCTCGGGAAATCTTCCCCTATCGATTTTATCAATTCCTGTTACAATTTTGTATGTAGTGATCATATCACCTCTTTTTCTTCTGTCTTCTGTGGGGCTCCCCCTCTGGTTCTGTCTGGGTTTGCTGCAGTTCACTATGTACTTTGATCTGACAGCCTTTATCACTGTTGCACAACACCGCCACATCTATACTGACAACATGACATCTGTATTGACAACTTACAGGTAAGCACTGAATTTTTCCCACCAGGAGATTTTCATACATCAAGAACAGAATAGGGTTCAATGACTGAACACTGTACTTGCCTAGTTGTGCTTGCGGGGTTTGAGCTCTGGCTCTTTGGTCCTGCCTCTCAACTGTCAGTCAATTGGTGTACAGGTTCCTGAGCCTATTGGGTTCTATCATATCTACATTTGAAACTGTGTATGGAGTCTGCCTCCACCACATTACTGCCTGTGGGCCCCTTGCTGGTGACATCTCGCCACTCTGAGACCTCATCTCTCAGTGACTCGGTCATCTGTTGCTTAGGTACTTCCTTACCCACTAGAGTACCTTCCCTGTTATTCCTGGC
This sequence comes from Procambarus virginalis, assembly GCA_020271785.1. Lineage (NCBI taxonomy): Eukaryota > Metazoa > Arthropoda > Malacostraca > Decapoda > Cambaridae > Procambarus > Procambarus virginalis. The sequence goes on from WNGS01169397.1 coordinate 132,089, forward strand.
TGTATATATTTATTATACACTTGTCTCTTATGGGGATACTGTGCCCAAAGGCTTTCTGGCAATCCAAAAATAGGCCGTCTGCTCACCCTTCTCTTTCTTGTTTAATTTTTGTTGCCTGGTCATAGAATTTTATTAATTCCATCAGGCAAGATTTGCCATCCTTGTGGCAATATACCAGTGACTTTCTGGAGTGACTGTAATCGCCTAGTTGTGTTTGCGGGGGTTTGAGCTTTCGGCTCTGGTCCCACGTCTCGACTGTCAACTGGTGTATAGATTCCCGAGTCTATTGGGCTCAGGAATCTATTACCAAATAGATTATTTGTACTCACTGCTACCAAAACAACACACCCTGGACGTGGGTGGAGAGGGGGAACTACCAAAGCCCACAAGAAGTGGCATGCAATATGGAAAATCATTCATATTTGCAAACATACAAGGTTTAAAATCAAATTCAAGAAATAGTCAAGTTCATAAATGGCCTCCTAATTGAATCGAACTCAATATTTGGTGCATTTACAGAAACCCACGTAAAAGACCACATGGATAGTGAAATCTGGATCCCAAATTATAATCTATATAGATGTGACGGTAATTAGGTCAATTGGAGGAGTAAGTCTGTATATTAAAGAGGAGCTGGCATGCACAGAGCTCCTGAACTCAACCAAGGAGGTGGTAGAGGTACTTGGAATCACGGTAGAAAATATAAATCTAATTGTTATTCTAATATACAAACTGCCAGATTTAACAGTTAAGGACTTCACTGAGCAGATCCACAAAAATAGAGTATCCTTGATAACCTAGCAAACCCAGTACCAGATAATATCTTCCTTTGGGACTTCAATCTACCTAGTTTACAATGGAGAATAGTAAACAATAACATTATAGCAGGAAATCAACCTGGAAATAACCAATCACAGATCATAGAACTACTGAGATTATGACAAATTCTCGCTCAGTCAGCAGATTACAGAACCGACTAGGAACGAGAACACGCTGGACCTCATATTCACGAACAATGACGAGCTAATCAGAGATATTACTGTCTCAGACACTACGTACTCAGACCGCAAGCTCATTGAAGTGCAAACTAACATTAATAACAGTAGTAGGCCCAAGAGAAACAACAAGCGAGAAGGGCTTTTCAATAAATTCAATTTTAATAATAAAAGGATAGACTGGGAGAAAATAAACAGGGAACTTACAAACATTCAATGGGAAAATGTTCGAAATAATAAAAATCCTACACAAGGAATAGAAAAACGGACTTTCTGAAGCATATGAAGTCTGAAAAATGTTCCTTTGAGGAAAGCCAGAAAGAGGTCCAATGTAGAAAGAGAACGCAGATGACACTACAAGATAAAAAAGTTGACGGAAATGCTGAAGCAGACACGACTTTCCATACAAAGAAAGAATAAGATAAACAGGGAGACTGAAGAAATTGCACAGAGACTGAAGCATTCGTATCAGATTCAAGACAGGCAACTAAAACAGAAAGCAATTCAAGATATAATGAAAAGCCCAAAATATTTCTTCACATATGCTAAATCAAAAGCAAAAACCACTGCCAGTATTGGACCTATTCGTACTAGTGAGGGTTCATACACTGAGGATGACAAAGAAATTAGTGAAATCCTAAAAAAGCAGTATGAAGACATGTTTAGCACCCCAATACACAGCATGAAAGTGGAAGATCCGGACAACTTCTTTATGCGTGATATCCAAATGCAGTTTGTAAATATAACTGATATCAACACGATCGTGGCAGATTTTGAAAGAGAAATTGACACTATGCCCATGCACTCAGCACTGGGTCCGGACTCGTGGAATTCAATATTCATAAAGAAATGCAAAGTGCCAGTAGCACAGGCACTCAATATAGTGTGGAGGAAGAGCTTGGACACGGAGGAAGATACCAGAAGCGCTGGAAGCAGCAGACATAGCCCCTCTACACAAGGGAGGTAGCAAAGCATTGGCAAAGCATTATAGACCAGTTGTACTAACGTCCCACATAATAAAAGTATTTGAGAGAGTGATCAGGAGTCAGATCACTAGATTTATGGAAACAAATGACCTCTACAGTCCAGGCCAACATGGATTTCGAGCAGGAATATCGTGCCTCTCACAGCTACTTGACTATTACGACAAAATCACTGAGGCACTAGAAGAAAAACAAAATGTAGATGTTGTGTACACAGACTTTGCAAAAGCATTCGACAAATGTGACCATGGAGTGATACCACAAAATGAGGTCAGTGGGTATAACTGGTAAAGTAGGACGCTGGATACTCAATTTCCAGTCGAACAGAATACAAAGAGTATCAGTCAACCATATAAATTAGAGTCCAAGTGCAGTTAAAAGCTCTGTACTTCAAGGTACAGTCTTTACACCACTGCTGTTCCTTATTCTCATATCAAATATTGACATAAATACAAGTCACAGCTTCGTGTCATCCTTTGCAGATGACACAAAAATCGGCATGTAAATTACCTCGGCTGAAGACACTGAAAAGCTTAAAGCAGATATTGATAAAGTTTTCGACTGGGCAACAGAAAATAACATGTTTAACAGTGATAAATTCCAGGTACTCGGGTATGGAAAAATGAAGACCTTAAACATAATACAGGGTACAAAACACAATCGAATCTGCCCATAGTAAGAAAACGGCATGTCAAGGACATGGGAATAATGATGTCTGACGACCTAACGTTTAGGGAGCATAACCAAGCAAATATTGCGTCAGCCAGAAAATGATCGGATGGATTACGAGAACTTTTAAATCCAGGGATCCCATCACAATGGTTGTACTCTTCAAGTCACTTGTGTTGTCCCGTCTTGAGTACTGCTCAGTATCCACTCAATTTAACGGCCTGTATGGGGCTGTACCCTGGTCATTATTTCCGGAGCTCCGGTATTTCCAAAGTTGTGTGTCGGTAATTTTTCAAGTAACGTTTAGGTAAGATATATTTTATACAGACAGCCACTGGGTCCACCACTCTAGTGCCTTCTACCCTGTGATGTCACAGATTCACGGCACATTGTTTTGATTAGTCAAGAGGCTGGAGTATTCATTCCGTGACTGTGTTGGACATATCGGCACAATCAAGGAACATCCGTGCACCATGTCGGCTCCAAATGCGCTCTTTGTGTCAGTGATGGCTGACTGGTGGGTGGATGGGCAGGCGGACAGGGATGGAGAGGCTGAAATGTAGGCAGGCAGGCTGGGAGGGAGGCATGGAGGTAGCGGCAAGGAGGGAGGGAGGGAGGGAGGCAGGAAGGCAGGCAGAGCTTGGGAGGGAGGCAGGCAGGCAGAGGCTGGGTGGTAGGCAGGGAGGGAGTGGATGGTAGGATGGAGATGGATGGATGGAGGGAGGGAGAGAGGGATGGCGCTATGGATGTTGAGGTGAAGCAGAGACAGCGAGTGTATGGGAAGTATGGGGGGGGGCGGGTGGGGGGGGTGTGTGTGTCAGTGGTGGGGAAGGAAAGAGATAAGCCTAACACTTGACCCAGTTAACCAGATGTTTCCTAATTAATTTCTGGATGTACATCATATATATATTTGCTTGCCGATTTTGTTTAGTAACATTATTAGCATAATAAAAAGTTATAAAATACTTGTTTCATGAATGCTTTATTAGATGGAGATTCTCCAGGCTGTCTCTGGCTGGCTGACAGTCTACCGAGTCATTTCCCAGAAGGGTCTTGGGGGGGGGGGGTGCAGAAAGTGAGGGTGTGGGGGGAGAGGTTCAGTGAGGGTGAGGGAGGGGATGATTGAGGTAGGCAGCCTGCTTGCCATGTGAGGACCCTCTGATGCCAAGACAAACCCAATACCGACCTTCGGTAATATCGACCGCCAGACCGTTATATGAGGCTCTAAATACCGGTCTCCCAAACCGGTCATTATTACCGGCAGATCGGTATAAAAGAGGCCGTTAAGTTGAGTGGATACTGTACTCGATTCCCCCTTCAGAGCAGGAGAGATTGCTGAAACAGAGGGAATGCAGAGAACATGTACGGCACGCATAGATGCGATAAAGCACCTAAACTATTGGGATCGTCTCGACGCTCTCTAAATGTACTCGCTACAAAGGAGACGAGAGAGAAATACCAAATACTGTAATATACTCACGGAAAATACTGGAGGGCCAAGCACCAAATCTACACAGTAAAATAACAATGTACTGGAGTGAACGATATGGAAGAAAATGCAGAATAGAACCAGTGAAGAGCAGGGGTGTCATAGGCACTATCAGAGAACACTGTATAAAGATCAAAGATCCGCGGTTGTTCAACACCCTCCCAGCGAGCGTAAGAAATATTGCTGGAACAACTGTGGACGTTTTCAAGAGCAAACTAAATTGTTTCTTCCAAGGAGTGCCGGACCAACCGGGCTGTGGTGGATATGTGGGCCTGCTGGCCGCTCCAAGCAACAGCCTGGTGGACCAAACTCTCACAAGTCGAGCCTGGCCTCAGGCCGGGCTTGGGGAGTAGAAGAACTCCCAGAACCCCATCAACCAGGTATCTATAATCATCATGTCTACATTTGAAATGATGTATGTAGTCTGTTTCCACCACATCACTGCCTAATGCATTTCATTTGTTAACTACTCTTGACACTGAAAACATTTTCTAATGTGTCTGTGGCCCATTTGGGTACTTGGTTTCCACCTGTGTCCCCTTGTTCACATACCACTTGTGCTAAATCGTTTTTCTACCCTGTCAATTTCTCTTTCTCTGATAATTTTATAGGTGGTGATCATGTCTTCCCTAAGCTCCAGTAGCCTTTCCTCGTAGCTCATACCTCTTGGTTCTGGGACTAGTCTGGTGGCCTACCTCTGAATCTTCTCTAACTTTTTGTGTTTAACTAGGTATGGACTCCAGGCTGGCACTGCATACTCCAGGATTGGTCTGGCATAAGTGGTATATAAGATTCTGAATGATTCCTTACACAACTTTTTAAAGGTAGTTATTATGTTGACCAATCTAGCATATGCCGCTGATGATACCCTTTTGATGTAGGCTTCTGGGGACAGGTTCGGTGTGATGTCAACCTCCAGATCTTTTTCTCTATTTGACTCTTGCAGATATCACCTCCCAGATGGTATCTTGTGTTCAGCCTCCTGCTCTTTTCACTTAATTTCATTACATTACACTTACCCCAAGTTAAACTTTAGTAACCATTTCCTAGAACATTCCTCCAGTTTGTCCGGTCGTCCTGTAGTCTCTATCTTCTATCTCTATCTTGATTCTTCTTATACTTTTTGCATCACCAGCAAACATTGAGAGGAATGTGCGTATACCCTCTGGAAGTCATTCACATATACTGTATCAGACACAGGATGGGTCCAAGTACAGAGCCCTGTGAACTCCGCTGGTGACATCTCGCCACTCTGATATCTCCCCCCCCCCCCTCACAGTTACTCGCTGTTTCCTGTTGCTTAGATACTTCATTAATCACTGGAGCACCTTAACTTTTACTCCTCTCTATTGCGCAACTTTTGTAACACCCTCTATTGGGGTACTGTGTCAAAGGCTTTCTGACAGCCTAAGGAAATGTAGTTTGCCCAACTTTCTGTTTCTTGCCTATTTTTGTCTCCTGTCATAGAATTTTAATAAACCTGTGAGACACAATTTACCGTCTCT
>WNGS01169397.1:148044-159190 GCA_020271785.1 Procambarus virginalis
TTCTAAAGGCCGTTCTTATGTGGAAGAACGGTGTGTGTGTGGAAGCTCGGCGTGTGTATATATGAATGCTACTAGTATTCATCTATAGACATCCATATATGGTGAAACACAGTGAAGAACCTCTCACACACTCACAGCTCCTGACAAGAGGGAGCCAGCTTAGCTTAGCTGCCAACACCCACACATGTGTCAGCAAGGCGGACAGCCCGCCTGCTTTCATACCTCTCACTGTATTCCACTTCTATACTTCCCTTCACCTATGCCTCTCCTTTCTCTTTACTCCCCCCCCCAAAAAAAAAAAAAAAGGCTGTAACTGAGTCCATGTAGAAACGACCGCAGAGGGAACTTGTCGAAGGAGTCGACAAGTTTCTAGTAAACTTGTCGACTTGCAAACAGTTTCCAGCCAGGCAACGAATGAGCAGGGGAGAGTTTCCAGGTCTGACAGAAGGAAAAAGGAGCTGCCGCAGATGTAGATGGTGGTGATGTTTGCGGGACCCATCCGTGTAAACCTCCAAGTATCCAGTATAAGGAGGCTCGTAGGTCTGCAAAAATTAAAGGGGGCCAAACCCTCTTAAAAACCCTCATCTCTTCTCCTCACCTCTAAGATGAGGCTTGGAAAGTTGACAGAAATGAGCTCTTCAGCCCACGGAGGCACCGATGTGATGATCTGGCCAGGGTGAGTACAGGGACGGGAAGAGAAAAAACTGAATATGCATTCAAGGAATGCATTCAAGGCCGGACGACGTCGGCACATTCCACCAGCTAGCCTCGAAGAAGGCTAGAGGCCAGTAAGTGGATGGGTAGCAGGGAGACGCACTATCCGTTGGCGGCAGTGAGCGAGAAGACGTTCAAAGCTCAGGGGCCATAGACCCGACTCGGCATGGAGAGAAAGAACTGGCGAGGATGACATAGCTCCTAGCGCTGAGCGAAGGGCACCATTTTGAATGGTATCCAGCCCTTGCAAGACAGATGCTGCTGCTGAGCCATAGACTTCACTCGCATACATGATCTTGCTACGAATGAAGGCCTTATAGTGAGCAGGAGCGGAGTCGCTCTGACGGAGTCGCTCGGTCGCATTGTGACCACAATCATTCTTGTGATGTGTTGGCGGGAAATGTCTCCCCCGTCAGGTGCCGAGTTATTATACGATTGATTGATGAAGATCAAGCCATCCGAGAGGTAGCACGGGCATGAATAGCCCTTTTGAGCCATTACCAGTATCAAGAGCTGATACTGGAGATCTGTGGAGGCGCGACTGCACCCTGCGTGACGGGAGATGTCTCCGTGAATGTGTCCAAGATTGATGATTGATAAAGATTAAACCACTCCAAGAGGTGGCACGGGCATGAATAGCCCGTAAGTGGTGGCCCTTTTGAGCCATTACCAGTATCAAGAGCTGATTCTGGAGATCTGTGGAGGTGCGACTGCACCCTGCGTGACGGGAGATATCTCCCCTCGTTGTTGTTGTTGTTATAGATTCAGCTACTCGGAACAAGTTCCAAGTAGCTATGTTACGGGCTATGGTGAGCCCGTAACTTACCTGGCACAGGAGCGGGGCAAGTAGCACGGGCTATGGTGAGCCCGTAACTTACCTGGCACAGGAGCGGGGCAAGTAGTACGGGCTCTGGTGAGCCCGTGGTGGACTTACTGGCACAGGAGCGGTCCAGTTATATTCGTTGTTGTTGTTATAGATTCAGCAACTCGGAACAAGTTCCAAGTAGCACGGGCTATGGTGAGCCCGTAACTTACGTGGCACAGGAGCTGGGCAAGAAACACGGGCTATGGTTAGCCTCGTAGACAGGAGATGTCTCCCGTGAGTTTTATTCGATTGATTGATAAAGATTAAGCCACCCAAGAGGTGGCACGGGCATGAATAGCCCGTAAGTGGTGCTCTTTTGAGCCATTATCAGTATCAAAAGATGATACTGGAGATCTGTGGACGCGCAACTGCACCTTGCGTGACGGGAGATGTCTCCCGGACCAAATGGTCAGTTATTATTCGCTACTCTGCTGTTTATATGCTCGGGCAACACCTCACCGTTCTCCAAAGGGTGACAGGAATATTAACTGGAAGTAGGGAAAGTTTGAGTTCCATAATTAGTACTAAGAAGAGCTTTGCTTCTCTCGTTAGATAATATACTCGCGCTCATTTGGCGCGAGTATATTATTGGGATAATGTACTCGCTACAGTACAAATTATGAACCTGATACATTCTGAAGACGGGAGACATCTCCTGTCCACGAGGCTAATCATAGCCCGTGCTTCTTGCCCAGCTCCTGTGCCAGATAAGTTACGGGCTCACCATAGCCCGTGCTCCTTGGAACTTGTTCCGAGTAGCTGAATCTATAACAACAACAACAACAACATTTTGAGTTGAGTTCCAGTTTTAGTTATCCTTTGGAACAATGCTGATCTTCATAAAGAAATTCTGGAGGGCTTCTGTGCAAGGATGCACAGAAGCCGGATGAGCAAGGATGCACAGTTAGGATGAGTTAGCCTAAGCATTTTATACCATTTGACAGTTAATTTCAGTAACACGATCAACAGTGCTCGGAATATTAAGTTCCTTTCTCATATTAAATATCTTTTTGGTACGAGGGCACCCAAGGATTATCATCAAGGCTTCGTTCTTCAAATTTTCAAGCCCTTCAAGCTTTATTTCACTCATCAAAACAAGCAGAGATGCAAAAAGACCTTAATTCAACACCAAACTGAACCAACCGCTTATCAACTGAGAGTATACATATATATGGAGTTTACAATAGCCCTGAACTCTGCCCAGGACTAAAATACACCTTATCATTAATCCCTAAACGATCATAAACATCGTAATAGTGTCAGAGAGGCTAAAAAAAAACCGGAAACTCGGAAACCAAACAGTGAGGAGGAAATTTGTAAGGAAAGCGCGGGAAAGCCGTGCGCAAGGCGACGCTCACCTCCCGCGTCACGATGGCAGCAGATGGCAGTTTCGTGAGAGGTTGAGGCGGTAAACAAAGCCGCCAAATCGCCCCTTTGCGCTACGCTGACTGCCTTTCTAGGCCTACCGGAGGCTGGTGTGGTAGGGGGCGGCGAGAGGCCATGCCACAGAAGAAGAAGGAGGTCTGGGAGTGGACAAGCCGGCCCCGGAGCTCCATGCTGACCATGAACTCTTCCTCCAAGCTTTTGAAAGTAACTTTGGCATTTTAACATTTCTTTTTTGTGTGTGTGTGGCGTCTACGTGTGTGGAATGTTTTGTTGTCGTTGTGATTCTGGTCTTTTCTAGGGCTTGGTTAGGCCTCTGTATGGGGAGGAGGGGTTTCTCTCCTGATTGGATACTCGTTTGGGGGGGTTATGGCGTCCCTAGGGGGGTGGGGAAGGGGGTCAGGGCAGTGACCCCTGTAGAGGGTGGGGTGGTGGGCAGTGACCCCCCCCCCTGTGGAGGGTGTGACCCCCCTGTGGAGGGTGTGACCCCCGTGTGGGGCAGGGGATTGGGGGGAGGGACCACTGACCCCCATGGAAGGGGTTTCATTCAGGATTATGGGGTTTTCTGGGGTCAGGTGACCCCTGGGAAGGATGTGATCAAGTGGTAGGGGGGTCTCTGGGGGTCAGGTGACCCCTGGGAAGGATGTGATCAAGTGGTAGGGGGGTCTCTGCGGGTCAGGTGACCCCTGGGAAGGGTACAACTCTGTGCTGGGGAGTTCGATAAGCTCCCATGGAAAGCCTTAAGGGAGGGGGGGGGGTTTTGGGGGTTGGGCCACCCCTTAAAAGAGTTTGAACCTCTTATTAGGGTGTCGGGTGATCCCTCTGGAGGGCTGTGACTGTTATGTGGGGTGGGGGGATGGGTCTTTGGGTTGGGTGACTCCATGGAGGGGTGGGTGTGTCTGGGGGTTGGCGACCCCATGGAGAGGGGGTGATGGCGGTGTTAGTGGTTTATCTTGGCTTGACCATCTTGTGTGTCTGTCCATAGTGTTCACCTTGAGATGTTCACCTAGACGTGTTCACCTAGAGATTTCGGGGACACCGAGCCCCGCAATCATCTCGAGATAACCTCATGATAACCTCAAGATAACCTCAAGAAGTGAAGATGCAGGGTCCAAGAGGTGGCAAAAATTTAAACTGGCTTCGACATTTGCTACTTTAATAGTCTTGCCTAACCCAGCCTAATGAAAATAATAAAATTATATTTTTTCTATACAGTACTGTATAATGTGCACAAAATTTGTGATGTTACGATGGCGCTTTTAATATCAGAGCAGGTTTTGGCTGCTAGTGAATTTGGTTAGGTTAGGTTAGGGCCACAGGGACTCATTAAGCCTCGAAATCATCTCAAGATAACCTCAAGATTATTTCCAAGATTAGTAATGACATAGAATGACTTGACTTTTGGCAGTTCCTTTATGCTAATCTTAGTGCAAGTCCCCAGTCGAGTATTAACTGGTTGATACCTGGTTGATGGGGTTCTGGGAGTTCTTCTACTCCCCAAGCCCGGCCCGAGGCCAGGCTTGACTTGTGAGAGTTTGGTCCACTAGGCTGTTGCTTGGAGCGGCCCGCAGGCCCACATACCCACCACAGCCCGGTTGGTCCGGCACTCCTTGGAGGCATAAATCTAGTTTCCTCTTAACTAAATGGTCCCTCGAGTTTAATCGATAATGTCACGCACCTTGCACTCAAGGGACCAAAGAGCTAGAGCTCAACCCCCACAAGCACAACTAGGTGAGCACTTAGTGCATACATACATATATATATATTTATATATTTATTTATAAAATCGTACCTAGTAGCCAGAATGCACTTCTCAGCCTACTATGCAAGGCCCGATTTGCCTAATATGCCAAGTAATTTTCTTTATTTTCAATAAATTGTTTTCTATTGGTTTATTTTAAATATTATTATATTATATTTAGAACATAAATTATTGATTAGTTATGCTAGTTTAGGTTAGGTTAAGATAGATTAGGTAGGGTTGGTTAGGTTCGGTCATATATCTACGTTAGTTTTAACTCAAATTTAAAAAAAAATAGCTCATACATAATGAAATAAATAGCTTTATCATTTCACGAGAAAAATATTGAAATTCTGGAAAACTTGGCTTATTAGACAAATCGGACCTTGCATAGTAGGCCAAGAACTGCATTCTGGCTACTAGTACAATATATATATATATATATATTATATATATATATATATATATATATATATATATATATATATATAATATAAATAAATTATTTATTATCTATCTATCAGTTTTCTCATTTTTTCTTGCTAGGTTAGGGTAGAATGTTTTACGCATGGGGGAATTGCGTAAAACCCTGGTTTGTGTCTCGGAGAGACTGCAAGGTCCGTTGGTAAATCAGGATGATTTCCCGGTTGCAATTCTTTTGACCCTGTCGTAGCTCAGTCGATTAAGGCAGCGTCTGGGATCCTCTCGGCGTAGGTTCGTACCCTCGTCACGGCTCTTGTGGATTTGTTCAGGTTAGGTTAGGTTAGGTTAGGTTAGGTTAGGTTAGGGTAGGTTAGGTTAGGTTAGGTTAGGGTACATTAGGTTAGGTTAGGGTAGATTAGGTTAGGTTAGGTTAGGTTAGGGTAGGTTAGGGTAGGGTAGGTTAGGTTAGGTTAGGTTAGGTTAGTTAGGGTAGGTTAGGTTAGGTTAGGTTAGGTTAGGGTAGATTTCAGTATGATAGGTTTGTTTATAGATTATTGATGATGAAGTTTTGGATGAAAGGATCTTCTTGAGGTTATCTTGAGACGATTTCGGGGCTTTAGTGTCCCCGTGGCCCGGTCCTCGACCAGGCCTCCACCCCCAGGAAGCAGCAGCCCGTAGCAGCTGTCTAACTCCCAGATACCTGTTTACTGCTAGGTGAACAGAGGCATCAGGGTGAAAGAAACTCTGCCCAATGTTTCCGCCTCCGTCAGGAATCAAACCCGGAACCTCAGGATTACGAATCCTGAGGTTTGTCCACTCGGCTGTCCACCTTGGTCAAATCGTACACAGTAATTCCTGACGACTCATTTTCTAATTGTCAAAGCCATTTTTTTTTGTTAGGTTAGGCTGTGTTAGTTATGTTGGGTTTGTTTGACTCGGTTATTTAGGTTTAAATAACCTAAATGGATTTGGCCAACCATCACATCATCAATGATACTTGTATCCAGCAGCTTGTGTATCCATACTTGTGTCCAGCAACCTACAACCTGGTTAACCGTGGACATCTTCAAGAGAAAACTGGACTGTTTTCTAAGAGAAGTTCCGGACCAGCAGGCTGTGGTGGGTATGTGGGCCTCTGCGGCCGCTCCAAGCAACAGCCTGGTGGACCAAGCTCTCACAAGTCGAGCCTGGCCTCGGGCCGGGCTTGGGGGGGTAGAAGAACTCCCAGAAACCCATCAACCAGGTATCAACCAGGTACAGGTATATCCTTTGAATGGATTCCCATTGGCATTCTCTTGCTGAGATGCAGCATTACATAAAATAATCTGGCCTGTGCATACAGCTTGTATGTATAGTACTGTAGTACAAACTTGCTTGGGTGTGATGTACATGGAGTGTACAACAAACTGTTGAATATACTGCTGGCGTTCCCTGCGCGCACACGCACGTGTGTGTGTACAGGGTACATGCACGCATGTACGGGATCTCACGGCTAAGTGGACAGCGCTTGGAGGTTGTAGTCCTAAGGGCCCGGGTTCAATTCCTGGCCGAGGCAGAAACAAATAGGCAGTTTCTTTCATCCTGATGCCTCTGCTCACTTAGCAGTAAATAAGTATATACCTGGGAGTTAGACAGCTGCTTCCTGGGGATGTGTGCGCGCGCGTGTGTTAGAGAGAAATGTATTTACTAATGTCAAGGAGCCGGTCGGCCGAGCGGACAGCACGCTGGACTTGTGATCCTGTGGTCCCGGGTTCGATCCCGGGTTCCGACGAGAAACAATGGGCAGAGTTTTTCACCCTATGCCCCTGTTACCTAGCAGTAAAATAGGTACCTGGGTGTTAGTCAGCTGTCACGGGCTGCTTCCTGGGGGTGGAGGCCTGGTAGAGGACCGGGCCGCGGTGACACTAAAGCCCCGAAATCATCTCATTGTCTGACGAAATATTTGCTTGGTTATGCTCCTTAAACATTAGATCGTCGGACATCATTATTCCCAAATCCTTGACATGCTGTTTTCCTTCTTTGGGCAGATTCGATTGTGTTTTGTACCCTGTATTATGTTTCAGATCCTCATTTTTACCATGCCTGAGTACCTGAAATTTATTACTGTTAAACATCATGTTATTTTCTGCTGCCCAATCGAAAACTTTGTTGATATCTGCTTGTAATTTTTCAATGTCTTCAGCAAAGGTAATTTTCATGCTGATTTTTGTGTCATCTGCAAAGGATGACACGAAGCTGTGACTTGTATTTTTGTCTATATCTGATATGAGAATAAGGAACAGTAACGGTGCAAGGACTGTACCTTGAGGTACAGAGCTTTTAACTGCGCTTGGACTCGATTTTATTTGATTGACTGTTATGTGTTCTGTTCGACAGGAAATTGAGTATCCAGCGTCCTACTTTACCAGTTATTCCCATTGACCTCATTTTGTGAGCTATCACCCCATGGTCACATTTGTCGAACGCCTTTGCAAAGTCTGTGTATACAACATCAGCATTTTGCTTTTCTTCTAGGGCTTCTGTGATTTTGTCATAGTGGTTGAGTAACTGTGACAGACAGGATCTTCCCGCTCTAAATCCATGTTGTCCTGGGTTGTGCAATTAATTTTTTTCCATAAAACTAGAAATTTGATTCCTAATCACTCTTTCAAACACTTTTATTATTATTATTATTATTTGTAGGTAGGTTAGGTTATTTGTTAGGTTATTTGTAGGTGTAGGTTAGACATGTTTGGGTGGATATAGATAGAAGCTACCACGTATAGGCCTTCTGCAGTTACCATAACTCTCGTGTTCTGATATATTGCATGGAAAAATGTCCACTTCTCTGGGCTAGTAAGCAATATTGTCGATAGGCGTAGAAATTCTGTGAAGTACACTACAAGGTTTGGACATATTCACGGGTCGTTGGTTCACTGAGGGGTCATTGGTTGACCAAGGGGTCGTTGGTTGACCAAGGGGTCGTTGGTTGACCAAGGGGTCGTTGGTTGAGCAAGGGGTCGTTGGTTGAGTGAGGGGTCGTTGGTTCACCGTGGGGTCGTTGGTTGAGTGAGGGGTCGTTGGTTCACCGTGGCGTCGTTGGTTGAGTGAGGGGTCGTTGGTTGAGTGAGGGGTCGTTGGTTCACCGTGGGGTCGTTGGTTGAGTGAGGGGTCGTTGGTTGAGCGAGGGGTCGTTGGTTGAGCGAGGGGTCGTTGGTTGAGTGAGGGGTCGTTGGTTCACCGTGGGGTCGTTGGTTGAGCGAGGGGTCGTTGGTTGAGCGAGGGGTCGTTGGTTGAGCGAGGGGTCGTTGGTTGAGCGTGGGGTCGTTGGTTGAGCGAGGGGTCGTTGGTTGAGCGAGGGGTCGTTGGTTGAGCGAGGGGTCGTTGGTTGAGCGAGGGATCGTGGGTTCACCGTGGGTCGTTGGTTGACGAGGGGTCGTTGGTTGACCGAGGGGTCGTTGGTTGACCGAGGGGTCGTTGGTTGACCGAGGGGTCGTTGGTTGACCGAGGGGTCGTTGGTTGACCGAGGGGTCGTTGGTTGACCGAGGGGTCGTTGGTTGACCGAGGGGTCGTTGGTTGACCGAGGGGTCGTTGGTTGACCGAGGGGTCGTTGGTTGACCGAGGGGTCGTTGGTTGACCGAGGGGTCGTTGGTTGACCGAGGGGTCGTTGGTTGACCGAGGGGTCGTTGGTTGAGCGAGGGGTCGTTGGTTCCCGAGGGGTCGTTGGTTCCCCGAGGGGTCGTCGGGGAACTCGCTCAACACTGCTTGCAGATCAATGTGACCCCCCAATGAACTACAGCTAATTATTAACTCTGAAATATTAAATGAGGGGGGGGGGAGTAACAAATAGAGGGTTTATTAATTTAAAATTAAGCAATAAAAACTTATTAAACGCTGCCACCACCTTCCTGTCCAGAATCTGAATGTGTATATTATTGATCCCTCAGGAAGCAAAGGGATCATTAATCATGGAACTTGAGAGGCATATGAATCGTAGTAATATAAATGCTTGGGGAGTAAATTATGTAACTTTAAGGTAGTGAGAATCTAGAGGCTTCCAAAAACATACATATATACCACATGTAAGAATGACTCAGTCTTAAACAAAGGGAACAGATAACTAAACACAAATTACCTTAATACACTTTATTTATTAAAACACGTACTGTATATTGAAATCGAAAAATTGGGAAAAATATCCTAGACTAATAATACATCCTAAGAGGCAACAGAATGCAATACCGATATACATGAAATACTCTAGTGCACAATACCGTAATATAGTAGTGTAATCTGGCCAGATGTTGATTGGCTGCCCCCAGATCGGATCTGTACCCCAGTTGAAGCCCCAAGACTCACCGACTGACTTTTCTTAAACTACCCCTGGGAGACCCGGTCGGCCGAGCGGACAGCACGCTGGACTTGTGATACTTGGTCCTGGGTTCGATCCCAGGCGCCGGCGAGAAACAATGGGCAGAGTTTCTTTCGCCCTATGCCCCTGTTACCTAGCAGTAAAATGGGTACCTGGGTGTTAGTCAGCTGTCATGGGCTGCTTCCTGGGGGTGGAGGCCTGGTCGAGGACGGGCCGCGGGGACACTAAAAAGCCCCGAAATTATCTCAAGATAACTCAAGATAATACAGCTGGAAGCACTCGGGCTTGGCCAATGGTTGTCAGGCACTACCCTGGGGGGACTCCCCCCCTTGAGTCATATACCAGTGTCATGGACCTAACCCCGCCTCCTAGGCCTGCCAGGTTTTCAACCAATCAGATCCAGGCTTGACCATAAGGGTCTATTTCTCTCGACAGAAAACTCGTGTAACTGGAAATAAGCAGTAACAATTATCTTCATGAGAAGGTTGACTGGCCACCCATGGGTAACTTTGAGAGCACAAGTTTATGAACCTGAGGTACTGTTCCTCAATTCGCCAAAGGTTATAGGAAGGCAAGGGAGAGGGGTAGAGAGGGAAATACGTGGAGGAGGAGTGGGAACAAAGAGAGCCAAAGAGAGAGGTTGTCCAGCCTCCAGATGGCTCACTAGACTAAGGGAAACTTGACTTCGAACTGTTTATGACGGGAAGAGGCCAACAGAGGGAGGTTCCCGGACGGGGGTCGTTGGTTGACTGAGGGAGGTCGTTGGTTGACTGAGGGAGGTCGTTGGTTGAGTAAGGGCTCGTTGGTTGACCGAGGAAGGGGTCGTTGGTTGACCGAGGGGGGGGGGGTCGTTGGTTGCCCAAGGGGGGTCGTTGGTTGACCGAGGGAGGGGTCGTTGGTTGACCGAGGAGGGGGGGGTCGTTGGTTGACCGAGGGGGGGGGGTCGTTGGTTGACCGAGGGGGGTCATTGGTTGACCGAGGGGGGGGGGGTCGTTGGTTGACTGAGGGGGTCGTTGGTTGACCGAGTTTGCCATGGGGGATGGCAATTTTGTCCCCAAGTCCTGGTCTCGGGTCGGGCTTAGGGAGTAGAAGAACTCCCAGAACCCCATCAACCAGGTATCGACCAGCCAGGTATATCCCCTCCCTCCTCGACTACCAGTCCACACGTGGTTCCCCCCCTCAATTCCCAGTCCACACGGGGACTGGGCCACGAGGCTGTTGATCCCCGGAAGCAGCACAAGTCAGGACCTAGTCATCTGGAAATGCAAGGCGGCCAAGGAGTTTTATACCATCAGTAAGGGCATGTGTTAAGCCATGGTTTAATAGTGTCAGAAAGCAAAAATGAGAAGCGGTAGAGAGTGGAGGAAGTACAGAGGACATAAGGACAGATAAGAACGCCATATAAGTGCAGCAGTTATATAACGCCCATATCTCGAGATGCGCATAAATTGGAAAGGGTGCCGAGGCATGCTACAAAATGGCCTCTGAAACTGGAAAGTAAAGGTTACGAGGAGAAACTAATGGCGTTAAATGTGCCAAAGCTAGAAGAAAGAGGTGATGTGATCACCACTATCGAAATACTAACAGGAGTCGGCAAAATTGAGAGAGGAATTCCCGAAAGCAGGAACTTCAAGAACAAGACGACGCGGATTCAAGCCAAGGAAACAAA
>WNGS01169400.1:0-22061 GCA_020271785.1 Procambarus virginalis
ATCGACTTTACAAACAGAGATGCTAGTCATTCAAAAGGCTTTGGAACATGCTCTTGCTCAACACCGACAACATGTTATCATACATACAGATTCGAGAACTGCCATTGAAACCATGCAACATGAACGCATATGTGATAACATACATCTGATCACAACTGTCATATCATTAATGCAAACACTCAAACGACAAGGCCGACAGGTCCTTCTCAAATAGGTGCCAAGTCATGTGGGAATCATAGGAAATGACATTGCAGACGAAGCTGCAAAACTTGCAACTAAGAGAAGAACTGTTGACATTTGAATACCACAGAGTCTGTCACAGAGTAAGAGAGTAATTAGAAACAGGGCAATGCAAAAGTTGCACAGTGACCACAACTCAGCTGTTGCAACATCACGATCTGCAGGTTGGTACAAGAATTCAACCAACTACGAACCACTTATGTTAATGAAGGAGAGCAGTAGAGCAACAGAAGTACACTTACATCTCATCAGGCTTGGATACCCATGTGCATGGGAAATAGGCTTACAGGTTCCGGAAGGTGAGAGAAAATGTCAACACTGTGGAGAAATGCCCGCCAGACCTCTGGAACATTATCTCACACAGTGCACAGTTACAAACCCATTAAGATTTCAACTTCGATTCAACAGAGCAGAAGAAGTTGTTAAACACATATGGCAACATCTTACTGAAGAGACCATACGAGTAATAAATACTTATACTCCGCCCCAAAAAAAAAACAGGAACAAGCAACACTTAGTGGCCAGCCAGAGGCTTAGGGCCCGTGCAGGGATATCCCTGCAAAAAAAAAAAAAATCATGTCTAACCTAGCCATGGGCCAGCCTATCCACAGTCTCACTAGGTGCTCTTTGTGAGCACCTAGTGAGATTATATATAATGTGTATATATATATATATATATATATATAATATATATATATATATATATATATATATATATATATATATATATATATATATATATATATATGTGCAGAATAACCACATGTGAAAAATAGAAAATGCTTAACGCGTTTTCGGCTAATTCGCCTTCATCAGAGCAAAGTAGAATGAAGATCTTCATTCTACTTTGCTCTGATGAAGGCGAATTAGCCGAAAACGCGTTAAGCATTTTCTATTTTTCACATGTGGTTATTCTGCATACTTGGATCAGTGTTTTTGTGATCATTGTTGCATATATATATATATATATATATATATATATATATATATATATATATATATATATATATATATATATATATATATATATAATATATATACATATATATATATGCATATATGCGAAGAAGCCTGAATGGTCCCCAGGACTATATGCGAATGAAAACTCACACCCCAGAAGTGACTCGAACCCATACTCCCAGTAGCAACGCAACTGGTATGTACAGGGACGCCTTAAACCATACTGTAAACTGTATGTGGAAAATTGCCTGATTCTACAAATGCTTGCACCTTATCCATCTTTCCTGTGAGTCTTCCCAAGAGAGAGAATATACACCTGCGGTCACACAGTGTACCTATTTCAACAGAGGTGTACAAATCCACTCTTGGACAGGGTGTGGGTGTGTCAGTTCACTCTCCCGGACACAGGCCCCAATTTTGTTGCGGTGGTGGATTTGTGGTGCTACCGCTGACGGACCACCCAACCCACAACTCGACAAATGCTCATATTTCACTAGGAGATCACACTAGGCACTTCTGGCTCTTGGAGAGGGGCTCAACATCACACGTTTAGGGGATGCGGCTCCAACACGCAGCCTTGTTGTCACGTGCACACACCCACTCGAGCCGCTGTGACTCCCCACTCTCTCCTTATGGAATATGACCTCCACTATGTTTTCCACTATGGGGCTGTCCCATTTGGACTGTTTGCAGTCATTGGAGAAGTTGGTCGAGGTGAGAGTTAACAAGAGTGTCCCACTGACCGGCTCCTTCCGCGAATTTGGATCATGAATTCCATGGAGTCTCTTAGGTATTCCGGTAGTATTTCCTTAACTAATTCACCTGTAGCACTGGTCGAGGATAAGAATGCTGGGATTAAACTGTGTCGCCTTCGAATACCTATTCCCCCGAGTCTAACTATCAGTGTTGCTGGTCCTATTGGTCCTCTGCAGGGAAAGGTTTAACACTTTCACGGTTATGACCTTAGGAGCGAGTCATATTTGTTAATTTTGGGCTGTCGAAGGAGGGAGCACACCTTAGGAAATAGGTCAGTGTGGGCAAAGCCAGGCACCTTGTGAGAAGGTACAAAGCATCGTGGGCGTCCAAGGCCCTATTCTTCCCTCCATCCTCCTCAGGTCGTTCAGCTTTTCTTCGAGGACTACCTCAATGGCGCTCGAGCCCAGAGGTGCCCAAGCAGCACACTGTCGGTGGGAGCGATCACTTGGGCTCCCGGCAATATGGTTCGCACTGCATCTATGGTTGGTTGGTAGATGATATGATTTCACACTTTAAAGGGTTTATGGTGAGTCCTAACTCCTCTCACATAGATTTCACAAGCTGTAGATCTTCTAGCAGGGACTCCTGTGTCCCTGCCAGGGTGCCATCGTCCAGGAACCAGATGTTGAGTTCGCTGGACAAACTGTTGTAGCCTCTTTAACAACCATGCAAAAAAGAAAAGGGGCAAGTGGGTCTCCCTACTGAGACACCTTCTGCAGAAAGAAATTCATGTTCCCCAAACAACAGTGTCGATTCATACTGTACCTGCTGAGACGAAGGGGAGTAGAGAAGGAAAGCTTGTTCGAACTGCTTCCAGTACCACATCCCTTTTTACCTGGCTGAAGGCATTTTTAAAGTCTAATTAATTAAGCTTTATTTTCTGGGAGGTGCTTGATGTAGGCTCGTGCTGCATGAGCTGCTGCTTCACAGCCATGGGGGACACCAAAACCTAGTTGATGGGGTCGAAGCATCGTTACAGCATCTATGCTAATTTTTCTGACAGCTGCCCGAGCAACAAGGCGCCGAAGTGTGTTGCCCACGGCAATGGGTCTGACTACACCATCNCCGCAGACTGCATAGCCAAGCACACATGCAAACCAGGCCACTAAAGACAAAAAATGTCCAAATTGTGGAGGCAACATCATGCCTGGAGCACAACCTGCTCTGCACGGAAAGAAAAAGTGCAGGCAGCTCAGGCCAGTTTACACACACAGACCAGCCCCACATACTCCAACACCAACGTCTGGAACACTCGTGCACAGCCACACAGACACACGCACTCACAGAGCAAAATTTCCCGAGTCTATTAATTCCGAATCAGAAATACACAAAGGTGCTGCGGAAATACAGCAATGCAAAAGGGCAAAAAACAATTACTTTCGGAATCGACACGCCAGATATACAGTTTTACCGAGGTCCAGCTGAAAAACATCGTGAAGATCATGGCAGAGACCATTATCGATTGCCTCCAGGTGACGCAGAACGCCTCACAACGACAGACTCAGGAAATCGCTTGTGTGATAATGGACAAGATCGTGCAGCAGACCACTGTTTCACAACAAATAGACAGTCTGAGACAAGACGAGGCACAAGAGGACAGACAACGCATCCTGGACATACAGACTTCCGACAACAGTCGGGTAGTCAAGACCCCAGATCATCGACATTTACCAACGCAACTGGAAGTGGCAGTGACCACCCACGATCAACAGGATCTTCCACCACACAAGTGACAGACAACAACGGCCCATGCAGTCTGATATGCAACAACACCAACACAGACGTATTGAACAGCAGAGATGCACAGGTTCCAACAACACCAGAAACGGCGTCGACCAATCAATGCAGTCCGACATGCGGCAATGCCAGCAACACAGTAATGGACCACAGTTATGCACGGATTCCAACAATGCCGGGGATGACCACGGCCGATCAATGCAGTCCGATTTGCGGCGACACGACTTGCGAGGTGGAGAACATAGAGGTCGATCCCGAAGAGGAGTTCTCCTAGAACAGGCAACACCATCCGAAACCGTCGTCTGGCCATTACGAATACTGCAGTGGAACATACAAGGTCTTGGAAATAAAAACCACACACTTCGGGAGGCTGCAATCAGCACGAAAGCAGATATAATCGTTTTGGAAGAAACTCTTTTCCCAGCCTCGAAATCCTTCAGATTAGCTGGGTATCAGCACTATGTTATGCCGTATGAGCAGGGGAGACAAAGAGGCTTAATGACCCTAGTCAGGAACACCATACCCAGCAAGAAAATAGACCCAGTTTCATGTGGGGATGGAGTAGAGGTATTAGCGGTGACAGTGGATATGGCTAATATTGAGCTCCTCATATACAACGTTTACAAGCCCCCTAGACGTAAACTAGAAGCAGAGGCGGCGCTTGCCTTGGCCACGCAGGAAAATGTAATTATTGCTGGGGATTTTAATGCTCATCATCGAGTGTTAGGTGCGACTGGGCCAGCCAATGCTGATGGGCGCCATTTAGCTGCAGCTCTGCGAGATGTACCTGAAATTACACTTCTCAACACTGGGGAACCCACTCACATTCTAGGAGGGTCCCTTGATCTTACATTAATCTCGACAGCACTCAAGCATCGGGCGAAGTGGGAAGTAGACCCGGTGATCACCAGTGACCACTATGCTACTGTAACAACACTAAACATAGAACGACCTCCTACACCACCTGCACAACCTAGGTGGAATTTAAGTAAGGCCAATTGGAATGTATACCAAGCTGAACTTGAAAATTGGTTTGCAACATACACGCCACCTGAGGATTTGAACATACACGAGACCAATCTGCAGGAAGCCATTGCAGCTGCTGCAAACAAAGCTATTCCAGTCATTATCACAGGAAACACACCACGGAGGAACTATTGGTTCTATAGTAGTGAAGTTAAAGAACAGAACCACAGAGTCAACATCTTCAGAAAACATCTGAAGAGAAACCCCACACCAGAAGGAAGAACTCTGCTAAGAGCGGTGGTATCTGAAGCAAGACGCGTTTCTAGAGAAGTAAAGGAGGCAAGATGGTCTGAGTGGTGTCAAACTCTGAACGAACATAGTAGTCTTGGCAAGATATGGGGTCAGATTAAAACTATATCAGGTCGACCGGCCCGACCACAGGCATGTATTCAACCATTGCAGGAGGCTGAGAGACTTGCCCTCCAATTTGCAGAACGAACATCTTCATATCAGCTTCCTGCTGTGGTCCGCAGGCAGCAAGAACAATTAACACAAGAGAGGTTGACAGTCATTCATGCGAGTATAGCTATAAATGACGAATGTGACTGTCCCTTCACCACACAAGAACTAATCAGAGCCAAAAAAGGTGGTAAGGACACTGCACCAGGTGCTGATACCATTACATACTCAATGATTGCACATGCAGGTCCTGCTGGTGAACAAGGAATATTGGACGTCATCAACGCATCTTGGCAGCAAGGCAAACTACCGACCTCTTGGAAGAAAGCAGACATCATTCCGATTCCTAAGCCGAAAGAACCTGGCAATTACAGACCCATTTCATTAACATCATGCATTAGTAAAACTGCAGAACGGATGGTCTTAAATAGGCTACTGTGGAAGACTGGAGACCTGCATAAACACGTATTTGGCTTCACTAGAGGCGTGGGTACTTCCAACTGCATAGCCACATTACTAGGAACAGTTAACTCGGGTCCAGCTATAGTGATCTTCCTTGACCTAGAAAAAGCATTCGAACTTGCGAGCCCGCAAGCAATTTTACACACCTTAGTTACAAAAGGTGTAAAGGGAAAATTGCTAGCATGGATTCAAGATTACCTAAGTCACAGGTATGCCAGAGTAAAGTTGCAAGGACAAGTGTCGGGCTACCGCTTGCATGAGAATGGGACTCCACAAGGAGGAGTCCTCAGTCCTAGTCTTTTTAACATCCTTATGGAGAAACTTGTTGCCATGACATTTACAGAAGGGGTTAAATTGCTAAGCTATGCTGACGATCTAGCATTAGTCATTACAGGTCCTTCACTTCTCAATAAAGCACAAGGTGCATTAGATAAAGTAACATCTGAATGCAGCGTTTTAGGGCTAAAAATATCTGCACAGAAGTCTAAGGCAATGAGACTAGGCGGCCACACTCCAGACAGGCACCTACGCATTCAAGACATTAACCTTCAGTGGGTTACACAATATCAATATCTCGGAGTGTGGATAGATTTTAACATGACGTTCAACAAGCAAATTCAATATCTAAAGGAGAAAGTAAAATCACGACTAAATATAATGAGAGCAATCACAGGGCCCCGTCTAGGAGCGGGACACAAAGTGTTAAGAATGTTTTACATACACGCCGTTCGTTCCCTAATTGATTATGGCGCCTGCCTTACTCACTCTTTCTCCTGGCCAGTGGGCGAACGTTGAGGTTCTTCAAAACGATGCATTGCGAATCATAACAGGAGCTCCCAGATGGACTAAAATACTGAACCTAAGACTGGAAACCAGGCTAACGTCGCTTGAAATAAGGGTAAAAGGGATCGCTGCGTTCATGCTCACCAAGATATTGACTAGACCTAGAATCAGTTCACTTAATGATATCATCACTGGAGCACTAACTCTGGACAGACGAGCCTCCAATAGCACCAGGTGGACCCATTGTGCGATAAACACCATCAATACGTTCGAAATAACAAACACAGTCACTGAGAAGGGTGTCGACGAAATACATGCAGACTTTGTTATGCAAGCCCCTTGGGAATCTCCGCCAGCAGACTTTAAGATTATGGTTATTGTAGGGAAAAAGAACCAGACACATCCTCTTCTGCTACGTAACATTGCACAGATGCATATAGAAGCAAACATGGCATCCGATAGCTTCACATACTTCACCGATGGATCAGTAGACCAGCAGGGACACGAAACCGGAGCTGCAGTTAAAGCAGGAAACTCTGTACATAGTTGGAGGCTCTCAAATGGGTGTTCGACTTTACAAACAGAGATGCTAGCCATTCAAAAGGCTTTGGAACATGCTCTTGCTCAACACCGACAACATGTTATCATACATACAGATTCGAGAACCGCCATTGAAACCTTGCAACAAGACCGCATATGTGATAACATACATCTGATCACAACTGTCCTATCATTAATGCAAACACTCCAACGTCAAGGCCGACGGGTCCTTCTCAACTGGGTGCCAAGTCATGTGGGTATCGTTGGGAATGACATTGCAGACGAAGCTGCAAAACTTGCAACTAAGAGAAGAACTGTAGACATTTGCATACCACAGAGTCTGTCCCAGATTAAGCGAGTAATTAGAACCAGAGCAATGCAAAAGTTGTACAGTGACCACACCTCAGCTGTTGCAACATCTCGATCTGCAGGTTGGTACAGGGATTCAACCAACTACGAACCACTTATGTTAATGAAGGGGAGCAGCAGGGCAACAGAAGTACACTTACATCGCATCAGGCTTGGATACCCATGTGCATGGGAAATAGGCTTACAGGTTCCGGAAGATGAGAGGAAATGTCAACACTGTGGAGAAATGCCCGACAGACCTCTGGTACATTATCTGACGCAGTGCACAGTTACGAACCCATTAAGGTTTCAACTTCACTTCACCAGAGCAGAAGAAGTTGTTAAACACATATGGCAACATCTTACTAAAGCGACCATACGAGTAATAAATACTCATACTCCACCCAAGTAAACTAGAAACAAGCAACACTTAGTGGGCCAGCCAGAGGCTTAGGGCCCGCGCAGGAATATCCCTGCAAAAAAAAAAAAAAAAAAATTAATGCATCCTAGTATCAGTCGTTCTTCAATTAATTCAGAGCTTAACATACACTACGGAAAGTGGCATGTGTAACGCCGTTGACAAATCTCAATTGCCGGAAGACGTTGATCCAGGCACATTTACCAACAGCATGCGAAGAAAATAGCATACATCTTGGTTGCAATGCACGTTGGATGTCTGCCTGTCGTAGTTTATTTGAATATGACAGGGTTGTCCATCGACTCGCTCTCCTCATTTGCGTCGTTCAAATGACTTTCTACTGTCATTCCACGTGTAATACGTATGCACTTCCGAATAGAGCAGTGTTTTTGCCAATGCGTCATTTTGACATAACTTGAAAAAAAACGTTAACATTGTATCCTGTGGATTCATAGTGGTGTGTTGCACATTTGCAACTGTGAAATAAACGTTTTTTCCATTTTCTTATTTTCAAAACAAAACCAAAAAATACTAACTAAATATTTCAATTCAAGCAATGATCAATCGACACAGCTCAGTTTCACCACCAATTGCTCTGGAAAATAAGAACAGTTAAAAAAAACGAAATGAAAAACAATTAAAAAGGAAGCAAACTATACTCACGAAATGAACACTATTGACAACAACGCAGCTCAATTCCAACGCTATGTCACACAAAATAATTAAATCAAAATGAAAATAAATAAAAATCTATGAAAAATCAATTTATCAATGCAATTGGAAACATTGAAATGAAATCGTAACATTTTGAATAGCATGTGTTGCTCTTACGTGCAACAGACGGATCTGTTTTTCCAAAAAAAAACGTTTTTACTTGTCACATGTGTGGCATCTAAATAGTAGGTATATAAAAACAAGCACGTATTCGAATGGAACGTTGTGTCAAAATTTCAAAGCAATTTGAGAAGAACTTTTGGAGATTACAGCATGTGTTGCTCTTTCATCGTACAGATGCACTGTTTTTCAAAAAAACATGTTTTTTCTGTTTACAAGTGAGGCATGTATATAGTAGGTATATAAAAACACTCGTTTATTTGAATGCAACGTTGTGACAAATTTTCAAAGGAATCGGTAAACGGGTTTCGAAGATTTCCCTCACATGAAAAACACACGAAAACACAGTTTTAAAAAAAAGAACATGGTTCTTCCCTTCACAGATGTGACATCTATGTAGTATTTATATAAAAACCCGCTTGGATGCGAATGGAACGTATGTGAAAAATTCAATGCAATCGGTGAAGAACTTTCGGAGACTAGCGTTTTGAACAAATGAACATTGTCATTTTTATTTATATACTAGCTGTCCCCGGCCACGCATTGCTGTGGCTCAGCAATGCATGTGCGTTCCTGAGCCACAGCAACCTTCCCCTGGTCTCCCAGTCCTCCCCACCGTTCCCCCTCCCCCATTTCCTCGTCCTTCTAGCCATTCTGCACTCTTCTGTCCCTTCGTCTTCCCAATCATACCCCATTTTTCCGTCCCCTCTTATCCCCACAATTTCATCTCTCCCCCGTCCCTGTGTCTCCCCACCATCCCCCACTCCATCGTCCCCTTATCCTTCTAACCAATCCCAACTCCACCGTCCCTTTGTACTCTCCTCCATCTCCCACTCCCACTTCCCCCCCCCCCTGGCCTCCTTATCATTCTCCTCTCCCCTGTTCCCTCGTCCTCTGCACCATTCCCCACTTTCCTGTCTCCTTGTCCTTCCCATCATTCTCCATTCCCCTGTCCCGTCGTCCCCAACTCTCCCGTCCCCTCATCCTCCCCACCATTATCCCCCTTCCATGTCCTGTCGTCCTAAGTACCATCCCCCACACCCGTCCCCTCGTCCTCCTTACCATTCCCCACTCCTTCGTCTGATGCATTCCCAAATGATCTGATGAATCCATCAGAAAAAGGGAACATCAAATGATCTGATGTTCCCCTCACTGAAATATAAGAAAAACAACTAAAAAACGAAATAAAAAACAATGAAGAAATAAAAAAAATATACTATACTCACAAAATGAACAGTATGGTAAACAACAAAACTCAATTCCAAAGCAGTGTCACAAAAACATTAAATCAAAATGAAAGTAATTCGAAATCTATGAAAATTCAATATATCAATGAAATTGGAAACATTGAAATCTAATCGTTACATATTTAGTATAGCTTCAGTTGTTTGTACGTGCAACAGATGGCGATGTTTTTAATAATGCATCTGTCACAGGTGTTCTTACTGTCACAGGTGTTCTTACTGTCACAGGTGTGTGGCATCTATATTTATACTCACAAAATGAACGGTATGATAAACAACACAGCTAAACTCCAACGCAATATTACACAAAATAATTAAATCAAATGAACATAAATCGAAATATATGAAAATTTAATTAGACAATGCAATCGGAAAGATTGAAATGGAATCGAAACTAATTTATTATAGTGTGTATGGCTCTTACGTGCAACAGATGGCACTGTTTCTTAAAAAAAAGAAGAATATTTTTACATTATACAAATGTGGCATCAATACTGATGTTTACGAAAAGAACGGTGTGGTAAACAACACAGCTCAATTTCAACACAATGTCACACAAAATAATTAAATCAAAATTAAAATAAAACGAAATCTATGAAAATTCAATTTATTAATGCATTCAGAAACATTGAAGTGAAAATCATAACATATTACGTATAACATGTGTGATGTGTGTTGCTATTACGTTCAACAGATGTCGCTGTTTTTTCTTTAAATTATGTTTTTACCTATCAGAGGTGTAGCATCTATATAGTAGGCATATAAAACACGCACATATTCGAATGGAACGTTGTGTCAGAATTTCAAAACAATCAGTGAAGAACTATGTGAGATAACAGCGTGTGTTACTCCTACATCCAACAGATGGGACTGTTTATCAAAAAATGTTTTTTTTCCGTCACAGCTGAGGCATGAATATAGTAAGCTTATAAAAACATGCGCCAATTCAAATGCAACGTTGTGTCAAAATTGCAAAGCAATCGGTAAAGACGTTTCGAAGAGTTCTTTCACGTGAAAAACACAATTTAAAAAAAAAATTATGTTTTTTTCCGTCACAGTCGTGACATCAATATAATATGTATATAAATACCCGCTCTGATGCGAACGGAACATTGTGTGAAAATTTTAAATCAATCGGTGAAGAACTTTCGGAGATTAGCGTTTTTGAACAAACGAACATATACATTATTATTTATACAGACTAGCAATACCCGCCAAGCGTTGCTGTAGCTCAGTCTGGGTAAGTGGGTACGAAAGAAAAAAGAAAGCACACGTTTCTAATATTTAATTTTACAATGCTTGTGGGTATACAATATTTTTTGTTGATCCATTGTCGGTGGAGATGTAGAGATTGTCTGGTTTGCCGACTCTAGAACACGCAAAGTATAATTGTCCATGTGAGAAGCAATCCGTGTCTAGATATAAACTGCACAATTCTAAAGATTGGTCCTGAGCTTTGCTGATGGTGATTGCAAACGCCAGTCGAATTTGAAATTACGATCTCTTAAATTAAAATGGCATATCTATTGGAATCATAGAAATGCGAGGAATAAGAACATCTTCACCTTTGAAAGGTCCTGTCAAGATTGTTGCTTCTACGACGTCGCTGATTAGTTTTTTTTACTGCAACCCGTGTGGCGTTGCAAAGTTTTGGCTGGTTGATATTTCGCAACATGATAAATGGCACGCCGATTTTCAATTGCCGTACATGTGATGGTATCCCTGGCAGATCGAGTGAATTCATGAACTCTGTTTTTTTTTGTTTTTTTTTCGCAGGGATATCCCTGAGCGGGCCCTAAGCCTCTGGCTGGCCCACTAAGTGTTGCTTGTTCCTGTTTTACTTGGGCGGAGTATAAGTATTTATTACTCGTATGGTCGCTTCAGTAAGATGTTGCCATATGTGTTTAACAACTTCTTCTACTCTGTTTTTTTTTTTTTTTGCAGGGATATTCCTGCGCGGGCCCTAAGCCTCTGGCTGGCCCACTAAGTGTTGCTTGTTTCTAGTTTACTTGGGTGGAGTATGAGTATTTATTACTCGTATGGTCGCTTTAGTAAGATGTTGCCATATGTGTTTAACAACTTCTTCTGCTCTGGTGAATTGAAGTTGAAACCTTAATGGGTTCGTAACTGTGCACTGCGTCAGATAATGTACCAGAGGTCTGTCGAGCATTTCTCCACAGTGTTGACATTTCCTCTCATCTTCCGGAACCTGTAAGCCTATTTCCCATGCACATGGGTATCCAAGCCTGATGCGATGTAAGTGTACTTCTGTTGCCCTACTGCTCCCCTTCATTAACATAAGTGGTTCGTAGTTGGTTGAATTTCTGTACCAACCTGCAGATCGAGATGTTGCAACAGCTGAGGTGTGGTCACTGTACAACTTTTGCATTGCTCTGGTTCTAATTACTCGCTTAATCTGGGACAGACTCTGTGGTATGCAAATGTCTACAGTTCTTCTCTTAGTTGCAAGTTTTGCAGCTTCGTCTGCAATGTCATTCCCAACGATACCCACATGACTTGGCACCCAGTTGAGAAGGACCCGTCGGCCTTGACGTTTGAGTGTTTGCATTAATGATGGGACAGTTGTGATCAGATGTATGTTATCACATATGCGGTCTTGTTGCAAGGTTTCAATGGCGGTTCTCGAATCTGTATGTATTTTTTTTTTTTTTTGCAGGGATATTCCTGCACGGGCCCTAAGCCTCTGGCTGGCCCACTAAGTGTTGCTTGTTTCTAGTTTACTTGGGTGGAGTATGAGTATTTATTACTCGTATGGTCGCTTTAGTAAGATGTTGCCATATGTGTTTAACAACTTCTTCTGCTCTGGTGAAGTGAAGTTGAAACCTTAATGGGTTCGTAACTGTGCACTGCGTCAGATAATGTACCAGAGGTCTGTCGGGCATTTCTCCACAGTGTTGACATTTTCTCTCATCTTCCGGAACCTGTAAGCCTATTTCCCATGCACATGGGAATCCAAGCCTGATGCGATGTAAGTGTACTTCTGTTGCCCTGCTGCTCCCCTTCATTAACATAAGTGGTTCGTAGTTGGTTGAATACCTGTACCAACCTGCAGATCGAGATGTTGCAACAGCTGAGGTGTGGTCACTGTACAACTTTTGCATTGCTCTGGTTCTAATTACTCGCTTAATCTGGACAGACTCTGTGGTATGCAAATGTCTACAGTTCTTCTCTTAGTTGCAAGTTTTGCAGCTTCGTCTGCAATGTCATTCCAAACGATACCCACATGACTTGGCACCCAGTTGAGAAGGACCCGTCGGCCTTGACGTTTGAGTGTTTGCATTAATGATAGGACAGTTGTGATCAGATGTATGTTATCACATATGCGGTCTTGTTGCAAGGTTTCAATGGCGGTTCTCGAATCTGTATGTATGATAACATGTTGTCGGTGTTGAGCAAGAGCATGTTCCAAAGCCTTTTGAATGGCCAGCATCTCTGTTTGTAAAGTCGAACACCCATTTGAGAGCCTCCAACTATGTACAGAGTTTCCTGCTTTAACTGCAGCTCCGGTTTCGTGTCCCTGCTGGTCTACTGATCCATCGGTGAAGTATGTGAAGCTATCGGATGCCATGTTTGCTTCTATATGCATCTGTGCAATGTTACGTAGCAGAAGAGGATGTGTCTGGTTCTTTTTCCCTACAATAACCATAATCTTAAAGTCTGCTGGCGGAGATTCCCAAGGGGCTTGCATAACAAAGTCTGCATGTATTTCGTCGACACCCTTCTCAGTGACTGTGTTTGTTATTTCGAACGTATTGATGGTGTTTATCGCACAATGGGTCCACCTGGTGCTATTGGAGGCTCGTCTGTCCAGAGTTAGTGCTCCAGTGATGATATCATTAAGTGAACTGATTCTAGGTCTAGTCAATATCTTGGTGAGCATGAACGCAGCGATCCCTTTTACCCTTATTTCAAGCGACGTTAGCCTGGTTTCCAGTCTTAGGTTCAGTATTTTAGTCCATCTGGGAGCTCCTGTTATGATTCGCAATGCATCGTTTTGAAGAACCTCAACGTTCGCCCACTGGCCAGGAGAAAGAGTGAGTAAGGCAGGCGCCGCATAATCAATTAGGGAACGAACGGCGTGTATGTAAAACATTCTTAACACTTTGTGTCCCGCTCCTAGACGGGGCCCTGTGATTGCTCTCATTATATTTAGTCGTGATTTTACTTTCTCCTTTAGATATTGAATTTGCTTGTTGAACGTCATGTTAAAATCTATCCACACTCCGAGATATTGATATTGTGTAACCCACTGAAGGTTAATGTCTTGAATGCGTAGGTGCCTGTCTGGAGTGTGGCCGCCTAGTCTCATTGCCTTAGACTTCTGTGCAGATATTTTTAGCCCTAAAACGCTGCATTCAGATGTTACTTTATCTAATGCACCTTGTGCTTTATTGAGAAGTGAAGGACCTGTAATGACTAATGCTAGATCGTCAGCATAGCTTAGCAATTTAACCCCTTCTGTAAATGTCATGGCAACAAGTTTCTCCATAAGGATGTTAAAAAGACTAGGACTGAGGACTCCTCCTTGTGGAGTCCCATTCTCATGCAAGCGGTAGCCCGACACTTGTCCTTGCAACTTTACTCTGGCATACCTGTGACTTAGGTAATCTTGAATCCATGCTAGCAATTTTCCCTTTACACCTTTTGTAACTAAGGTGTGTAAAATTGCTTGCGGGCTCGCAAGTTCGAATGCTTTTTCTAGGTCAAGGAAGATCACTATAGCTGGACCCGAGTTAACTGTTCCTAGTAATGTGGCTATGCAGTTGGAAGTACCCACGCCTCTAGTGAAGCCAAATATGTGTTTATGCAGGTCTCCAGTCTTCCACAGTAGCCTATTTAAGACCATCCGTTCTGCAGTTTTACTAATGCATGATGTTAATGAAATGGGTCTGTAATTGCCAGGTTCTTTCGGCTTAGGAATCGGAATGATGTCTGCTTTCTTCCAAGAGGTCGGTAGTTTGCCTTGCTGCCAAGATGCGTTGATGACGTCCAATATTCCTTGTTCACCAGCAGGACCTGCATGTGCGATCATTGAGTATGTAATGGTATCAGCACCTGGTGCAGTGTCCTTACCACCTTTTTTGGCTCTGATTAGTTCTTGTGTGGTGAAGGGACAGTCACATTCGTCATTTATAGCTATACTCGCATGAATGACTGTCAACCTCTCTTGTGTTAATTGTTCTTGCTGCCTGCGGACCACAGCAGGAAGCTGATATGAAGATGTTCGTTCTGCAAATTGGAGGGCAAGTCTCTCAGCCTCCTGCAATGGTTGAATACATGCCTGTGGTCGGGCTGGTCGACCTGATATAGTTTTAATCTGACCCCATATCTTGCCAAGACTACTATGTTCGTTCAGAGTTTGACACCACTCAGACCATCTTGCCTCCTTTACTTCTCTAGAAACGCGTCTTGCTTCAGATACCACCGCTCTTAGCAGAGTTCTTCCTTCTGGTGTGGGGTTTCTCTTCAGATGTTTTCTGAAGATGTTGACTCTGTGGTTCTGTTCTTTAACTTCACTACTATAGAACCAATAGTTCCTCCGTGGTGTGTTTCCTGTGATAATGACTGGAATAGCTTTGTTTGCAGCAGCTGCAATGGCTTCCTGCAGATTGGTCTCGTGTATGTTCAAATCCTCAGGTGGCGTGTATGTTGCAAACCAATTTTCAAGTTCTTCTTGGTATATATTCCAATTGGCCTTACTTAAATTCCACCTAGGTTGTGCAGGTGGTGTAGGAGGTCGTTCTATGTTTAGTGTTGTGACAGTAGCATAGTGGTCACTGGTGATCACCGGGTCTACTTCCCACTTCGCCCGATGCTTGAGTGCTGTTGAGATTAATGTAAGATCAAGGGACCCTCCTAGAATGTGAGTGGGTTCCCCAGTGTTGAGAAGTGTAATTTCAGGTACATCTCGCAGAGCTGCAGCTAAATGGCGCCCATCAGCATTGGCTGGCCCAGTCGCACCTAACTCTCGATGATGAGCATTAAAATCCCCAGCAATAATTACATTTTCCTGCGTGGCCAAGGCAAGCGCCGCCTCTGCTTCTAGTTTACGTCTAGGGGGCTTGTAAACGTTGTATATGAGGAGCTCAATATTAGCCATATCCACTGTCACCGCTAATACCTCTACTCCATCCCCACATGAAACTGGGTCTATTTTCTTGCTGGGTATGGTGTTCCTGACTAGGGTCATTAAGCCTCTTTGTCTCCCCTGCTCATACGGCATAACATAGTGCTGATACCCAGCTAATCTGAAGGATTTCGAGGCTGGGAAAAGAGTTTCTTCCAAAACGATTATATCTGCTTTCGTGCTGATTGCAGCCTCCCGAAGTGTGTGGTTTTTATTTCCAAGACCTTGTATGTTCCACTGCAGTATTCGTAATGGCCAGACGACGGTTTCGGATGGTGTTGCCTGTTCTAGGAGAACTCCTCTTCGGGATCGACCTCTATGTTCTCCACCTCGCAAGTCGTGTCGCCGCAAATCGGACTGCATTGATCGGCCGTGGTCATCCCCGGCATTGTTGGAATCCGTGCATAACTGTGGTCCATTACTGTGTTGCTGGCATTGCCGCATGTCGGACTGCATTGATTGGTCGACGCCGTTTCTGGTGTTGTTGGAACCTGTGCATCTCTGCTGTTCAATACGTCTGTGTTGGTGTTGTTGCATATCAGACTGCATGGGCCGTTGTTGTCTGTCACTTGTGGTGGAAGATCCTGTTGATCGTGGGTGGTCACTGCCACTTCCAGTTGCGTTGGTAAATGTCGATGATCTGGGGTCTTGACTACCCGACTGTTGTCGGAAGTCTGTATGTCCAGGATGCGTTGTCTGTCCTCTTGTGCCTCGTCTTGTCTCAGACTGTCTATTTGTTGTGAAACAGTGGTCTGCTGCACGATCTTGTCCATTATCACACAAGCGATTTCCTGAGTCTGTCGTTGTGAGGCGTTCTGCGTCACCTGGAGGCAATCGATAATGGTCTCTGCCATGATCTTCACGATGTTTTTCAGCTGGACCTCGGTAAAACTGTATATCTGGCGTGTCGATTCCGAAAGTAATTGTTTTTTGCCCTTTTGCATTGGCTGTATTTCCGCAGCACCTTTGTGTATTTTCTGATTCGGAATTAATAGACTCGGGAAATTTTGCTCTGTGAGTGCGTGTGTCTGTTGTGGCTGTGCACGAGTGTTCCAGACGTTGGTGTTGGAGTATGTGGGGCTGGTCTGTGTGTGTAACCTGGCCTGAGCTGCCTGCACTTTTTCTTTCCGTGCAGAGCAGGTTGTGCTCCAGGCATGATGTTTGCCTCCACAATTTGGACATTTGGCTGTAGTGGCCTGGTTTGCCTTGTGCTTGGCTATGCAGTCTGCGGTTGGATGTCTCAGGCTGCACACTCCGCATCTCTCCTGTCCGGTGCAGCGTGACTGATGGTGGCCGTATTTCTGACACCTGAAGCAGCGCAGGGGTTCTGGGACGTATGGTCTCTGTCGGTATGTACCCCAATTCCCAAGACTGAACGTTTCTGGCACACGTCCCATGACGGTCACCAGAACTTGACGTGTCGCTGCCTTGTCCACTTTTGTGTGGCATCGTTCCGCATTCAGGATTTGCTTGTGTTCGAGTACTGGATCCAGGGGAAAGTCGACTGGGTATCCCAAAAGCACGACTCGTGTGCGTCTTTCCGAAGGGTCCAGCTTTTCCAAGCATACAGGTTCCCCTTGCAGGACCCGTACTGTTCCTAAGTAATTGGCAGTCTGGTGGTCTTGTGGTGCTAGTATTATTTCTCCCTTCAGGTTGACTGTAATGGAAAGTTTGAGCTCTGGTCGTTCTTTTTCCATTGCCGTTACTACTCCATATGCTGTAGGAAAGTGGCCTGTCTGCATTATCTTGAATTTCGGAAGAAGTGCAGAGGCTGGCGATGTCTGGCGTGAGACTGGTGGTGTCCTCTCCTGTCTCATACTGTTGTCCTGTGGCTGGGCTGTGGAGAGAGGTACAGTGTCTGACACTGGCTGGTGTGAGACTGGTGGTGTCCTCTCTTGTCTCATACTGTTGTCCTGTGGCTGTGCCGTGGACAGAGAAGCATTGTCTGACACTGGCAGGTGTGTGACTGATGCTGCCCCCTCTAGGTCCATTACGTCTGCTGCCTTGCTGGTAGAGGCACGTGGCGAAGCCTCGAGAGCAGTCTTCTTCGGCGCCTGCTGCACATCGGTCCACCGACCCTCCTCGTCCGAAAGCTGCCAACATTTCCTCTTTCTCTTAGCCTTCCCCATGACTCTCTCCACGTAGTGAGGACCGAATCACTGCCCTACCTAATGCCCGAGACACTCCTAGGCCTGGAGAAAATCAGTCCCCTCCAACAGAGGTCGTAGAATGATTCCCCCAGGTGGAATCAGGGATACCTAACACCTAAACAAGCTGTTTGGTCAACCTTTCCCTGTCAGGCTCAGTACACTTTCTAAAGTGCTTCCTTGTGGCAATGCCCGCAGGATATCGCCTCGCCCTTCAGGGTAGGACTCTAAGTGACCTGGTCAGTGATACGGTCCGAAAAAAAAAAAAAAAAAGTGCGGTACGAGAGTTTGGGTCGCCTGCGTACTGGGTTGCGCAGAAAAGCAGTCAGCTGGACAGCAGGTAATCAACAACGTTGCATTACCGTCAATTGTAGGCGAAATCAGAATCGTCCACTGCAAAACAAGATATTGCCTGGGTCTTGGAGTACAGATGTAGCGTTCCTCACAAAATCGCGATGAATAGAGCTGATGGGTGCACAGAATCGTGAGTTTCCCGGGAACAAATCCGTGTGCGGCCAGCTAGCTATGGCGCCGGCAGCGAATGTAGGTAGTAGTGAACCCAATACCCATCCTACAGGTGGTAGTGAACCCCATACGTATCATGTGTGTGATAGTAGTCCCCCATACCTATCCTGTGGGCGGCATTGGCCTCCATACTCATCATATGGGCGATAGTGGACCCTATACCCATCCTGTAGACAGTAGTGGACTCCATACCCAACCTACTGTATGGGTATGGGGTATGGAGTAGATTCAAAGAAGCAAAAGTTAACATGAAAAACACATGGAAACCATATCTAACATCTTAGGATCTAAACAATAATCACATAACCAGATAAAACTCTCAAAGGATTGTTATACACCTGCATCAGATTTAAAAACGGCAACTGAATTTAATAGCTTCTTTTCATTGGTTGATTTTTGTACCATGCCAGAAAAAACCAACAGACTCAGAAACATGTTACCAAATTTTTTTCAGACAGCTATCCAAACTATCTTCTCCTTTTGCTAGCCCGACAGATGTTATGCCCATTATTCACTTACTAAAAAACAAAGCTGCGAACATTAGTGAAATACCATCTATGGTATTCAGAGTGCCTCCCACGCCATTGCGTCACCCATAGCTCTGCTGTTCAACAAATCTCTAGTGGCATACCTTCCCTGATATCCTTAAAAATGCATGAGTTACGCCATTTCATAAAGAAGGCAATTCGACAGACATAAACAATTACAGACCAATATCAACTCTACCTATACNTTTTTTTGATGGTGATTGCAAACACCAATCGAATTGGAAATTACAATCTCTTATTAAATAGAATGGCATATTTGTTGGAATCATAGAAATGCGGGGAATCAGGACATCTTCAGATTTGAAAGGTCCTGTCAAGATTGTTGCTTCTACGACGTCGCTGATCAATTTTTTCACTGCAAGCCGCATGGCGTTGCAAGTTTTGGTTGGTTGATATTTCGCAACATAATTGTTGGACCCTCGATTTTCAATTGTCGTACGTGTGATGCAGATCGAGTAATTAAAAAAAATTGTTGGATAATTAACTGCTTCATCTGCTTCCTCAACAGTGTCGACGGACTTTTATGTGACTGCCTCGCTTTTAATGTTAGACTGAATAATATTGTTAAGTTCGTGTACTGGATGCTTTGAAAATGTTGCACGTGGGAGTTTCAATGAATGCATGTGTCAAGGGCAATTTCAAAGCCGAGGTAGCAGTTCTTCCACCTGGTAGTAATGTCGCAGCTATTCAGGACGATGCAAGAGGTAACGCTTCGCCAATTTGGGATCAAAATGCTGCCAGAATCAATCTGATTAGAACGCTAGTTCTTCCTGGCGCCTCTAAATAGATATCTCCTAGTTATTAATAACAGTTTGAATTATTTTATTGTAAATGCCTTTCGCTCAAGTGTTAGATTAGGAATATTTGATTGCACATACGACAACAGATCACCCGTGTTGTAACTTCGTTCACGAAGCAATTCACATCGAAGAAGCAGCAGCAGATCGATTCGGTGATGGCATTTCCAATTGAATGAGAATTTTGTTGGCGATTTCAAACACAAATCTTCAATCACTGTCAACGCTTCTTTGTAGATTTCTACATTGAAATCCATGTTCATATATGAATTTTCCTTGCGCATTCGACAGACAATACCTTCTGCGATGTGCGATTTATATTCTCCCATAACACTGATGGAGATGAAGGAGAGCCGTGGTCAATATGATTGCAAACAATGCACGAATTTGATTTGGCTGTGACGTGTTAGACGGGTCATTAATGCATACATACTCGTTACAGCCGCCACTCAGTCGTCACTACTGGCCACATTCGCTGCCGGCGCCATAGCTAGCTGGCCGCACACGGATTTGTTCCCGGGAAACTCACGATTCTATGCACCCATCAGCTCTATTCATCGCGATTTTGTGAGGAACACTACATCTGTACTCCAAGACCCAGGCAATATCTTGTTTTGCAGTGGACGATTCTGATTTCGCCTCCAATTGACGGTAATGCAACGTTGTTGATTACCTGCTGTCCAGCTGACTGGTTTTCTGCGCAACCCAGTACGCAGGCGACCCAAACTCTCGTACCGCACTTTTTTTTTTTTTTTTTAGGACCGTATCACTGACCAGGTCACTTAGAGTCCTACCCTGAAGGGCGAGGCGATATCCTGCGGGCATTGCCACAAGGGAGCACTTTAGAAGGTGTACTGAGCCTGACAGGGAAAGGTTGACCAAACAGCTTGTTTAGGTGTTAGGTATCCCTGATTCCACCTGGGGAATCATTCTACGACCTCCGTTGGAGGGGACTGAATTTCTCCAGGCCTAGGAGTGTCTCGGCATTAGGTAGGGCAGTGATTCGGTCCTCACTACGTGAGAGAGTCATGGGGAAGGCTAAGAGAAAGAGGAAATGTTGGCAGCTTTCGGACGAGGAGGGTCGGTGGACCGATGTGCAGCAGGCGCCGAAGAGACTGCTCTCGAGGCTTCGCCACGTGCCTCTACCAGCAAGGCAGCAGACGTAATGGACCTAGAGGGGGCAGCATCAGTCACACACCTGCCAGTGTCAGACAATGCTTCTCTGTCCACGGCACAGCCACAGGACAACAGTATGAGACAAGAGAGGACACCACCAGTCTCACACCAGCCAGTGTCAGACACTGTACCTCTCTCCACAGCCCAGCCACAGGACAACAGTATGAGACAGGAGAGGACACCACCAGTCTCACGCCAGACATCGCCAGCCTCTGCACTTCTTCCGAAATTCAAGATAATGCAGACAGGCCACTTTCCTACAGCATATGGAGTAGTAACGGCAATGGAAAAGAACGACCAGAGCTCCAACTTTCCATTACAGTCAACCTGAAGGGAGAAATAATACTAGCACCACAAGACCACCAGACTGCCAATTACTTAGGAACAGTACGGGTCCTGCAAGGGGAACCTGTATGCTTGGAAAGCTGGACCCTTCGGAAAGACGCACACGAGTCGTGCTTTTGGGATACCCAGTCGACTTTCCCCTGGATCCAGTACTCGAACACAAGCAAATCCTGAATGCGGAACGATGCCACACAAAGTGGACAAGGCAGCGACACGTCAAGTTCTGGTGACCGTCATGGGACGTGTGCCAGAAACGTTCAGTCTTGGGAATTGGGGTACATACCGACAGAGACCATACGTCCCAGAACCCCTGCGCTGCTTCAGGTGTCAGAAATACGGCCACCATCAGTCACGCTGCACCGGACAGGAGAGATGCGGAGTGTGCAGCCTGAGACATCCAACCGCAGACTGCATAGCCAAGCACAAGGCAAACCAGGCCACTACAGCCAAATGTCCAATTGTGGAGGCAAACATCATGCCTGGAGCACAACCTGCTCTGCACGGAAAGAAAAAGTACAGGCAGCTCAGGCCAGGTTACACACACAGACCAGCCCCACATACTCCAACACCAACGTCTGGAACACTCGTGCACAGCCCCACAACAGACACACGCACTCACAGAGCAAAA
>WNGS01169401.1:12518-27061 GCA_020271785.1 Procambarus virginalis
TGCTTGCTCGGTGTCCAAACCTGGGTCGTTTTCTATGGCTCCGCCTATTTCAGCAGGTTGGATCAGTCAGATACATGGCTGGTTTGGTCTACTCCTCTGCGTTTCACGTCTGGTCTTTTTGGATGTGGATGTATCGCCATTTGTATAGTGATCAGGTGGCTTCATTGATGGTATCCCACCTGGTTCTTTTAGGACGGTCATCTCATGCCGAATAGATAAATTTTGTGTTAGGTCTAGTATTCATGCCGAATACTGTCTCCTCTTATTATGCGGCACTGGCGGAACTGCTCCAGCTTGCATTCGGGGTGGATGTCACTTCCGCCCCGTTACGTAAGCTTTCTCGTGCTTTGTTGCATCTCCGGCCTGCTCATGCGTCACCTGAGCCTTACTGGTCCTTGGACCGGGTGCTTTCTTTTCTCCTCGGTTTGTGGTGGCCCCTTTGGTTCAAGATTGTTTTTCCAAGGCTCTACTTCTGTTGGCATTGGCCTCTGGGGCTTGGGTTGGTGAGCTTCATGCTCTCCTCCGGCGCAAGGGCTTCTGCTCTTTCGGTCCTGATGGTCTGTTTGTTCGATTGCAGCAGTCTCCTTCTTTTCTGGTGAAGAACGAGACAGCAGCCATTCAGAGGGGTCCCTTGGGTCATTGATGCTTAGTTGGTCAGGCCAGTGGTGCATCATGTGTTGTGTCTGGTTGCGACCCTCTCCGTTACCTGCGCGCCTCCACCCCTGTGGCTGTTGACACGTTTTGGGTTGACCCGATTTCCATCATTCTCTATTCCAGGGCTCAGGGCCTCTCAGGTCGTCTGCATGGTTATTAAGTCTAGCCAGCCTGCTGTCTACCCTCGTGCCTATGACGTTCATAAGTATGCTGCTTTGGCTGCCATGTTTGGCAACATGTCTTGGGCTGACATTCAGGCACCGGGGTTTTGGAGGTCGAATAGGGTCCTGGCTGCCCGGTATTTAGTAAATGTTCCTGGTCCCAGTCGTTCATGGGTGGCTTCGGGTCGCAGGTTGTTTTGTTTGTTTCTTACCCTCAGTTGTTTTGAGGGTAAGTCCCTCTTTTACTTGTATCGGGAGAGGGTTGGGGATTTAAACCCAAAAATCTATCTGCACCAGGTACAGATAGATTTTCACTTCCTGTTTCTTCGTTCTATGTGCTTGCAAATGACGCACTCATGTTCACCGTTGGCCTTAGTACCTGTAGTTGGTACTAAAGGTAGTCTTTGTAAGGTAGTCTTGAAAAGATTGCTTTGTAAGGTCCCACACAGGAAGAGATTCAGTCATTCTAGAAGAGATTCAGTCAATCAGGAAGAGATTCAACCATTCTGGAAGAGATTCAGCTATTCTTGAAAATATCTATGGAGAGCACCACCATGGAAGCCACTAACACTGTTCATCTATGCTACTTGTATCGGGAGCCGGTCGGCCGAGCGGACAGCACGCTGGACTTGTGATCCTGTGGTCCTGGGTTTGATCCCAGGCGCTGGCGAGAAACAATGGGCAGAGTTTCTTTCACCCTATGCCTCTGTTACCTAGCAGTAAAATAGGTACCTGGGTGTTAATCAACTGTCACGGGCTGCTTCCTGGGGGTGGAGGCCTGGTCGAGGACCGGGCCGCGGGGACACTAAAAAGCCCCGAAATCATCTCAAGATAACCTCAAGATGCATCATCACTGAACCCAGAAAACGATTCATCTTTGTATCATCTATAAAAATTGGAGATGGCATAAGTGGGCAAGGCTGACGCTCAGAGCTACAACTGGATACGCTCGCTGTATCGTCCTCATCGGTGCTGTATCACTTGCATCCGACCTATGTGTTAGGTCCTTATTATG
Source organism: Procambarus virginalis (assembly GCA_020271785.1). Taxonomy (NCBI): domain Eukaryota; kingdom Metazoa; phylum Arthropoda; class Malacostraca; order Decapoda; family Cambaridae; genus Procambarus; species Procambarus virginalis. The sequence continues at coordinate 14,349 of WNGS01169401.1, forward strand.
CCTAGCTTAATCAATATCATGACCCTTATGTTCTTCAAACAATAAGGTCTGAATTTCACTGACAGAGAGCGATCTTTGAACACCGCGTTGGACAGGTGTTTGGGAGCCAGAGACGCGTGCGTCACCCATGGTTGCTCACTCAGTACTAACCCAGCCAGCAGCCCCAGGGCATTCTGGGAATTTTTTCAAAGATGGCTGCCTCTCACTGGAGGTCCCAAGAATCCATTTTGTACACAACCTACCGCACATACATTTTGAATGGGTACGAAATATTCCAAATGTGTTTTCTCAGTTGGCGCAGTTTCCCATCGATCGAGTTTTTTCGGTTGGCGCAGCACAGTGGTTAACCAACATTTAATACCTAAAAATGTACATAATAAAAGATATATAATATAGAATATTACCATACAACACTCTTAAGCTGCTACAATCCGGAACCACTCCAATATCATATTCTGGCTTCACCAACTATCTATATCAGGCGGCTGCACAACTCTTGGCTTACATGCTACTACCCCCTCGCTGCTTGGGGCTGAAATACCTGGCACAACAATAATGCATCTGCAACCATAAAAGTATATGAAACTCTGTTTGGGGCTGAAATACCTGGAACATCTACATAAGTATCTCCCCAACAAAAGAAGACATCAATCTCTCACCTTACACTGCATCTTACATGCTAGTAAGCATTCAAACACTCCCCTCATACATTAATGTGTCCACATGATCCTCTGTTCTGCTCCTAGAGGCTCACTACCAATGCATATATCTAGGGCCTCCAAAAATCAGGAAAGGCACTTCTGCAGTTCTCCCAATCTGCTGCACAACGAAGTCCTAGTCCAACATCAGTGACGCTCCTTCACTGGTTCCACAAAGAAACGTGTAGCTCCTCTACACTGTTTGAAGTTCAACTCCTCACTATGGAGCTCTGCTCTACCTCAGAGTTCAGCATACACTTCTTCTCCAGCCTCGAAGTTTCTCCATTAACTTCTTCCCACAAAAACCTGCAATTCCAGTACCATGCCAATAAAATGTTTTTTCCTAACAAAACCTAAACAACAAACCTGTATCCCAGCACTAAATCTCCATTGAGAGAGGATGTATCACTCCTCCTGCTAGCATGTTGTCTTAACTCTGACTGCTTATTTTAGTTCACTGGTTCAATAAAACATCTATTCTATATATACATATGTTCCCTATGATTGCTGGGCACACGATCAAACACTGGTAGCTACTCTAACAACTGATTAAACAAGCTTAGCGCAGAAATCAATGACATGGGGGCGCTCACTCTGGCGCTCAACATGGCGCTCACTCTGGCGCTCAGCATGGCGCTCACTCAGATCACCCACAAAAATCGCTTTAGGACTGCTTCACAAGGCTTCCTCCAGTCCTGACTTGAGTACACGGAGTCTCCCAGCAGGGCTCACACAGAAACGCCTGCTTACTTCCATCCTCTTGAAGAAGCACACAATTAGAGCTCCATACAGGCACGACCAACCACTTGCTTCCAGGTCGCCTCTAATATATTTAAATCACAGAAATGGTGTACGATGTCCCCAACAGCTTCCTCACACTTGAAAACAAGTAGCCTTCACTTCACTGCTAACACAGGGCCCTACATTCTTAATTCTTCCAGGAGATCAACAAAGTACACCCATCACTGACGACCGCTGTAACTCAAGTGACGTTACAACTTCATGCTAGCGTCAAGTCGCATCATGTCACCAAAATATCGACATCTCATTCCATGTCACTTTTATCAGACACTCATCCTCCGCTCGTATTCCTAAATTACTCATTGATGTTTATTATATATTTTTCTTCCTCTGGCCTCTTAATTTCTGGTCCAAAAAGCAGAATAACTCTTACTGGGTAGATTTGTTCCACTAGGCTACATGGGGGTCATAACACTTGTCTTTGGTTATATAGCTCTAGGAAGCCAGAGGGGCCCCCTACAGAATACCAGCATTGAATGTAATGAATGCCATTTTCTGGGTGAGCCCCGGAGGCTCCCTGGCTAACCGGTCGGCAGTTTTGTTTTGAAGCTCAGTCTCCGAACTGAGGTGTGTGTAGCCGTCGCGGGGTGTCCGGGGCTCGTCACTCCCCCTCCCAGGGGAGGGGTAGGAGAGGGCTGCACGAACCAGCGCAGCGGTGAATGATGATTGCTTGTTTCCTCACGTTTTTGGGGGAGTTTTGTCTCTCTGTTTTGTCTTCGGTTGCAATTTCTTACCATGTGAGGTTTGTTTTGGTATGCCTACCTTTCTGGGTGATGGTAGACATGGAATGGTCCCAAAGACATGGGGGGGAGGGGTTCCATAGGCCATTGTTCCCTTTGCCTCTCTGAGGGGGGCCAGGTACTGGTTCGTGGTCCCCAGTAGACAGAATTCCATTGACTGAAGCCCTAGACTAATATAGTGTATATCAGTCCAATAGGTCCAGGGAGCCTCGGGCTCACGGAGAAAACGGCGTTTCATTGCATTCAACGCTGGTTTTATGGATTTTTTTTATTTTTTGTGTAAAGATAAGTTTTGTTGTTTGGAGTGCAAGAAGAAAAAGAGAGGGGGGGGGGAGTCTTATTGTCAAATAAAGTCAAAACTAGAGTCAAAAGATTTGACAGCTGACATCTGCTGTCCTGAACTTCATCTTTCAGACATTAGAAGTACACAAAGTAAACTTTGCCCAGCACCAGTCAACCCAAGTGGAATCAGTGATGAATATTCATATCTTGTGTGTTTTCTCTGTGGCATTAAGTGTTGCCTGGAGCAGTGAATGTCAGCCGAGTCGACAAACGTGATGCATATATCAGTAAGTAATTTTGTTTGCCTGTAAGTTGGTTGATGTGTAATAGAACAATGATCGTCATGTACTTTGATGGTTGCTTCTCTTCCGTACTGGCTCCTGTGTTCTGCGACTTGTTCTCCTCATGTGCTCAAGATCACCCATTCCTCTGTGGAAGCCCAGAAGTTTCAAGCAGCATGTGCTTTGCACTGCCAGTTTTCAGTGCTGCAACACACACTAAATTGTGTGCCCAGGTGACTGCCTCTGATCTGCCCTGTTTGATTGTCTCAGATCTGCCCTGTTTGGGTTTTTAGGGACTTGGAATTGGAGTTGTTGGTCAACAACTCCAATTCCCAGAGTGTCTAATCCCGGACATCTTTCCACAGCTTTATCTCTATCAGAGGGTCGGACGGGTGACGTACCACACTGGTTCCACCTTCTCTTTCGATTTTCGCTTCTGGACTTTTTGATGCATCTTTATCTCCATTTGTTTGGTGATTAAGTGGCTGGTTTGATGGTATTTCACTTGCGGTCTTCTCGGCGACAGTATGAGGTATCGTGGCGGTCTTTTCATCATTTTCTCTCCCTTTGTCATCTTCCTCCCATTTCAGCTTGTGTTGTTCTGTCCTTTCTTTGTCTGCTTTTTCTCGATAGGCATCTCATGCCTAATTCTGTCGCTTCTTATTATGCGGCGGTGGCAGAGCCACTTCTGCTTACATTCGGGGTAGACGTTACTTTGGGTCCATTTCTCAGGCTTTCTCACACTTTGTTTCACCTCTGGCCTGCTCATGCACCACCTGAGCCTGCCTGGTCTTTGGTCTGGGTTCTTTCTTTTCTTTTTCCACCCTCTGTTTACTGTAATCACGATCCAGGATTATTTTTTGAAGACTGTTTACTGGGGGCAGGGGGGGGGAAGCCCTGTCAGCTTCCCTGGAGCTATCTAGGCTGAATGGATATGTATAACTTTCTGGCATCAGTCAATGTGTACGGAGTTCTTGCCTACCGGGGACCATGAGCCAGAACCTGGCCCCCCCTCAGAGAGGCACGAGGAGCAATGGCCTATAGGAACCCTCATGTGGTTGGGACCATTCTGTGTCTGCCATTGACCGGGTCTGACACCCAGAAAGGTAGGCATCCCAAAACAAACCCCTATTCTGGTGAAACTATTGCTACTGAAAGCCGAACAAGTGGACAGAACTCCCCAAACGAAAATTAGCAAACTAGCACTACGTCATCATGTCGCCACGCCACTGTCTGCGCAACCTTCCCTCCCCCCCCTCCTCGGGAGGGGGAGGGGCGAGCCCCAACCCCCCCCATGCCAGCGATCCAACTGTCAGCTAACCATTGGAAGCTTGGCACCCATTCTGTCGGTCCCGTGCACTTGAGTGGAGGGGTCTCTGACGGCGTTGCAGGTTTTCCTGGGGGCGACTTCAAGCATCTCAATGCATGTTTGTTTGCCCCTGCCCTTCCGCGGGTTGTTGGTGTGATGCAGCTTTATGTGCAGGTTCCTTCCCTTTCGGCTGCCTTGGTCGCGGAGGAATTGCGTACACGTGGACTGCTGGCTTTGGTCCTGCGTTTTTTCTCCCTCCTCGTGTTATCCTTGGATTGGCTTGAGTTGGATGTGTAGGAGGTTGGGGCCACCTCTGGGTCTGGTGCACTGCCCTCGGTGGTGCATGCATCGTCTGCATTGTTGAGGCTGTTCGCACCGCTCCTATAGAATGCGGCATTGCAGTCTTTTGCTTCTCAACTTGCGTGTCGGCAGGCGGTGCTCGCTTCTTCCTTGAAATCCGCTTGGGCCCTGGCTCTTCGGTTGTCTTCACATTTCTGTCCTGTGCTATTTGCAGAGTCTGCAGTGGTGCTGTATCTGCAGGCGGCTTCGGCTCGTTGCCGTCCTATGTCCAACTTGTTAGTTCTCCGGGGGGCTCGTGGGGGGCCTTCCCGAAAGGGTCGTGCCAGGACTCAGGGTTCTTCTTGTCGTGGTAGGCAAGTGGTGCCAGATGTTTCTCGTAAGGTTCGTCGGCCCTTTCGCGGTTCGTCCCATTGACGGGGTGGTGGGGGGGAAGGCTCGCGCTGTTCGCTCACACCTGATCCCATGATTTGTGGGCCTTTCGGGTCGTTTTGTGTGGCCTGCAGTAGTGTTGGGTGGCTCCTCCTCCTTTGGGGGGTTTGGGACTGGCAGGTTGGGGCTCTTCTCCTGCGCTGTTTAGTCATCTCGGAGTGGGTTCGCTTGGGCATGGTCGAAATGATTTCGTCCCTCAGGTGGGTTCCCGCCTGTTTCTGGTCCCGAAATGGGACTGCGTGGACCTCCGGTTCATTCTGGATTTCTCCCGTCTGAACCCATTGGTTTATTTCCCCTCCATTTGGATGACTACTTTGACCCAGGTCCATCTTCTGTTGGAGCTGTGCACTTGGATGGTGTCCCTGGACCTCTAGGACGCATATTGGCACGTCCCGGTTCATCTGTGATTCGGGGACTGGCTCGGTTTTGTTGTGGGGCATGAAGGTTTTCATTTTCGTTCCCTTCCTTTCGGTTTGAATCTGGTGCCTTGCGTTTTCACACGGCATACACTGGTTGTGGTGCCCCGCCTGCGTTTGTTAGTTCTTTGGGTTCTAGCCTACCTCGACGACTGGCTGGTTTGGGCTCCCAGCCGGTCCGTGTGTGTGCTCGCCAGGGATTTAGTTCTTTCCCAGCTTGCCGGGTTCGGGTTCTTTGTGAACTGGCAGAAGTCCCATCTGGTTCTCTCTCAGGTTTGGTCTTGGCTGGGTCTTGTGAGGGACGCTCGAACTGCTTCCTTGTCTCTTCCCCCGGCGGCTCCGCTTCACTTGCGTTCCTGCCTTCGTCTGTTGCTAAGGGGCTCCCGGGTCATGTGGCAGTTGCCCGAGGGTTTGTGTGGGAGCCTGATCTTTGCCATGATGGTCTTCCTGTCAGGTCGGGTGTGGCTTTGTCAGATGTTCTGGTTCCTTCGGGGACGTCCCTTCCGCCTCTCACACAACTGCTGGGTTCAGCCTCTGGGGTGTTTGCATCGGTTGCTGCATCACCGGCTTCCTCTATTCGCGTTTTTAGGGGTTCAATGCCTTGGCGCCTACCCGAGTTCTTGCTTGATGTGTTCACGGACGCGTCGTCTTTCGGCTGGGGCTTTGTGACCAATGCTCACCAGGCTGGTCGGAGTCGGTGGGGTCCATCCTTCCGTCAGGCTCATAGCACGATGCGGGAGTTCGCAGCTGTGTGGATGTCACTTCGGAGGTTTCGGGTCACTCGCAGATCGACGTTCAGGTTCCATTCCCGGTCGTGGTTCCCGGTTGGCAGAACTCGATGTGACTGAATCCCCAGACTTAATATACCTAGTATCAGCTCCAGAGAGCCTCTAGGGCTCACCCAGAAAATGGCGTTTCATTACATTCAACACTGTTTTTCTGGGGGGAGCCCCGTCGGCTCCCTGGAGCTATCCAGGCTGAATGGATATGTATAACTTTCTGGCATCAGTCAATGCATGGAGTTCTTGCCTACCGGGGACCACGAGCCAGAACCTGGCCCCCTCTAGAGAGGCACGAGGAGCAATGGCCTATAGAGACCTCCCTTATTATTGGGAGCATTCTATGTCTGCCATCGACCGGGAAAGGCACCCAGAAAGGTAGGCGCCCCAAAACAAACCCCTATTCTGGTAAACTATTGCAACCGAAGACCGAACAGGCGAACAGAACTCCCCAAACGAAAATTAATCCTCATGACATCATCATGTCGCCGTGCCTCCGTCTGCGCAACCCCCCACCCTCCCCGGGAGGGGGAAGGGAGGAGCCCCAGACCCCACCGCCGGCGACCCAACCTTCAGTTCTCAGGCTGATGCGATCTGGTGCAGTCGTGCCTCTGGCCCCAGTTTGCGGCTGCAGTTCTGTTCCTGGTGGTGTGAGCTGTCCCTTCCGGTGGTGTGTGGGCCAGGAGTATTATTCTACGGTGCTCGGGCTGCATGCGCCTAGGGCTATCTTCCCTAGGTGCCCTGTGAGTACTGCCCTTGGGGCTTAGGGCTACCTTCCCTGGGTCTCCTTGGGGTCTACCTCCGCTGTGCCGTGTATTGCTCGGTACTTGGCCGCCCTTGGGGTCAGCTGGGTTTTTTCTTGCCCTTGTTTGTCTCTGGGTAGGGGGTAGTTTTCGACACTGGCAGGGGCGCTGGGTACTGCGCGCTAGTTTTCACCAATTACAGCGGCCGGCTCTGTTCCGCCTGGGTACGTTGTCCTCTTGCGGGGTTTTTCTTTTGTTTTGTTTTTGCCAGGTGGGGGGTCTGCCTGTTGGTCCCCTTCGCTGTTTTTGGGGTAATTTTCCATTTTGTCTATTGGTGGTACTCCCCGCTTGGCCCCCGTGAGTGTACACGTCCCGGGGGTTCAGCTTATAGCAGTTTGTTGGTAGTTCTGGGTGCCGGTTAGCAGTACCCTGCCTGGGCTTCCCTTAGCGTGTTATCAAGGCTAAGGGCCCTGGAAAACCCCACGGGGGCTACGTGGTTCGATGGATGTGATCCCTGAGTCCCCTCTCGCGTCCTGCGAGTTTGTCGGTTGCTCTGTCCCCCTGTCTCCGGGGGACACTCCCCCCGGAGACACCGGTGAGTGTCTCCGCCATGCTGCCTGTTGGGTCGGTGATTGTTTTGACCCTGAGTCGTGCGACGTGTGTTGTCTGTACAGTATGTTCTCCAGTTCACCCAGGCTAGTGCGCCTGATATGCGGGTGACGGCAGCAGAGGCGTTGCATGCTCGCTTTAGGTTGCTGCAACGTGCTAGGTTGGTCACTGCCCCGGATGCCCCGAGACTGCCCCATTTTGGTTATAGGGACCCGGACTTGGGGGTGGGTGTCACTTCGACACCGGTTCCGTCCGCCCCTCCAAGTCCTTCCCCTTCTCCTGCTCGTTTGGTCCCCCCCCCTTGCTGCCGGCTCCTAAACGTCTGAGGGTTTCAGAGCCGCGGCTGGGTTTAGTTGGTTGTGAGACTCGGGCGGTCTCGGGGGTTTCCCCTTCTGGGGTGGGGGCGGAGGCATTCGAGCCTGGTCCTTCTGCCGAAGCTTCTGGGTCTGGCCAGTGGACCCCCTTTGTTCCTGCTTTCTCGGCTGCCCCCACCTTTTCTTTAGGGGTGGGGGCTCAGGAGGACGGCTCGGCCCTGGACCCTCAAAGTGAGCTTCCTGGGGTTGGGGAGGGGTTGGCTTGGAGGCCTTGGGGCCCGTTGGACCCCGCCTGGGTTTTTTTGCCCTCCGAGCGGGGCTTAGTGTTACAAGGAGAGGGGTTCTCTTTCGCTCCCTCCGCGTACAAATTGGATTTAGTGTCCACCCCTCCCCGGGTTCGGTTCCGTGATCCCGAGGGTTCTTCGGTTCCATCTTTCCGGAGGTTTCCCGCTCACCGTGTTTCTGCTTCGGAGGTGCGGGAGGCCTTGGCGGCTTACCTCTTGCGTGACCCGGATTATGCCTTCCTGATGGATCCTCGTTCCTTTGTGTACGGATCCCCAGGTTCGTGCTGGTTTCGTTATGAGGTTCCGGAGTCGTCTTGGTTGGCAGACTGCCCTCTCTTTTCGTTGGAGTCTTGGCACACGTTCTGTCGGTCCCGTGCGCTTGAGTGGCGAGAGGCTTCCTTGGCGTTGCAGGTTTTCCTGGGGGGCGCTTTCGAGCCTTTGAATGCTTGTTTGTTCGCTCCTGCCCTTCCGCGGGATGTTGGTGTCATGCAGCTTCACGTGCGGGTTCCTTCCCTTTCGGCTGCCCTGATTGCGGAGGATTTGCGGACACGTGGCCTGCTGGCTTCAGCTCTGCGTTTCTTTTCCCTCCTTGAGCTCTCCTCGGATTGGCTCGAGTTGGATGTGGGTGCGCTTGGGGCTGCTGCTGGGTCTAGTGCGCTGCCCTCGGCTGTGCGGGCGTCGTCTGTTTTGTTGAAGCTCTTCGTGCCGGTCCTGCGTGATGCGGTCTCGCAGTTCTATTCTTCTCGCCTCGCGTGTCGTCAGGCGGTGCTGGCTTCCTCCTTGGAGTCCGCCTGGGCCCTGGTTGATACCTGGTTGATACCTGGTTGATGGGGTTCTGGGAGTTCTTCTACTCCCCAAGCCCGGCCCGAGGCCAGGCTTGACTTGTGAGAGTTTGGTCCACTAGGCTGTTGCTTGGAGCGGCCCGCAGGCCCACATACCCACCACAGCCCGGCTGGTCCGGAACTCCTTGGAGGAATAAATCTAGTTTCCTCTTGAAGATGTCCACGGTTGTTCCGGCAATATTTCTTATGCTTGCTGGGAGGACGTTGAACAACCGTGGACCTCTGATGTTTATACAGTGTTCTCTGATTGTGCCTATGGCACCCCTGCTCTTCACTGGTTCTATTCTGCATTTTCTTCCATATCGTTTGCTCCAATACGTTGTTATTTTACTGTGTAGATTTGGGACCTGGCCCTCCAGTATCTTCCAGGTGTATATTATTTGATATCTCTCTCGTCTTCTTTCTAGTGAGTACATTTGGAGAGCTTTGAGACGATCCCAATAATTTAGGTGCTTTATCGCGTCTATACGTGCTGTATATGTTCTTCTTCTTATGTATATGCCCTGGCTCTTCGTTTGTCCTTGCCCTTTTGCCCGTTGCTGTTTGCAGAGTCTGCTGTGGGGCAGTATCTGCAGGCGGCCTCGGTCAGTTGTCGACCTATGTCGGAGTTGTTGTTGCTCCGGGGGCTCGTGGGGGGCCTTCCCGGAAGTGTCGTGCCAGGGCTAGGGGGTCTTTTCATCGGGGTAGGCCATTGGTGCCAGATTCGGGGCTGGCGGCGCCTTCGCTTCTGGCTGTTGCTGAACGGGGTGGGACCCGTTCTGTTCGTCGCCTCGGTTCTCGGAAGGCGCGTCGGCCCTTTCGCGGTTGACGGGGCGATGGGGGGGGCGGCTCGCCCGGTTTGCTCACGCCTGGTCCCACGATTCGTGGGCTTTTCGGGTCGTGTCGCGCGGCCTGTGGTGGCGTTGGGTGGCTCTTCCTCCCTCGGGGGGTTCGGGCCTGGCGGGGCAGGCCTCTTCTCCTGCGCTCCGTCGGGTCATCTCGGAGTGGGTTCGCTTGGGCGTGGTCGAAACGACAGCGTCCCTCCGGTGGGTTTCCCGCCTGTTTTCAGTTCCGAAATGGGACTGTGCGGACCGCCGGTTCATTCTGGACTTGTCCCGTCTGAACCCGTGGGTTTTGTGCCCCTTCTTTCGGATGACTACTCTGTCCCAGGTCCGTCTTCTCTTGGAGAGCGGCGCTTGGATGGTGTCCCTGGATCTCAAGGACTCGTATTGGCACATCCCGGTTAATCCGGTATTCAGGGACTGGCTAGGTTTTGTGGTGGGGCGTCAAGGTTACCGCTTTCGTTGTCTTCCCTTCGGGTTGAATCTGGCACCGCGCGTTTTCACACGCCTTACTCGAGTCGTGGTGGCCCGCCTGCGTCTGCTAGGTGTTCGGGTGCTGGCCTATCTCGACGACTGGCTGGTTTGGGCTCCCAGCTGGTCCGAGTGTCTGCTCGTCAGGGACTTGGTTCTTTCCCAGCTCGCCGGGTTCGGGTTCTTGGTGAACTGGAGGAAGTCCCATCTGGCTCCCTCTCAGGTTCGGTCTTGGCTGGGTCTGGTTTGGGATGCTCGGACTGCTTCCTTGTCTCTTCCTCCAGCGGCTCTCTTGCGCTTGCGGTCCCGCCTTCGCCTGTTTCTGAGGGGTTCCCGGGTCACGAGGCGGTTTCTCAAGAGTTTGTGCGGAAGCCTGAACTTTGCCATGATGGTCTACCCGCCGGGTCAGGTGTGGCTTTGTCGGCTGTTTTGGTTCCTTCGGAGCCGGCCCTTCCGCCTCTCTCGCGATCGTTGGGTTCGACCCCCGGGTGCCTTGCGCCGGTTGCTGCGTCGCCGGCTTCCTCTTCGGGTTTTTTGGGGTTCGGTGCCTTGGCACCTTCCCGAGCCCTCGCTCGATGTGTACACGGACGCGTCGTCTCTTGGCTGGGGTTTTGTGACCAGTGCTCACCAGGCCGGCCAGGGGCGGTGGGTTCCGTCCTTCCGTTGGGCTCACAGCACGGTGCGGGAGTTCGCGGCTGTTTGGACGTCGCTCCGGAGGATTCGAGTCGCTCACGGATCGACGATCCGGCTCCATTCGGACTGCTCCCCGGTGGTTCATTGTTTGAACCGGGGGGGTTCAATGCGGTCCTTGGCTCTTTGGGGCTGGTCGCTTCGGGTAACTCGTCTGCTGAGTTCTCGGGGTTTGGCTCTCCTGGCGGTTCATGTCCGGGGGGTGTCCAACGTCCTGGCGGACGGCCTCTCTTGGTTCCGTCCCCTGTCTTCGGAGTGGACGGTCGATGCCGACTCCTTCCTTTGGCTGTGCCAGACGTTCGGGACTCCGGACGTGGATCTCTTCGCGTCGGCGTGGTCGAGGCGTCTCCCGGTTTATGTGGCGCCCTTTCCCGACTGCGAGCCGTCGGGGTCGACGCCTTCCGGCTGGACTGGGCGAGGTGGGGTTACCTGTACCTCTTTCCCCCGGTTCCGCTGTTGCTCCAGGTCCTGACTCGCTTGGAGACTTACCAGGGTCGTGTTGTCCTTCTGGCCCCTTGGTGGCCGGCCCAGCCTTGGTTTCAGGCGCTGCTTGCTCGGTGTCCGTGCCCGAGGGTCTTCCCGCGGCTCCGCCTCTTTCAGCAGATCGGTCCAGCCCTGTACGAGGCTGGTTCCATCTTCTCCATGAGTCTTCGCGTCTGTGTTTTTGACTCAGGTTTATCATTCGTTGTATGGTGCGCAGGTGGCTTCGTTGTTGGTCTCCCACCTGCGTGCTTCGTCTCAGCGGCAGTATGAGGTTTCCTGGCGGTCCTTCCGGTTTTCCTATCACTGCGTAGGTGTTCTTCGGTCTCTGATAGGTTGTTCTGTCCTTTCTCTCTTGGTTGTTTCAGGACCGTCATCTTATGCCGAATACTGTTGCTTCGTATCGTGCGGCGTTGGCGGAGCCGCTTCAGCTTGCTTTCGGGTGGATGTTACTTCCGCCCCGTTTCGCAAGTTATCTAGGGCGTTGTTTCACCTCCGCCTGCTCACGCTCCTCCATAGCTGTCTTGGTCTTTGGACCGCGTGCTTTCGTTTCTCTCTCTGCCCAGGTTTGTGGTGGCCCTTCCGTTCGGATTGTTTTTCAAGGCTCTTTTCCTGTTGGCTTGGCCTCGGGGGGTCGGTGGGCGAGCTTTTGCTCTCCTCCGGCGCCGGGGTTTCTGCTCTTTCGGTCCTGGTGGTCGTTTTGTTCGTTTGCAGCCGTCTCCCTCTTTTTCTGGCGAAGAATGACGACGGCTGCCTTTCGGAGGGGGCCTTGGGTTGTTGACGCTTGGTTGGTCAGGCCGGGGGTGCATCGTGTTTGTGTCCTGTTGCGGCTCTTCGCCGTTATTTGCGGGCCACGGCTTCTGTGGCCGGGATGCGCTCTGGGTTGATCCGGTTTCCCTTCTTCCCTGTTCTCGGGCTCGGGTCTCTCATTGTCCGCAGGGTTATAAAGTGTAGCCAGCCTGCGGTTTTTCCCCGGCCCACGACGTTCGTAAGTTTGCGGCCTTGGCGGCTGTTTTTTGGCAACATGTCTTGGGTGGACATTCGGGCCCGGGGTTTTTGGAGATCGAACAGGGTCCTGGCCGCTCGCTACCTGGTGAATGTCCCTGGGCCTAGTAGGGCCTGCGTTGCCTTGGGTCGGCGGTTGCAGCCAGTTGTCTCGCCTTCGCATTGAGGAGTGAGGACGGCCCGCCGCCCGGGTAAGTCCCTGTTTCCTTATCTTTGGGTAGTTAGCTCCGGGGACCGACGGGGCTCCCCCCAAAATCCAGCGTTGAATGTAATGAAACGCCATTTTCTGGGTGAGTCCCGGATGGCTCCCGGCATCCTCCCTCCCTACCGTCGCATTGTTTTTTCGGGTTTTTGACATCCGCCTAAGTAACTGAAGGTTGGGTCGCCCGGCGGTGGGGTCTGGGGCTCCCCCTTCCCCC
>WNGS01169401.1:27508-58359 GCA_020271785.1 Procambarus virginalis
TAAGGCACTCATTTTATTCAAATTAAACTGTTTAAATAAGGCATGATTAGATGATTAAAGTTACATGTTAAGATTTTGGTAGGTAAACTTATTTGGGACTAATTTTTATTTATACACATAAGCACATAATTAACATGTATGCCACTCGTCTGTACAAGACATAATAGCCATGGGGCAGGGCTCTTAAGCTGGATCTTGAATTTTTCAAAATAGAGCTCAATAAGCACATGTACACTGCTCATAAATTGATTTATTATCCATATAAGGTTAGAAGTGGTATATGCAAGGAGGGGGGTGGGATGTCCACGTCCTAAAGGTGTAAATTAGACTTTTTAGTTTGCTTCATTTTCAGCCCATTGCTACTGTACAGTCTTGAGACTTCAGCATTGTTTGGTGCTGCACATGCTCTCCCATTTGTGCACTTGCTTTCCACCTTTTTATGGTTGGCAGCTAGGCTGTGCTGATGTCACTTGGTTTTCTTTGCCTTTTGACTTCTGTTTCTTTGACTTGGGCCCTACTTCTTGTTTAAAACCATTTGGTATTGAACAAATCCACAAGGGTCGTGACGAGGATTCGAACCTGTGTCCAGGAGCATCCCAGACACTACCTTAACCCTCAAACCGCTAGGAGCCCAAATGGAATTCACACCCACAGGCGCAAAAAAAAAAAAAAAAAAAAATTCTTTCGTCTTATAAAGTGTTCATTTTTTCCCTGATCACGGAAAAAATAACAAAAAAATCGTAGGTGGCATATTTTAGCTGCAATAGGGTAGGGAAGTGAGGCAAAAAAGGGGCGTTGACAGAGCCTTCGCCAGACGAGGTCTACTCCGCCCGAACTGTCAGATGGCAGTTGCCACAAATATATTACCTAATTATTTTAATGTCTCTGATTGATTTTTTGTTATTTTTTTGCAGTAATATTATTCCATACAGTGAATTGTGGTATATTTATATAATAAAATGTGTGAACCATCGCTGTACTCAAAATTATGGTGTGCATATTAGTGATTCAATTATTATGTTCATAAAACAATAAACAAATAGTTTTGCTGTTGTTACACTATATACACAGGTTATATATAAGTATCTGCATGTTTTGTTCACCATAACGAACTACTAAGTTGGTCTTGTGAGTCAAAAAGCAACGAGGAGTGACCGCCACACACCAGCGAGCCACTCACTGCCACTCCCTCCCTCAGCACCACCTCACTCGCCCTCATTCTCCTCCCACAATACTGTTTTTGCATTTATTCACTATACACAGACGTTATATATATGTATTTACATGTTTTGTTCACCATAACTGTACATCTAAGCTTGTATGGTGAGTAAAGGCACAAAGACGTAGCTACTCACACAGTCAGCTGATCGGCGGCCGCCCTCAAGGCAAGACGCACTAATATTTCTCCTCTAACAATATTGTTTTTGGTGTTATTACGCTATATACACACATTATATATAAGTATCTACCTGTTTTATTCACCATACCTGTACAAATAAGCTGGTATGGTGCCCAAAGACCATAGTGGCCATCAGTAAACAACATGCCAAGTCGTGCAGACGACGCTCCTCCCTCACCAAGATGGCGGCTCCCAACCTACTCCTCTCGCTGTTATCTCACACTATACACACATTGTATATAAGTATCTACATTTGTGTTCACCATAGCGAACCACTAAGCTGGTATGGTGAGTGCAGTCAATAAATGGTGGCCACACACAGTCAGAAGACGCCACAACCCTCCCTCCACAGCTTTATTCCTCCTTCCATAGAGCACAGCGCTAAATATCACCACAATCATGCTATTATCAGAATCCTGGTCAGTTTTATCACAGTCAGGGGGCTTCAGTAATACTGTCACTGCTAAATAATAGCAGTATCATTTATATTATGGCATTTGTAGGCGATGCTGTGTCACAAGCTGAACAGTGGTGCTGTGAGTTCGTGCTGCGTGTGCCAGCCTTGGTTGCTAGCTCAATACTGATGCTCTAACACCCAAGAATGTTGGCCTGGATTTTTTTTTCTAGGTAGCATCTGGCAACTATCGGTTGTGGCTGTACTATAGCTGCCCCTATCCCAGGCGGGGTGTTTAAGTTATAGCGCTAGACACAAAATCATATATATATGATGTGCGCGGTTTCGGTTTTGTCACTGATATCATATATATATATATATGATTTGCGCGGTTTAAGGGTTAATTGACTGAGCTACGACAGGGTTAAAAGACTTGAAACAGAAGTTTTACTGAACTTACTGGATCCCATAGCCTCGAGGTTTGTGCCTCGGAGAGGCTACGGGATCCAGTAAGTTCAGTAGAACTTCGGTTTCAACTCTTTTTAATCCTGTCGTAGCTCAGTCAATTAAGGCAGTGTCTGGGATGCTCCCGAACGCAGGTTCGAATCTTCGTCACGGCCCTTGTGAATTTGTTCATTTGATGCATCACGTTAGTGTGATCTCTGTGTGTCATTTGGTATTGGCCTTTCGGTTTTCTTTACTGGTCCCCACCCCTGTCCATTCCTGCTGCACGTCTGCCCTTGGCTCCAGCTTGTGCGGGATCTGGTGGTGCCAAGGCCGGTCACTGCTGTGCTCACTTTCAAGAGGGAAAAGTACCCAATCTGGCCCACAGACTGGGAGTGTTTGCTCCAGTGCTTTTGGACATTCCCGGACCAGTTGGGTTTTTGCGTTTTTTTTTTTCAAGGTTTCCTGAGGTTTATGGTTGGATGTTAAACTTTCTTGTCAAGAATCCACAGTTCATGGCTGGATTTTCATGGTTGTTCACATTTATGCCTCAGGCCCATATGTTGTGCATGGGTTCCTTAGGGAGTTTTCTCTCTTCCCACGGGTGTACACCCAAAGTTTCTGTGAGGGGCCTCCATCAGTGACTTTCTGGAACTAGCAGCCTGGATAGATCTACACATCAAATCACACTAGGCCTTAGCAAGTCATTAACACTTTAGCGCTTTCGGCGCAGCGTAAAAAACGAGAGCGAACCTGTGCTTTGGGCGTCGCGCGCTTAAGCGGTAGGAGCGAAAAGTGTATACTCTTTTTACTGTCCTGACACTAATTGTAGACCTACGTATTTAAATTTGGTATCACTGTGTTCGCAATAGAATTCTCTATAAGAACATACATATAAAATACTGCCAAACAGAAACTGTTTGAAACAGTTCAAACAGAAACAGAAGCTCTCGCCAAACTGTTTGGCGAGAGCGCCAAACAGCAACAAATGTTTCCACTCTCTTAATGATTGCGATGACCACATTTATCCTACATCATTGATTATGGTATCATTGGAACCGCAATAAAATTCTCTATACGGACATATGCATATAAATATAGAATCAATGTCGCAACCAACCCACAAGACGGTTGGAAGTGGCTGAAGTGTTACCCGCGGCGGCATATCGGCGCCATACAATTGTTATACCAAGATGAATCACTGCCATGCCGTTTTCTTTAATAAGCTCTTTGGTTATTAGAAAAAACGTAAATTTCATGGTGAACATTTTGAGACTAACTAAAAGAAAATCGCATAATACATAAAATTTATACAATTATTTAACCATTCGACGCACGCGCTAGTCCAAGGGGCAGAATCAGGAAAAAAAGATTGGACGCTTATCGCGTCCGCTAAGCGCGAAAGTGTTAAAAACTTGAGGACTTGAGGTAAAAACCTGGTCCACCTAGACATGTGCAGAGAGTAAGGGATACTAAATCACCTAAACCTAGTGGAAAAGTCACCAGAAAGTTAGAGCGCACCAAGACAAATAACTGCAACTCTAACAACTAGGATCACAGTGTAGTTAGGTCTTTACCACTGCTGGTTTCCCACTCCAACCACCAGGTAGTGACCCTGGCCCCTCGGGGTCTGCTTGAAGTCACTGGATCAGTCATGCACCTGCTGTAGACTTGTCCACTACTGCTCGTCGTGTAACCACCACCTGATGCTCCTAGTGTTGCCCAGATAAGTGTTGGCTATTCTTTGGGCTGTCCTACAGAGGCCTGTGTTTGTGTTCTTTTTTTTTTTTTTTTTTGTTAGTGTTTGCTTCACCTGTGTGTGTGTGTGTCCTTTTTCACGCTCACTGTTTTGTGGACCTTGAGCCAGGTGTTTGCTTTGAGCTGCATGTGTTTAGGGTTGCCTTCCCCAGGCACTTGCTGATATTGCCCCTGCATGGCCAGGGTTGTTACCTCTTGTGTACTCACCAAATTGTGCTTGCGGGGGTTGAGCTTTGGCTCTTCGGTCTCAACTGTCAATCAACTGGTGTACAGGTTCCTGAGCCTACTGGGCTCTATCATATCTACATTTGAAACTGTGTATGGAGTCAGCTTCCTCCACATCACTTCCTAGTGCATTCCATTTATTAACTACTCTAAAGCTACACATTAGGTGTGTAGGTGTGTACTCACCTAGTTGTGCTTGTGTGGGTTGAGCTTTAGCTCTTTGGTCCTGCCTCTCCACTGTCCCTCGGGACCTCCGCCGAAGTCCAGCCTCGGTGTTTTCGGGTTTCTGTTCCTGGGGGACTGGCTCCCAATATGGGGCCCTGAAACAAAATATAGGGTACAAAACACAATCAGATCTGCTCATACAAAGGAAACAACATGTTAAAGATCTGGGAATTATGATGTCTGATGACCTGATGTTTAGTGAACATAATTAAGTAAATACAATACAATGGTCAGGAACATGATAAGATGAATTATGAGAACATTCAAATCCGGGGATCCCATAGGATGAATTATGAGGATCATGTCGGGGCGCCTGACAGCTGAGTGGACAGCGCTTCGGATTCGTAGTCCTGAGGTTCCGGGTTCGATCCCCGGTGGAGGCGGAGACAAATGGGCAAAAGGTTTCTTTTACCCTGATACTCTGTTCATCTAGCAGTAAATAGGTACCTGAAAGTTACAGCTGCTGCGGACTGCTTCTTGGGGGTGTGTAACCAAAAGGAGGCCTGGTCGAGGACCGGGCCACGGGGATGCTAAGCCCCAAAATCATCTCAAGATATCCTCAAGATAAGCTCATGACACGTCACAACATTTCAAACAACCGACTGCTGTAACCAAGACTATATTAAGTAAATGTGATAAACCACTAAACTTTCTGAGTCTTAACATCCAAACTCTTATACGTAAATATACATTCAAATCTCTACCCCATAGTCCACATCATTATAGTGTGTGTACACCATAGTCCACATCATTATAGTGTGTGTACACCATAGTCCACATCATTATATTGTGTGTACACCATAGTCCACATCATTATAGTGTGTGTACACCATAGTCCACATCATTATAGTGTGTGTACACCATAGTCCACATCATTATAGTGTGTGTACACCATAGTCCACATCATTATATTGTGTGTACACCATAGTCCACATCATTATAGTGTGTGTACACCATAGTCCACATCATTATAGTGTGTGTACACCATAGTCCACATCATTATAGTGTGTGTACACCATAGTCCACATCATTATAGTGTGTGTACACCATAGTCCACATCATTATAGTGTGTGTACACCATAGTCAACATCATTATAGTGTGTGTACACCATAGTCAACATCATTATAGTGTGTGTACACCATAGTCAACATCATTATAGTGTGTGTACACCATAGTCCACATCATTATAGTGTGTGTACACCATAGTCCACATCATTATATTGTCTCTACACCATAGTCAACATCATTATAGTGTGTGTACACCATAGTCCACATCATTATTTCTTCACATATGCAAAATCAAAATAAGAAACTTTCATTAATATTGGACCTATACTTACAAGTGAAGGTTCGTACACAGAGGATGACAAGGAATTTAATGAAATCCTTAAAAATCCGTCTGAGACTATTTACCACCCCAATAAACAACATAAAATTGGAGGATCCAGACAGCTTCTTCATGAACAATATCCAAACCCAAGACAATATAACTGATATCAGTATGATCACTACAGAATTTCCAAGAGAAATTGACACGTCCATGCACTCGGCTCCGGGTCCAGACTCGTGGAATTTTATATTTATAAAGAAATGTAAAGTGACAGTAGCATGAGCGCCTAGTGCAATTTGGAGAAAAGCTTCGATACAGGGGAGAAACTAGAGAACCACAGCAAATATAGCTCTCTAAACAAGGAAGGGAGCAAAGCTTCTGCTACAAATTATAGACCAGTCACACTAATATCACACAAAGGGTTTTGAAAGAGTGATCAGGAGTCAGGTCACTAGTTTTGTGGAGAACGGTGTCCTTTGCAACCCAGGTCAGTGTGGATTTACAGCAGGAAGACATGCTTTTTGCAGTTACTCGACCATTGTGACAAAACCACAGAAACCTTGAAGAAAAACTCAGTGCAGATATTGATATATACTGTACATGGACTTTGCAAATGCATTTGATAAGTATTACCAGTTCATATGTCAGGTTGCGAGCAGCTGCATTGAACAGCCTTGTTGATCAGGCGTAGTCAGAGATGGGGCTGTGGCAACATTGATCCTCGAAATGGGCTGCGGGGATATTGATCCTGGAAATCAACAACAGGTAGTCATGGAGTGATAGCCCACAAAATGAAATCAGTAGGAATAACAGGTAAAGTAGGGTGATGGATATTCAATGTCTTGTCAAACAAAGCAACAATCAATCAAACTACAATCCAAGTACGGTGGAAAGCTCCGTACCTGAGGGCACAGTCCTTGCACCACAATTTTTATTTTTAGTCTCGTATCAAATATAGACAAATGCAAATCACAGCTTTGTGTCATTTTTTGCAGATGGCCAAAATGTATATGAAAATTACTTCTCCAGAAGACTTTGAAAACTATATGCTGATAATAAATGTTTTGATTGGGTAGCAGAAAATAACATAATGTTTAACAGTGATAAATTCCTGATGCTTAAGTACAGAAAAAATGAAGACCTTAAGCGAAATACAGAGTACAAGAGACAATTAGATCTACCCACAATAATAAAACAACATGTAAAGTATCTTCTGGGAAGGAATGCCAGACAAACTGGGTTGTGGATATGTCGGCCTGTGGGCTGCTCCAAATAACAGCCTGTTGGACCAAGCTCTCACAAGTCAAGACTGGTTTCGAGCCGGGCTTACAACCCATCCTCAAAATAAAACATTGCATTTTGATGTATACTCTACCCAAGGCAAAATATTTTCATACTAGAAAATGGTAGCAGCTCACGAATTGACATACTCCAGTTTTCTGTTTTGGATCCTCTGGTAGGTTAGGATAAGGGCATTATAATACGGCAGTTGGGAAACCTTCTAAGGATTGGGTGGGACTTGGGGAATAGAAGTCTAAGAATTCCTTGCAGGTATAGTCATATTGTCCCTACACTACAATCCTCATCATCATATAATTTTGACCCCATAACTTACATGAAAATAGTGTTTCTGAACCATAGTCGACATCATAGATGTTTCTGAACCATAGTTGACGTCATAGATGTTTCTGAACCATAGTTGACGTCATAGATGTTTCTGAACCATAGTTGACGTCATAGATGTTTCTGAACCATAGCCGACGTCATAGATGTTTCTGAACCATAGTTGACGTCATAGATGTTTCTGAACCATAGCCGACGTCATAGATGTTTCTGAACCATAGTTGACGACATAGATGTTTCTGAACCATAGTGCACGTCATAGATGTTTCTGAACCATAGTGCACGACATAGATGTTTCTGAACCATAGTGCACGACATAGATGTTTCTGAACCATAGTGCACGTCATAGATGTTTCTGAACCATAGTGCACGACATAGATGTTTCTGAACCATAGTTGACGACATAGATGTTTCTGAACCATAGTGCACATCATAGATGTTTCTGAACCATAGTCGACGACATAGATGTTTCTGAACCATAGTTGACGACATAGATGTTTCTGAACCATAGTTGACGACATAGATGTTTCTGAACCACAGTTGACGACATAGATGTTTCTGAACCATAGTGCACGACATAGATGTTTCTGAACCATAGTTGACGTCATAGACATTTCTGAACCACAGTTGACGACATAGATGTTTCTGAACCATAGTTGACGACATAGATGTTTCTGAACCATAGTCGACGACATAGATGTTTCTGAACCATAGTGCACGTCATAGATGTTTCTGAACCATAGTCGACGACATAGATGTTTCTGAACCACAGTTGACGACATAGATGTTTCTGAACCATAGTGCACGACATAGATGTTTCTGAACCATAGTTGACGACATAGATGTTTCTGAACCATAGTTGACGACATAGATGTTTCTGAACCATAGTGCACGTCATAGATGTTTCTGAACCATAGTGCACGACATAGATGTTTCTGAACCATAGTGCACGACATAGATGTTTCTGAACCATAGTGCACGACATAGATGTTTCTGAACCATAGTTGACGACATAGATGTTTCTGAACCATAGTGCACGTCATAGATGTTTCTGAACCATAGTGCACGACATAGATGTTTCTGAACCATAGTGCACGACATAGATGTTTCTGAACCATAGTGCACGACATAAATGTTTCTGAACCACAGTTGACGACATAGATGTTTCTGAACCATAGTTGACGACATAGATGTTTCTGAACCATAGTTGACGACATAGATGTTTCTGAACCATAGTTGACGTCATAGATGTTTCTGAACCATAGTTGACGACATAGATGTTTCTGAACCATAGTTGACGACATAGATGTTTCTGAACCATAGTTGACGACATAGATGTTTCTGAACCATAGTGCACGACATAGATGTTTCTGAACCATAGTGCACGACATAGATGTTTCTGAACCATAGTGCACGACATAGATGTTTCTGAACCATAGTCGACGACATAGATGTTTCTGAACCATAGTGCACGACATAGATGTTTCTGAACCATAGTGCACGACATAGATGTTTCTGAACCATAGTGCACGACATAGATGTTTCTGAACCATAGTGCACGACATAGATGTTTCTGAACCATAGTGCACGACATAGATGTTTCTGAACCATAGTCGACGACATAGATGTTTCTGAACCATAGTGCACGACATAGATGTTTCTGAACCATAGTGCACGACATAGATGTTTCTGAACCATAGTTGACGACATAGATGTTTCTGAACCATAGTGCACGACATAGATGTTTCTGAACCATAGGCGACGACATAGATGTTTCTGAACCATAGTTGACGACATAGATGTTTCTGAACCACAGTTGACGACATAGATGTTTCTGAACCATAGTTGACGACATAGATGTTTCTGAACCATAGTGCACGACATAGATGTTTCTGAACCATAGTCGACGACATAGATGTTTCTGAACCATAGTGCACGACATAGATGTTTCTGAACCATAGTGCACGACATAGATGTTTCTGAACCATAGTCGACGACATAGATGTTTGTGAACCATAGATGACGTCATAGATGTTTCTGAACCATAGTTGACGTCATAGATGTTTCTGAACCACAGTTGACGACATAGATGTTTCTGAACCACAGTTGACGACATAGATGTTTCTGAACCACAGTTGACGACATAGATGTTTCTGAACCATAGTTGACGTCATAGATGTTTCTGAACCACAGTTGACGACATAGATGTTTCTGAACCATAGTTGACGACATAGATGTTTCTGAACCATAGTCGACGACATAGATGTTTCTGAACCATAGTTGACGTCATAGATGTTTCTGAACCACAGTTGACGTCATAGATGTTTCTGAACCACAGTTGACGACATAGATGTTTCTGAACCATAGTTGACGTCATAGATGTTTCTGAACCATAGTGCACGACATAGATGTTTCTGAACCACAGTTGACGACATAGATGTTTCTGAACCATAGTTGACGTCATAGATGTTTCTGAACCACAGTTGACGACATAGATGTTTCTGAACCACAGTTGACGACATAGATGTTTCTGAACCATAGTTGACGTCATAGATGTTTCTGAACCATAGTGCACGACATAGATGTTTCTGAACCATAGTGCACGACATAGATGTTTCTGAACCATAGTGCACGACATAGATGTTTCTGAACCATAGTCGACGTCATAGATGTTTCTGAACCATAGTGGACGACACAGATGTTTCTGAACCATAGTGCACGACACAGATGTTTCTGGACCATAGTGCACGACACAGATGTTTCTGGACCATAGTTGACGACACAGATGTTTCTGAACCATAGTCGACGACATAGATGTTTCTGAACCACAGTTGACGACATAGATGTTTCTGAACCATAGTGCACGACATAGATGTTTCTGAACCATAGTTGACGACATAGATGTTTCTGAACCATAGTTGACGACATAGATGTTTCTGAACCATAGTGCACGACATAGATGTTTCTGAACCATAGTTGACGACATAGATGTTTCTGAACCATAGTGCACGACATAGATGTTTCTGAACCATAGTGCACGACATAGATGTTTCTGAACCATAGTTGACGACATAGATGTTTCTGAACCATAGTGCACGTCATAGATGTTTCTGAACCATAGTGCACGACATAGATGTTTCTGAACCATAGTGCACGACATAGATGTTTCTGAACCATAGTGCACGACATAGATGTTTCTGAACCACAGTTGACGACATAGATGTTTCTGAACCATAGTTGACGACATAGATGTTTCTGAACCATAGTTGACGACATAGATGTTTCTGAACCATAGTCGACGACATAGATGTTTCTGAACCATAGTGCACGACATAGATGTTTCTGAACCATAGTGCACGACATAGATGTTTCTGAACCATAGTTGACGACATAGATGTTTCTGAACCATAGTGCACGACATAGATGTTTCTGAACCATAGTCGACGACATAGATGTTTCTGAACCATAGTTGACGACATAGATGTTTCTGAACCATAGTGCACGACATAGATGTTTCTGAACCATAGTGCACGACATAGATGTTTCTGAACCATAGTGCACGACATAGATGTTTCTGAACCATAGTGCACGACATAGATGTTTCTGAACCATAGTGCACGACATAGATGTTTCTGAACCATAGTCGACGACATAGATGTTTCTGAACCATAGTGCACGACATAGATGTTTCTGAACCATAGTGCACGACATAGATGTTTCTGAACCATAGTTGACGACATAGATGTTTCTGAACCATAGTGCACGACATAGATGTTTCTGAACCATAGGCGACGACATAGATGTTTCTGAACCATAGTTGACGACATAGATGTTTCTGAACCACAGTTGACGACATAGATGTTTCTGAACCATAGTTGACGACATAGATGTTTCTGAACCATAGTGCACGACATAGATGTTTCTGAACCATAGTCGACGACATAGATGTTTCTGAACCATAGTGCACGACATAGATGTTTCTGAACCATAGTGCACGACATAGATGTTTCTGAACCATAGTCGACGACATAGATGTTTGTGAACCATAGATGACGTCATAGATGTTTCTGAACCATAGTTGACGTCATAGATGTTTCTGAACCACAGTTGACGACATAGATGTTTCTGAACCACAGTTGACGACATAGATGTTTCTGAACCACAGTTGACGACATAGATGTTTCTGAACCATAGTTGACGTCATAGATGTTTCTGAACCACAGTTGACGACATAGATGTTTCTGAACCATAGTTGACGACATAGATGTTTCTGAACCATAGTCGACGACATAGATGTTTCTGAACCATAGTTGACGTCATAGATGTTTCTGAACCACAGTTGACGTCATAGATGTTTCTGAACCACAGTTGACGACATAGATGTTTCTGAACCATAGTTGACGTCATAGATGTTTCTGAACCATAGTGCACGACATAGATGTTTCTGAACCACAGTTGACGACATAGATGTTTCTGAACCATAGTTGACGTCATAGATGTTTCTGAACCACAGTTGACGACATAGATGTTTCTGAACCACAGTTGACGACATAGATGTTTCTGAACCATAGTTGACGTCATAGATGTTTCTGAACCATAGTGCACGACATAGATGTTTCTGAACCATAGTGCACGACATAGATGTTTCTGAACCATAGTGCACGACATAGATGTTTCTGAACCATAGTCGACGTCATAGATGTTTCTGAACCATAGTGGACGACACAGATGTTTCTGAACCATAGTGCACGACACAGATGTTTCTGGACCATAGTGCACGACACAGATGTTTCTGGACCATAGTTGACGACACAGATGTTTCTGAACCATAGTGCACGTCATAGATGTTTCTGAACCATAGTTGACGACATAGATGTTTTTGAACCATAGTTGACGACATAGATGTTTCTGAACCATAGTTGACGACATAGATGTTTCTGAACCATAGTGCACGACATAGATGTTTCTGAACCATAGTGCACGACATAGATGTTTCTGAACCATAGTTGACGACATAGATGTTTCTGAACCATAGTGCACGACATAGATGTTTCTGAACCATAGTGCACGACATAGATGTTTCTGAACCATAGTCGACGACATAGATGTTTCTGAACCATAGTGCACGACATAGATGTTTCTGAACCATAGTGCACGACATAGATGTTTCTGAACCATAGTGCACGACATAGATGTTTCTGAACCATAGTGCACGACATAGATGTTTCTGAACCATAGTTGACGACATAGATGTTTCTGAACCATAGTGCACGACATAGATGTTTCTGAACCATAGTGCACGACATAGATGTTTCTGAACCATAGTCGACGACATAGATGTTTCTGAACCATAGTGCACGACATAGATGTTTCTGAACCATAGTGCACGACATAGATGTTTCTGAACCATAGTGCACGACATAGATGTTTCTGAACCATAGTGCACGACATAGATGTTTCTGAACCATAGTCGACGACATAGATTTTTCTGAACCATAGTTGACGACATAGATGTTTCTGAACCATAGTGCACGACATAGATGTTTCTGAACCATAGTGCACGACATAGATGTTTCTGAACCATAGTTGACGACATAGATGTTTCTGAACCATAGTGCACGACATAGATGTTTCTGAACCATAGTGCACGACATAGATGTTTCTGAACCATAGTCGACGACATAGATGTTTCTGAACCATAGTGCACGACATAGATGTTTCTGAACCATAGTGCACGACATAGATGTTTCTGAACCATAGTTGACGATATAGATGTTTCTGAACCATAGTGCACGACATAGATGTTTCTGAACCATAGGCGACGACATAGATGTTTCTGAACCATAGTTGACGACATAGATGTTTCTGAACCACAGTTGACGACATAGATGTTTCTGAACCATAGTTGACGACATAGATGTTTCTGAACCATAGTGCACGACATAGATGTTTCTGAACCATAGTCGACGACATAGATGTTTCTGAACCATAGTGCACGACATAGATGTTTCTGAACCATAGTGCACGACATAGATGTTTCTGAACCATAGTGACGACATAGATGTTTCTGAACCATAGTGACGACATAGATGTTTCTGAACCATAGATGACGTCATAGATGTTTCTGAACCATAGTTGACGACATAGATGTTTCTGAACCACAGTTGACGACATAGATGTTTCTGAACCACAGTTGACGACATAGATGTTTCTGAACCACAGTTGACGACATAGATGTTTCTGAACCATAGTTGACGTCATAGATGTTTCTGAACCACAGTTGACGACATAGATGTTTCTGAACCATAGTTGACGACATAGATGTTTCTGAACCATAGTCGACGACATAGATGTTTCTGAACCATAGTTGACGTCATAGATGTTTCTGAACCACAGTTGACGTCATAGATGTTTCTGAACCACAGTTGACGACATAGATGTTTCTGAACCATAGTTGACGTCATAGATGTTTCTGAACCATAGTGCACGACATAGATGTTTCTGAACCATAGTTGACGTCATAGATGTTTCTGAACCACAGTTGACGACATAGATGTTTCTGAACCACAGTTGACGACATAGATGTTTCTGAACCATAGTTGACGTCATAGATGTTTCTGAACCACAGTTGACGACATAGATGTTTCTGAACCACAGTTGACGACATAGATGTTTCTGAACCATAGTTGACGTCATAGATGTTTCTGAACCATAGTGCACGACATAGATGTTTCTGAACCATAGTGCACGACATAGATGTTTCTGAACCATAGTGCACGACATAGATGTTTCTGAACCATAGTCGACGTCATAGATGTTTCTGAACCATAGTGGACGACACAGATGTTTCTGAACCATAGTGCACGACACAGATGTTTCTGGACCATAGTGCACGACAGATGTTTCTGGACCATAGTTGACGACACAGATGTTTCTGAACCATAGTGCACGTCATAGATGTTTCTGAACCATAGTTCACAACACAGTAGTGTTTCTGCACCATAGACCATAACACAGTAGTGTTTCTGCACCATAGTTCATAACACAGTACCATAGACCATAACACAGTAGTGTTTCTGCACCATAGACCATAACACAGTAGTGTTTCTGCACTTAATGATATCTACACTGTAGTTCAATCGTGCTAATGATGCAGTACCCGGATACTTTCTGGTGCCACAGGTAAAACTTCCAAGAAAGCGAAGACCTTTGTGAAAGGTGAGAATGGAAGAGTACCACAAGAGGAAGAAGCTGTGCTGAGTTTTGAGAACTCTACTGCTTCAGGCTCCCCTCTCCTCTCCACCACCATCACCAAAACTCCAAGTCCAAAAAAACGCTTCTCACACTCCGACAATTCTCAGGTAAGAATGGCTGAATTACTCGATGAAATGCCTTGTGGTCTAAGTGTAGTTACGGGACTGAGAGCTGAGCTTGTGGTGTCCTCTCTTCCCGGTATTTTTTTGTCATACAGCTCCTCCTTTGTCCATGTGTTGCTTACTGGTGGACTGTGGGCATTTACAATTATCCATTCATCATCCTGGTTATAAATCTCCAGTGCCATAATGTCAACTTCTAGTGGATTATCAATTATTATTAATTCTCTTGTCTTTAGTTGTTCTTTCACCAGCACAGCAATTCCTCCACCTTTTCTAATTTTTCTGTCACATTTCCATATTGAGTAGTTCCTTAGGAACACAACCGGTTTAAATTATCATCTTTGAGTTTCGTCTCTGTTAGTGCAACAATATCTGAGGTGCGAAATAATTGGAGCACTCGGGGACTCGAACCAGCATCCAGCCTGTACACACTACACCAGCCTGTACACACTACACCAGCCTGTACACACTACACCGTCCTGTACACTACACCAGCCTGTACACACTACACCAGCCTGTATACACTACACCAGCCTGTACACATTACACCAGCCTGTACTGGTTGAGTGCCAGGGTCATGTGACTTCAGACCGAAATATTGATCCGTTAAAGACTGAGCGGATGGCAAGTATTCAGTAGTAGTAGTGAGCCTTACAAGTGGTCGTGCACTGCCCGAGACCGACTTGATTGTTTGACTGAAGAACTGGTAACTATTCTCATATAGTTCTGGTTTGTTCTTACTTTTAGGTAAAGCTAGTTCTTTTATATTAATGTTGTTCTCTTACCATTTTACCGTGATATTTTCTTATAATAATACTGAAGTGAACCTCCTAGTTTACAATAATTTGTTTTGTTGATTTGTGCAGTGCCACTTACCTAGCTGTTGTGATGCCAGAAGCATTATCTATCCAATCACTGTTTACTCATTGTACATCCTGTACTAATAGCACATCTTTCGTCATTGTGTCTCTTTATAGAGTGAGAGGTGCTTTCTCTACGATACCTTTGTGACCACCTTCATGTAATCCAGTCACTGTATATGTTGTTTCATTTAATTTGCCGACTTTGTAATATTTATGATGTAACAATGTTGTATTGTACAGGACACTGGAGTCCAACTTCCACCAGCTCTTCCCCTAAGACACAGTCCATCTCATCTCAAGAACTATCCAAAACGACCGAGTGAAGTACTATGTGGGTTGACAAGTATAAACCATCTTCAATAAAGAACATAATAGGACAGCAGGAGATCGCTCTAATGTCAAAAATTGCACATATGGTTGCAAAATTGGCAAAAGAACCAGCTGAGCGACAAAAAACCACCCAGACCTAGTAAGTTTTGTGGTAAATAGTTTTTGATTAAAACAAAGTGTACTAAAAACATGGCAGTAATGGTGATACTTAACTCGTGAGGTCATGTTGCTTAATTCTTATGGCTGAGAAGGGTTGATTACACATAATGTTCCTGGAATGTTCAGTGCCAGGTTCTCTTTCTGTGGGGAGCCCCTATGACATNGCCCCCTGTACTCATTACAGCCCCCTGTACTCATTACAGCCCCCTGTACTCATTACAGCCCCTGTACTCATTATAGTACAGGGTGCTATATATCAAATGATATATCAATGAAACAAATCCACAAGGCCTTGATAAGGGTTTGAACCTATGCGTTGAGGTTCCAGACGCTCCTTAGCCAGCTGTACCACAATATGGTAAAGTAATTGCTACCTGGAGTGTACTGCCCTCACAAGGAGGGTACTGAAGCCTAACCGGGAAATTGCGTGAAACCCCAGTTAGGCTTCAGTAGAAGCCTCGGGATCCTCGTGAGGACAGTAGTACTCCAGGTTGCAATTATTTTACCATGTTGTGGTACAGTTGACTAGAGTGCGTCTAGGGAACACTCGGCGCATAGGTTCGAACCCTCATGAAGACCCTTGTGGATTTGTTCATTGGATATACCATATTACATTATTGGGATTTGTGTAACACTGATATTGTACTGACATTTTGTGCACTATGCTAGAGTGTGATAGTGGTTATTGTATTTTGATAGTGGTTATTGTATTTCATTTCACACTGTGACGTTTCTCTAGGCAGAGCAGTTAGGCACGAAACAACTGGATGAGGACGGCCTCCTGGAGTTGATACGTACCAGACCTGGCAAGGGACCCAAGCCAAGTCTTGATAAAGAAGGTACCTAAGTCATAAGGCACTCATTTTATTCAAATTAAACTGTTTAAATAAGGCATGATTAGATGATTAAAGTTACATGTTAAGATTTTGGTAGGTAAACTTATTTGGGACTAATTTTTATTTATACACATAAGCACATAATTAACATGTATGCCACTCGTCTGTACAAGACATAATAGCCATGGGGCAGGGCTCTTAAGCTGGATCTTGAATTTTTCAAAATAGAGCTCAATAAGCACATGTACACTGCTCATAAATTGATTTATTATCCATATAAGGTTAGAAGTGGTATATGCAAGGAGGGGGGTGGGATGTCCACGTCCTAAAGGTGTAAATTAGACTTTTTAGTTTGCTTCATTTTCAGCCCATTGCTACTGTACAGTCTTGAGACTTCAGCATGTTTGGTGCTGCACATGCTCCCCATTTGTGCACTTGCTTTCCACCTTTTTTATGGTTGGCAGCTAGGCTGTGCTGATGTCACTTGGTTTTCTTTGCCTTTTGACTTCTGTTTCTTTGACTTGGGCCCTACTTCTTGTTTAAAACCATTTGGTATTGAACAAATCCACAAGGGTCGTGACGAGGATTCGAACCTGTGTCCAGGAGCATCCAGACACTACCTTAACCCTCAAACCGCTAGGAGCCCAAATGGAATTCACACCCACAGGCGCAAAAAAAAAAAAAAAAAAAAAATCTTTCGTTTATAGAAGTGTTCATTTTTCCCCTGATCACGGAAAAAAATAAAAAAAATCGTAGGTGGCATATTTTAGCTGCAATAGGGTAGGGAAGTGAGGCAAAAAAGGGGCGTTGACAGAGCCTTCGCCAGATGAGGTCTACTCCGCCCGAACTGTCAGATGGCAGTTGCCACAAATATATTACCTAATTATTTTAATGTCTCTGATTGATTTTTTGTTTTTTTTTGCAGTAATATTATTCCATACAGTGAATTGTGGTATATTTATATAATAAAATGTGTGAACCATCACTGTACTCAAAATTATGGTGTGCATATTAGTGATTCAATTATTATGTTCATAAAACAATAAACAAATAGTTTTGCTGTTGTTACACTATATACACAGGTTATATATAAGTATCTGCATGTTTTGTTCACCATAACGAACTACTAAGTTGGTCTTGTGAGTCAAAAAGCAACGAGGAGTGACCGCCACACACCAGCGAGCCACTCACTGCCACTCCCTCCCTCAGCACCACCTCACTCGCCCTCATTCTCCTCCCACAATACTGTTTTTGCATTTATTCACTATACACAGACGTTATATATATGTATTTACATGTTTTGTTCACCATAACTGTACATCTAAGCTTGTATGGTGAGTAAAGGCACAAAGACGTAGCTACTCACACAGTCAGCTGATCGGCGGCCGCCCTCAAGGCAAGACGCACTAATATTTCTCCTCTAACAATATTGTTTTTGGTGTTATTACGCTATATACACACATTATATATAAGTATCTACCTGTTTTATTCACCATACCTGTACAAATAAGCTGGTATGGTGCCCAAAGACCATAGTGGCCATCAGTAAACAACATGCCAAGTTGTGCAGACGACGCTCCTCCCTCACCAAGATGGCGGCTCCCAACCTACTCCTCTCGCTGTTATCTCACACTATACACACATTGTATATAAGTATCTACATTTGTGTTCACCATAGCGAACCACTAAGCTGGTATGGTGAGTGCAGTCAATAAATGGTGGCCACACACAGTCAGAAGACGCCACAACCCTCCCTCCACAGCTTTATTCCTCCTTCCATAGAGCACAGCGCTAAATATCACCACAATCATGCTATTATCAGAATCCTGGTCAGTTTTATCACAGTCAGGGGGCTTCAGTAATACTGTCACTGCTAAATAATAGCAGTATCATTTATATTATGGCATTTGTAGGCGATGCTGTGTCACAAGCTGAACAGTGGTGCTGTGAGTTCGTGCTGCGTGTGCCAGCCTTGGTTGCTAGCTCAATACTGATGCTCTAACACCCAAGAATGTTGGCCTGGATTTTTTTTTTCTAGGTAGCATCTGGCAACTATCGGTTGTGGCTGTACTATAGCTGCCCCTATCCCAGGCAGGGTGTTTAAGTTATAGCGCTAGACACAAAATCATATATATATGATGTGCGCGGTTTCGGTTTTGTCACTGATATCATATATATATATATATATGATTTGCGCGGTTTAAGGGTTAATTGACTGAGCTACGACAGGGTTAAAAGACTTGAAACCGAAGTTTTACTGAACTTACTGGATCCCATAGCCTCGAGGTTTGTGCCTCGGAGAGGCTACGGGATCCAGTAAGTTCAGTAGAACTTCGGTTTCAACTCTTTTTAATCCTGTCGTAGCTCAGTCAATTAAGGCAGTGTCTGGGATGCTCCCGAACGCAGGTTCGAATCTTCGTCACGGCCCTTGTGAATTTGTTCATTTGATGCATCACGTTAGTGTGATCTCTGTGTGTCATTTGGTATTGGCCTTTCGGTTTTCTTTACTGGTCCCCACCCCTGTCCATTCCTGCTGCACGTCTGCCCTTGGCTCCAGCTTGTGCGGGATCTGGTGGTGCCAAGGCCGGTCACTGCTGTGCTCACTTTCAAGAGGGAAAAGTACCTCAATCTGGCCCACAGACTGGGAGTGTTTGCTCCAGTGCTTTTGGACATTCCCGGACCAGTTTGGTTTTTGCGTGTTTTTTTTTCAAGGTTTCCTGAGGTTTATGGTTGGATGTTAAACTTTCTTGTCAAGAATCCACAGTTCATGGCTGGATTTTCATGGTTGTTCACATTTATGCCTCAGGCCCATATGTTGTGCATGGGTTCCTTAGGGAGTTTTCTCTCTTCCCACGGGTGTACACCCAAAGTTTCTGTGAGGGGCCTCCATCAGTGACTTTCTGGAACTAGCAGCCTGGATAGATCTACACATCAAATCACACTAGGCCTTAGCAAGTCATTAACACTTTAGCGCTTTCGGCGCAGCGTAAAAAACGAGAGCGAACCTGTGCTTTGGGCGTCGCGCGCTTAAGCGGTAGGAGCGAAAAGTGTATACTCTTTTTACTGTCCTGACACTAATTGTAGACCTACGTATTTAAATTTGGTATCACTGTGTTCGCAATAGAATTCTCTATAAGAACATACATATAAAATACTGCCAAACAGAAACTGTTTGAAACAGTTCAAACAGAAACAGAAGCTCTCGCCAAACTGTTTGGCGAGAGCGCCAAACAGCAACAAATGTTTCCACTCTCTTAATGATTGCGATGACCACATTTATCCTACATCATTGATTATGGTATCATTGGAACCGCAATAAAATTCTCTATACGGACATATGCATATAAATATAGAATCAATGTCGCAACCAACCCACAAGACGGTTGGAAGTGGCTGAAGTGTTACCCGCGGCGGCATATCGGCGCCATACAATTGTTATACCAAGATGAATCACTGCCATGCCGTTTTCTTTAATAAGCTCTTTGGTTATTAGAAAAAACGTAAATTTCATGGTGAACATTTTGAGACTAACTAAAAGAAAATCGCATAATACATAAAATTTATACAATTATTTAACCATTCGACGCACGCGCTAGTCCAAGGGGCAGAATCAGGAAAAAAAGATTGGACGCTTATCGCGTCCGCTAAGCGCGAAAGTGTTAAAAACTTGAGGACTTGAGGTAAAAACCTGGTCCACCTAGACATGTGCAGAGAGTAAGGGATACTAAATCACCTAAACCTAGTGGAAAAGTCACCAGAAAGTTAGAGCGCACCAAGACAAATAACTGCAACTCTAACAACTAGGATCACAGTGTAGTTAGGTCTTTACCACTGCTGGTTTCCCACTCCAACCACCAGGTAGTGACCCTGGCCCCTCGGGGTCTGCTTGAAGTCACTGGATCAGTCATGCACCTGCTGTAGACTTGTCCACTACTGCTCGTCGTGTAACCACCACCTGATGCTCCTAGTGTTGCCCAGATAAGTGTTGGCTATTCTTTGGGCTGTCCTACAGAGGCCTGTGTTTGTGTTCTTTTTTTTTTTTTTTTTTGTTAGTGTTTGCTTCACCTGTGTGTGTGTGTGTCCTTTTTCACGCTCACTGTTTTGTGGACCTTGAGCCAGGTGTTTGCTTTGAGCTGCATGTGTTTAGGGTTGCCTTCCCCAGGCACTTGCTGATATTGCCCCTGCATGGCCAGGGTTGTTACCTCTTGTGTACTCACCAAATTGTGCTTGCGGGGGTTGAGCTTTGGCTCTTCGGTCTCAACTGTCAATCAACTGGTGTACAGGTTCCTGAGCCTACTGGGCTCTATCATATCTACATTTGAAACTGTGTATGGAGTCAGCTTCCTCCACATCACTTCCTAGTGCATTCCATTTATTAACTACTCTAAAGCTACACATTAGGTGTGTAGGTGTGTACTCACCTAGTTGTGCTTGTGTGGGTTGAGCTTTAGCTCTTTGGTCCTGCCTCTCCACTGTCCCTCGGGACCTCCGCCGAAGTCCAGCCTCGGTGTTTTCGGGTTTCTGTTCCTGGGGGACTGGCTCCCAATATGGGGCCCTGAAACAAAATATAGGGTACAAAACACAATCAGATCTGCTCATACAAAGGAAACAACATGTTAAAGATCTGGGAATTATGATGTCTGATGACCTGATGTTTAGTGAACATAATTAAGTAAATACAATACAATGGTCAGGAACATGATAAGATGAATTATGAGAACATTCAAATCCGGGGATCCCATAGGATGAATTATGAGGATCATGTCGGGGCGCCTGACAGCTGAGTGGACAGCGCTTCGGATTCGTAGTCCTGAGGTTCCGGGTTCGATCCCCGGTGGAGGCGGAGACAAATGGGCAAAAGGTTTCTTTTACCCTGATACTCTGTTCATCTAGCAGTAAATAGGTACCTGAAAGTTACAGCTGCTGCGGACTGCTTCTTGGGGGTGTGTAACCAAAAGGAGGCCTGGTCGAGGACCGGGCCACGGGGATGCTAAGCCCCAAAATCATCTCAAGATATCCTCAAGATAAGCTCATGACACGTCACAACATTTCAAACAACCGACTGCTGTAACCAAGACTATATTAAGTAAATGTGATAAACCACTAAACTTTCTGAGTCTTAACATCCAAACTCTTATACGTAAATATACATTCAAATCTCTACCCCATAGTCCACATCATTATAGTGTGTGTACACCATAGTCCACATCATTATATTGTGTGTACACCATAGTCCACATCATTATAGTGTGTGTACACCATAGTCCACATCATTATAGTGTGTGTACACCATAGTCCACATCATTATATTGTGTGTACACCATAGTCCACATCATTATAGTGTGTGTACACCATAGTCCACATCATTATAGTGTGTGTACACCATAGTCAACATCATTATAGTGTGTGTACACCATAGTCAACATCATTATAGTGTGTGTACACCATAGTCAACATCATTATAGTGTGTGTACACCATAGTCCACATCATTATATTGTCTCTACACCATAGTCAACATCATTATAGTGTGTGTACACCATAGTCCACATCATTATTTCTTCACATATGCAAAATCAAAATAAGAAACTTTCATTAATATTGGACCTATACTTACAAGTGAAGGTTCGTACACAGAGGATGACAAGGAATTTAATGAAATCCTTAAAAATCCGTCTGAGACTATTTACCACCCCAATAAACAACATAAAATTGGAGGATCCAGACAGCTTCTTCATGAACAATATCCAAACCCAAGACAATATAACTGATATCAGTATGATCACTACAGAATTTCCAAGAGAAATTGACACGTCCATGCACTCGGCTCCGGGTCCAGACTCGTGGAATTTTATATTTATAAAGAAATGTAAAGTGACAGTAGCATGAGCGCCTAGTGCAATTTGGAGAAAAGCTTCGATACAGGGGAGAAACTAGAGAACCACAGCAAATATAGCTCTCTAAACAAGGAAGGGAGCAAAGCTTCTGCTACAAATTATAGACCAGTCACACTAATATCACACAAAGGGTTTTGAAAGAGTGATCAGGAGTCAGGTCACTAGTTTTGTGGAGAACGGTGTCCTTTGCAACCCAGGTCAGTGTGGATTTACAGCAGGAAGACATGCTTTTTGCAGTTACTCGACCATTGTGACAAAACCACAGAAACCTTGAAGAAAAACTCAGTGCAGATATTGATATATACTGTACATGGACTTTGCAAATGCATTTGATAAGTATTACCAGTTCATATGTCAGGTTGCGAGCAGCTGCATTGAACAGCCTTGTTGATCAGGCGTAGTCAGAGATGGGGCTGTGGCAACATTGATCCTCGAAATGGGCTGCGGGGATATTGATCCTGGAAATCAACAACAGGTAGTCATGGAGTGATAGCCCACAAAATGAAATCAGTAGGAATAACAGGTAAAGTAGGGTGATGGATATTCAATTTCTTGTCAAACAAAGCAACAATCAATCAAACTACAATCCAAGTACGGTGGAAAGCTCCGTACCTGAGGGCACAGTCCTTGCACCACAATTTTTATTTTTAGTCTCGTATCAAATATAGACAAATGCAAATCACAGCTTTGTGTCATTTTTTGCAGATGGCCAAAATGTATATGAAAATTACTTCTCCAGAAGACTTTGAAAACTATATGCTGATAATAAATGTTTTGATTGGGTAGCAGAAAATAACATAATGTTTAACAGTGATAAATTCCTGATGCTTAAGTACAGAAAAAATGAAGACCTTAAGCGAAATACAGAGTACAAGAGACAATTAGATCTACCCACAATAATAAAACAACATGTAAAGTATCTTCAGGGAAGGAATGCCAGACAAACTGGGTTGTGGATATGTCGGCCTGCGGGCCGCTCCAAATAACAGCCTGTTGGACCAAGCTCTCACAAGTCAAGACTGGTTTCGGGCCGGGCTTACAACCCATCCTCAAAATAAAACATTGCATTTTGATGTATACTCTACCCAAGGCAAAATATTTTCATACTAGAAAATGGTAGCAGCTCACGAATTGACATACTCCAGTTTTCTGTTTTGGATCCTCTGGTAGGTTAGGATAAGGGCATTTTAATACGGCAGTTGGGAAACCTTCTAAGGATTGGGTGGGACTTGGGGAATAGAAGTCTAAGAATTCCTTGCAGGTATAGTCATATTGTCCCTACACTACAATCCTCATCATCATATAATTTTGACTCCATAACTTACATGAAAATAGTGTTTCTGAACCATAGTCGACATCATAGATGTTTCTGAACCATAGTTGACGTCATAGATGTTTCTGAACCATAGTTGACGTCATAGATGTTTCTGAACCATAGTTGACGTCATAGATGTTTCTGAACCATAGCCAACGTCATAGATGTTTCTGAACCATAGTTGACGTCATAGATGTTTCTGAACCATAGCCGACGTCATAGATGTTTCTGAACCATAGTTGACGTCATAGATGTTTCTGAACCATAGTGCACGACATAGATGTTTCTGAACCATAGTGCACGTCATAGATGTTTCTGAACCATAGTGCACGACATAGATGTTTCTGAACCATAGTTGACGACATAGATGTTTCTGAACCATAGTGCACGTCATAGATGTTTCTGAACCATAGTTGATGTCATAGATGTTTCTGAACCATAGTTGACGTCATAGATGTTTCTGAACCACAGTTGACGACATAGATGTTTCTGAACCACAGTTGACGACATAGATGTTTCTGAACCACAGTTGACGACATAGATGTTTCTGAACCATAGTTGACGTCATAGATGTTTCTGAACCACAGTTGACGACATAGATGTTTCTGAACCATAGTTGACGACATGGATGTTTCTGAACCATAGTCGACGACATAGATGTTTCTGAACCATAGTTGACGTCATAGATGTTTCTGAACCACAGTTGACGTCATAGATGTTTCTGAACCACAGTTGACGACATAGATGTTTCTGAACCATAGTTGACGTCATAGATGTTTCTGAACCATAGTGCACGACATAGATGTTTTTGAACCATAGTTGACGTCATAGATGTTTCTGAACCACAGTTGACGACATAGATGTTTCTGAACCACAGTTGACGACATAGATGTTTCTGAACCATAGTTGATGTCATAGATGTTTCTGAACCACAGTTGACGACATAGATGTTTCTGAACCACAGTTGACGACATAGATGTTTCTGAACCATAGTTGACGTCATAGATGTTTCTGAACCATAGTGCACGACATAGATGTTTCTGAACCATAGTGCACGACATAGATGTTTCTGAACCATAGTGCACGACATAGATGTTTCTGAACCATGGTCGACGTCATAGATGTTTCTGAACCATAGTGGACGACACAGATACCTGGTTGATACCTGGTTGATGGGGTTCTGGGAGTTCTTCTACTCCCCAAGCCCGGCCCGAGGCCAGGCTTGACTTGTGAGAGTTTGGTCCACTAGGCTGTTGCTTGGAGCGGCCCGCAGGCCCACATACCCACCACAGCCCGGCTGGTCCGGAACTCCTTGGAGGAATAAATCTAGTTCCTCTTGAAGATGTCCACGGTTGTTCCGGCAATATTTCTTATGCTTGCTGGGAGGACGTTGAACAACCGTGGACCTCTGATGTTTATACAGTGTTCTCTGATTGTGCCTATGGCACCCCTGCTCTTCACTGGTTCTATTCTGCATTTTCTTCCATATCGTTCACTCCAGTACGTTGTTATTTTACTGTGTAGATTTGGGACCTGGCCCTCCAGTATCTTCCAGGTGTATATTATTTGATATCTCTCTCGTCTTCTTTCTAGTGAGTACATTTGGAGAGCTTTGAGACGATCCCAATAATTTAGGTGCTTTATCGCGTCTATACGTGCTGTATATGTTCTCTGTATTCCCTCTATTTCAGCAATCTCTCCTGCTCTGAAGGGGGAAGTGAGTACTGAACAGTACTCAAGACGGGACAGCACAAGTGACTTGAAGAGTACAAGCATTGTGATGTGATCCCTGGATTTGAAAGTTCTCGTAATCCATCCTATCATTTTTCTGGCTGTCGCAATATTTGCTTGGTTATGCTCCCTAAACGTTAGGTCGTCAGACATCATTATTCCCAAATCCTTTACATGCTGTTTTCCTACNTCTTCGTGTATGGTATTTTTGACTCGAGTTATCATCATCTCTATGTGATCAGTGGCCTCTTGTTGGTGTCTCACCTGCGGGCTTCATCTCGGCGGCAGTATGAAGTTTCCTGGCGGTCCTTCTCTTTCTTTTTGCGTCTTCGTCGTGTTCATTCCTTGTCTGTTCGGGTGGTCTTGTCCTTCCTCTTGTGGTTGTTTCAGGACCGTCATCTTATGCCTAACACTGTCGCCTCCTATCGTGCGGCGCTGGCGGAGCCGCTTCAGCTTGCTTTCGGTATCGATGTCACGTCTGCGCCGTTGCAAGCTGTCTCGTGCTTGTTTCACCTCCGGCCTGCTCGTGCGCCGCCTGAGCCGTCCGGTCTTTGGACAGGGTGCTCGCTTTCCTTTCGTCTCCTCGTTTTGTTGTGGCCCCTTCGGTCCAGGATTGTTTTTCCAAGGCTCTTTTCTTGTTGGCTTTGGCCTCTGGGGTCGGGTCGGGAGCTTCATGCTCTCCTCCGGCGCAGGGGTTTCTGCTCTTTTGGTCGTGGTGGTAGTTTGTTCGCTTGCAGCCGTCTCCTTCTTTCTGGCAAAGAATGAGACTGCTGCGTTCCGGAGGGGTCCGTGGGTGGTTGATGCTGGTTGGTCAGGCCGGGGTGCATCATGTTTTGTGTCCGTTTGCGGCGCTTCGCCGTTATTTGCGCGCCACGGCTTCTGTGTCCGGGGACGCGCTCTGGGTTGATCCAGTTTCCCTTCTTCCCTTTCGCGGGTGCGGGTCTCTCAGGTCGTCCGCAGGGTTATTAAGTCCAGCCAGCCTGCGGTCTATCCCCGTGCCCATGACGTTCGGAAGTTCGCGGCGCTTGCTGCCGTCTTTGGGAATATGTCTTGGTTTGATATTCGGGCGCGGGGTTTTTGGCGGTCGAACAGGGTCCTGGCTGCTCGTTACCTTGTCAATGTTCCTGGCCCCGGCGGGCCTGTGTTGCTTTGGGTCGGCGGTTGCAGCCAGTTGTCTCGGCTTCGAGTTGAGGAGTGAGCGACGACCGCCTCCCGGTAAGTCCCTCTTTTTTCCGTCTGTGGGTAGTTAGCTCCGGGGAGCCGACGTGCTCCCCCCAGAAAACCAGCGTTGAATGTAATGAACGCCATTTTCTGGGTGAGTCCCGGAGGCTCCCCGGCATCCCTCCCTCCCTCCGGTCGGCGTTTTTTTCGCGTTTTTGACATCCAGCCTCAAGAACTGAGGTGTGGGTAGCCGGCGCGGAGGGTCTGGGGCTCCCCCTTCCCCCTCCCAGGGAGGGGGAGCTGCGCAGACAGCGGCGCTGCAGCGTGTGACGTCACACTAGTTTGCTCGTTTTTCTTTGGGAGTTCTATCCACTAGTTCGGCTTTTGGTAGCAATTTTAACCAGAATAGGGTTTGTTTTGGGCGCTTACCTTTCTGGGTGCCTGTCCCGGTCGATGGCAGACATAGAATGCTTCCAACCACACGGGGGCTTCTATAGGCCATTGCTCCCTTGCCTCTCTGAGGGGGCCCGGTTCTGGCCGTGGTTCCCGGTAGGCCTAAGAACTCCATACACATGACTGATGCCAAAGTCTGACATTAGCATATCAGCCTGGGATAGCTCCGGGACTCACCAGAAAATGGCGTTTCATTACATTCAACGCTGTTTTTTTCTGGCGAAAAATGAGACAGCCATTTTCCAAACAGGTTCTTAGGTTGTTGATACTTGGTTAGTTCGGACGGGCATGCATCATGTGTTGTGTCAAGTTGCAGCGCTTCGCCATTATTTGCATGCCACAGCCTCGGTGGCTGGGGACGTGCTTTGGGTTAGCCTGGCTGCTTTGGCTGCCATTTTTGGTAATATGTCGAGGTGCTGACATTCAGGCACAGGATTTTGGAAGTCAGATAGGGTCCTGTTTGTCCGTTACCTCATTAATGTTCCTGGCCCTAGTCGACCGTATGTTGCTTTGGGTCGCAGGTTGAAGCCAGTTGTCTCAACTTTGAGTTGAGGCACGAGTGGCAGCAGCCTCCCAGGTAAGTCCTCTTTTTCTTGTCTTTGGTTAGGTAGCTCCGGGGAGCTGGTGGGGCTATCCACAGAAAACCAGTATTGAATATAATGAAACACCGTTTTCTGGGCTAGTCCCAGAGGCTGCCCAGCAAACCCTCCCTCCCTTCCTCCGGTCGGCATTTTTTTCACGTTTTTGACATTCAGCCTCTAAACTGAGGGTGGATAACTGGCACGGATCTGGTGCTTCCCTTCCCCCTGCCGGGAGGTGAGCTACGCAGACAGGCGGTGCGGCGGTGATTGTGACATCATGCCTGTTTGCTTGTTTTCAGATTGAGGAGTTCTGCTTAGCAGTTCAGATTTAGGTAGTACTGTTTGACCAGTTTGGATCGGTTTTGAAACGCCTACCTTTCAGGTGCCTATCCCGGTCGATGGCAGACATAGAATGCTCCCAACCACAGGGGGGTTCTATAGGCCATTGCTCCTCGTGCCTCTGAGGAAGCCAGGTTCTGGGTCGTGGTCCCTGGTAGGCTTGAACTCTATTCGAGTTGACTGATGCCACGGTCTAATACATACACATCAGCCCAGTATAGCTCTGGGGAGCCTCTGGGACTCACCCAGAAAATGGCGTTTCCTTACATTCAATGCTAGTTTTTTCTGAGGGATCGGGATGTACCTACAATGACGGTGTATCAAAATTGTTTTTCCTTGTACAGTACATATGTGGTCTGATGTCTCATTCAAGCATTTTCACTGGCTTTTCTTCTGGTATTTATCATTATTTGTGAGTTAAACCATGTTATGCTGCAAGAATAGTATGGGTTTTCAGACAAGGGTGAGAGGAACTTACCATGGATGATAATGGTGTGTTATTAGACAAGTGTGATAATTGGTGGGGAGGAAAGTGGCTGGTGAGGCATATGACAGGTATTAGTTGTTTCTGATGTAAAAGAAGCAAGGGAAGTAGATCGTTTACAGTATATTGTTTGTGAATAAATGAAAGAGAGTTGGAGTGCATAAAATCATTGAAACCTTTGAAGCATGAGGATTTAGATGCTGCTGTTTTGAATGATTTATGCCAGTCTCTAGCTGAAAGACTGGCATTAATCATGTGTGTTATTAAGACATGTCTGCTGCAAACAGGTAAGTACTGTAAACAATTTTTTTTTGCATTTTAATGCATAGTTATTATTTATAGGTACACATAACAATTATTTATATATTATTTGTCTAAATACTACATTATGCATAAATGTTCATGGCTTTACTTCTTATAAAAAAATCTGGCAAATTTGGTGATGAATAGCCCAGGAAGGAGACATCTCCAGTAAATAGATGCACCTGTAAGTCAAATACTGAAATGTACTGTATATAAAATTCTGTTTCTGGGTACTAAAATTTTGTTGTTAATCAAATCTACATGCACTTTGCTCATTTTATTTTACAGGATATACGAAACTATTTTCAACCAGTCGGAAGCAAAAAATCTGGGAAATCTTCGAGCACATCAAAAGATACTAAAAAAAAGAATGTGATGTTGACTCGGATGAGGAAGACCAACTTGCCTCTGCCAGCAAGAGAAAGATAATTGTGGACTCTGATTCAGGTACAATATGATATTCAATACTGTATAGTTACTTTTGTTTATTGCATTTGCTACTCCCTACAATAATACCATTACATTCTCCGACCAGAACTTGCAGTCATGCAGGAATGACACTGCATTGGTTCCTCAGACATTTTCCAACTGCTTTTTCAGGGTCACATTAGGGTCCTGGTAGTACACTCGGGTTCGTTCTCGACGCACAATCGAGAATTCCGGGTTCGTATCCCGGACGGGACAGAAGTAGTTGGGCACATTTCCTTTCACCTAATGCATCTGTTCACTTAGCAGTAAGTAGGTACTCAGGAGTTAGTCAGCTTGTGTGGGGTTGCATCCTGGCCGGGGTCAGTAATTCATCTGGTGGGGTGCTCGATGAAAGCCAACGTGTATGAATACACTCTGGCTTCCTGTCCCCGACATTATGAATATAAGGGACTAGTGAGGCACAGAAGATATCTTTTCAATAC
Source organism: Procambarus virginalis (assembly GCA_020271785.1). NCBI lineage: Eukaryota > Metazoa > Arthropoda > Malacostraca > Decapoda > Cambaridae > Procambarus > Procambarus virginalis. The sequence goes on from WNGS01169401.1 coordinate 57,645, forward strand.
AGAATTACGAATAGCAGTTCATTCAATAAAATCAAAGGCCCGACTCCAATCTTAATGTGATAATCCCCCTTCCTCTCCTGTTCCTGAGGCTGATGTGATGGTGGCAGTAACCATCCTTACTTGGTTCACTTCACATACTGACGGCTGTTGTGTGTGTGTGTGTGCATACTGGTCTATATATATATTTATATATATTTTTATCATCATTAAAGAACTGACAATTTTGTTCACAATGCAGATGATGACTTGTTCAAAACCAAGAACAAGAAAAAAGTCAAGAAAGAAGAGAAGGTCAAGTCCAAGCCTCAGAGTCTGCCTAAGCCATGTTCTCCAAAGTTAAAACCTATAGCACCTACAGATTATTTTGGAAAGGCACATATTCAGGAAGGAGGAAGCCATTGTCAATGAAGAGAAGAAGGTAAAGGTTAGGTGTAAATAGTGATAAACTGCAGAGCTAGGAAATTCTATTCAGTGCACTTTTATGTACAGTAAATGAATGGTGTCAAGTCCAGGTTGTATCGGAGTAATCAAAGAAGATGGTTATACAGTATATTGTGTAATACTTACTTCTCTGGGTCATTGATGCCAGCAGCAGAGGGAGCAATAGGTTGTGCTGCCTACACAACAAGAAACACATCATTTCTGAGCCCTTGGTGGTAAGATAGCTTCAGGGACCCCTTGGTGGCTCCCTGAAGCTATCTTACCAAGATGGTTT
>WNGS01169401.1:58384-68475 GCA_020271785.1 Procambarus virginalis
AAGTGGAAAAATAAATAACAATGAAAATAGATTACGTTAATGGGGTAGGAGAATTGACATACAAAGTAAATAAAATATGAATGGCTGGAATATATGCACTATCTATAAACCTCTATTTGACCACACAAGGTGAGTCACTTAGTTGTTCATAGTATGAGAGCACAGATATTCTGGCTGGCAGAAACGCAAGGGACTCCCAACAATAAACTGGCGAGACTTGTGATTGGACGAGGGAGAACCGGAGTAAGAGTGGTGTTGGTTGGCGGCCAATGAGAAAGCTGGATGGCCGCAAGTCGCTAGTTAGGAGTTATGAAGGGTTCGGGCGCGTCGACCAGGTGCTGGACGTGGGGGGAGGAGGGAGGTGCTGGTGCAGGGTGGCTGTCTTGATGAGAATAACGTTAGCCACGACAAAACGGTATCTTGTATATTGTTGAGGAGCGGATGCAATACGAAAATAGCAGGGCTAAATCTCTGATAAGAGATTATCGTCACAACAGTAATGTATATTAATACACGAAAATTAACATTTTGGCATAAATATGTTACAGCTAGGATTGAGATTTAAAAAAAATGTATGAATGAGAGGTTTGGCATTCATGCGTGGTCAGCAACCTTTCCCCTCTACACCTACCCTTACTGCTTCCCCTACACTCCCTCTCCTCTCTCCCTTCCACCTCTCTGACAACACGTTCCACCACTGACCCCCACCTGCCTCCTTCCACCACTTGCCTTCCCCCTTCCCCACACTGCCTCCCCTGACTTACCACCTCTCCCGACACCCACCCTGCCTACCCCCTGTACACCTTCCACCACCTGCCTCCCCTGACACCTTCCACCACCTGCCTCCCCTGACACCTTCCCTCCCCACCTGCACCTTCCACCCCTGCCCCTGACACCTGCCACCACTGCCTCCCCGGACACCTTCCACCACCTGCCTCCCCTGACACCTGCCACCCCTGCCTTCCCTGACATCTGCCACCATGCACCCCTGCCTCCCCTGACACCTGCCACGCCTCTCCACCTGCCCACCTCCCCCCTGACATCCTGCCACACACCTGCCTTCTCTGACAACTGTCCACCACCTTGCCTTCCCTGACACCTGCCACGCCTGCTCCCTGACCTTCCACCACCTGCCTTGACACCTTCCACCACCTGCCTTCCCTGACACCTTCCCGTGACCTCCACCACCGCCTCCCCTGACACCTGCCACCACCTGCCTTCCCTGACACCTGCCTCCCCCTACCTTCCCTGACACCACCTGAAATGATGCCAGCCACCTCAACCCAAGGCCTAAGTTCATATGACCTGTGCTTGGTTTTATTGGCCACTCAAAATTTAATCTTATAATAGACTCATGTTTTGAAGTTTTTTTCAATTCATTTTATACAGTACAGTACTGTATCCTCACCCAATACCTAACAGAGCAGTACGTAGGCTGTTAGGAAGGAGGTAGGGTAGGGGGATCCAGGAAACAAACCCCCCCCAATCCCACCCCACCCCCAACCAATCCTGGCATACTAGGGAGGCGACCAGCCGGCCACACAATGCCAGCTGTCTGTGTCAAAACTGTTTAAAATATTTATGTATATATCACAATTTTCAACATTATTATATGCTCCAATATGACATTTTATAATAAAAAGGCTTCCTATTTTCAGTGTAGATAATGGTGATAATTATCATAAATGACTCCGTGGCACTGACAACGAGAGGAAGGAGGTGGAGGAGTAGGGCTGGCTTTGGTGGGTGGGTCAGGTGCAGGAAGAGGGACGGTGGTGGGGAAGGGGGACTGGGAGGGGGAGCATGGAGCTACCAGTTCACGTGTTTGCCTCTACTGACACCACTTGCCCTCTTGACAACAACTTTCTCACCAATGCCCCCCTGACACCCATCCTTTTTACTCACCGTTTCAGCTGGTTGTCAGCTACCTGGCAGACAACCTGTCTCCCATGAGAATACTAACTTACACACACCTGCCCCCTAACAAAAAACCCTAACAACTGACACCACTTGCCTCCTGACAACAACTCTCTCACCAATGCCCCCCCTGACATCATTTTATCACCATTTCTCCCTAGAAACAATGGGTAAGGATAATATAACACTACATAACTGTTTACACTTCTGGCGAATCATAGTTGATGACAGCCAGCTCCGACGCTCTGCCTCGGTGACCGCTTGACGAACATTCCTCGCTTAATCGAACATTTCTATGTTCCACTGAACATTTGGTACCGAATTCAATATTGTTCGGCTCTTCGCCGGAAATTCGATAGAAGCGAGGTTCGTTAGTCTGGAGGAGGGGAGGAAGCACTGTATCCCAGCATCATCTAGCATCGTTTAAACAAGAACGACATAAATAGTTATGTGCATCGTCGGAGGCGTCTAACAATGTGCAAGAGCAGTCGACCCCAACCATATGGTGGTTTGACGTTACACAAACAGCGTTTCGTCATACGGGACGATTTCACGGCGATCGGGGCGGTCGTTACCCAAAATGTTCGTCTTTTGGAAGGCTAGATAACGTTCGATGCAGGTACCACGTACAACATATATATAGCATAAACTATATATATATATAACTATATATATATATATAATATATAATACTATATATAATATATTATATATATATATATATATATATATATACATACACATACAGTGGAACCTCTATTAACGAGTTTAATCCGTTCTGGCACCGAGCTCGTTACCTGGAAAACTCGTCTTTGGAAACAAATTTCCCCATTTAAAATAAAGGAAATAAATTTAATCCGTTCCACTCCCAAAAACATCCATACTTGTATGACATTTTTTAATGTAAATATAATACTGCACATGTAATTATAAATGTTTTGTTGTACTGTTTTAATGTTTTACTTTACCTTATGAAGAGTCGTTGCTGGCTTGAGGGAGACGATGGGGAGGTGGGATGGAGGAGAGGGGTTATGGTGTGGAAGGAGAATCCACCTCTGAGTCAGGCGGGCTCTCTCTTTCTTGGGATTTTCACCCCACTGGGACCAGGTTGTGGTTCACTATCACTGGCTCTTCTTTTCTCTCTACTTTTGGAAAGAACTTTTATATTGACAATTGCTTTTGTCTTTGTTTTAGGATATCCATAAAACGAGACAGCAAATTGTCATTAAACATGTTCACACACCGGTTGTCACTGCTTGACCAGGGTGATGTCAGTGGAAGAGGCAGCATCCTCCCTTACCTCCTCATTCCCTTACTAATGGTGTAAATTGTTGATGAGGACCTGCCATACTCCCTTGTGAGAGATCAGTCACACAGACACCACACTCATGCTTCGCTATAATTTCCTTCTTCAAATCCACAGTAATTGTATCTTTCTTCCTCTTGACAACACTATCTTTAGCAAGCAGCTTCTTTGGAGACATCGTGTGTTACAAATTGTAGTCGCAAAACCACTAAAAACCCAAAGAAAAGAGCAAATAAATCCAGAGGGATGCTTATCGTGTGAGATAAAACAACAACAATGGTGTCGGAGGCGTCCGAGAATTTGCGAGAACCCGCGAGACGCTAGGAAGCACCATGTGGTTTCACTCGTTAATAGAGGCGAGCTCGTCAATAGAGACAAATTTGCTGCGAGTGGCTTGCTCGTTACTGGAAAAACTCGTTAATAGAGCCACTTGTTAATCGAGGTTCCACTGTATATATATATATTTATTTATTTATTTATTTATTTATTTTACATTTGTCTTGGGTTAGCTTTTCTTATATATTTACTTTTATAATTGTTTGTCCTAAAAGGACATATGTAGTATTATTATGGCATCTGTCTGAAATGTTATGTTTATTTCAGGGTGATGGTGTCAAGGAATGCCACAGTGATACTGACTTTGAGAAGACTCTCCACCAGCTTGACCACCAACACCTGCCAAAGAAACCAAAATCCTCCTCGCGTAAAGAAGACAAACCCAAGCCAAGTGAGGACTGTCTTCCAGATAAGGAACCCCCTAATGACTTTGAGAAGACTCTCCACCAGCTTGACCACCAACACCTGCCAAAGAAACCAAAATCCTCCTCGCGTAAAGAAGACAAACCCAAGCCAAATGAGGACTGTCTTCCAGATAAGGAGCCCCCTCAACTGACTGGGCTCTCCAGCAAGTTGTCTGAGAAATTAAAGCAGTTTGCGTGTAAAAAAGAAAGTAATGAACTAGAGCAAACCCCTCATAAAAGTAGTTATATAGAAAGAAACAGAGAAAGTGTACAGAATCATGAGAGGACAAAACAAAGTTCTGTTGAAAAAGTTGAAACAGAAACAAAGTGCAAGGGTAGTACAGTAAAGGAAAAAATATTTGAAAATGATGATGAAAGAAGCATTAAGTATGAAAAGGTGAAAGAAAGTACAAGAAGAGAAGAAAAGAGAGTTCAAAATTTAGAGAATGTCAAAGAGAGAGACAATGTAGTACCAGAGGGGAAGAAAGAAATAGCCCACAAAAAAGAGAAGAGAGATACAAGTGCCGAGAAAAAGGCGAAGGAGGGAAAGACGACAACACCTAAGAAGGAAGACAATACCAAAGAGCCGGATGAGGCAGCTTCCACTCCTCAAGATAAGAAAAAACAGAACAAAGAAGCCTATATGAAGTATCTCAGGAGATCTGGTCCAGCCAACCCAGGAAGTAAACTCATCCCCCAGGTGTTTATATCCACAATTTTGTACTATGTTTTGAATGATAGTAAAGTAGGTACTTCTTTGTGTGAAATATTTATACTATTGAGGTCTAGTTGATGTCTGGTGAACACTTTGGTCAGTGTTAAGAGTTGGAGGTGGTGATAGAGGGTTTATTTCATAGATGTGGAACACCTATCCATGTGTCCGATGTGCGGGATTACCTGCCTCGCTTTCTTTTACATGCTGCTCGTATTTCCTTATGGCTCAACTGTTTATTTGTACCCCACTTAGCATGGCCTACCTGCCCTGGGCAGCCTTGCCCACTTTCAGTAATGGATTAGAATGCCAAAAACCCCACACTGAGTCATTGCCACCTTCTTAGATATTGTTTTAAATGTGTAGTAAAATGTGTTAGACATGTAAGCAGCAGCATGAAGATAGCAGTGGGAGCTGCACACTCACTGACATACCTTGTCTTGGGCAACACTCACACTGTAAAAGTTAGAGGGTGACAGTGTCTTCACCTCTTGTGGTTATCTAGAGATGATTTCGGGGCTTAGCGTCCCCGCAGCCTGGTCCTCAACCAGGCCTCCTTTTTGTTACACATCCTCAGGAAGTAGTCCGTAGCAGCTGTCTAACTGCCAGGTACATATTTACTGCTAGGTGAACAGGTGCATCAGGGTGAGACACTGCCCATTTGTTTCCACCTCCACCGGGGATCGAACCCGGAACCTCAGGACTACGAATCCGAAGCACGAATCCACTCAGCTGTCAGGCCCCTGTTCCTCCATATTACCCTTTGATCAAATACTGTTTTTCTCTTCCTTGTCTTAGATGCTTGTAGCTTTTGCCTTTTCCTGATTCACTTAAATCTGCTTACTTGGATATTCCTTGGTCACTACACACATTCTTACCTCTCACTGCTTGAAACTGGAAGCTGCTTCCATTTTGTGAGTTCCAAATTTAGCTGTAGAAAATCTCTTGTTAAGCCCCATTTAGATTATGCAGTTCAGTTTGGTCACCATACTATGGAAATGGGCATAAATTCACTTGAATGCATTCAGTGAAAGATGACGAAGTTAATCCCAGGAATGATTGAAGAAACCTTAATTTCCATTCTGTGGAAAGGAAAAGAATTAGGGGTCATGGCTGTTAGTTCAGCCTTGAGTGCCCCTCAGCCTTGCCACACTTGTGTTGCATTTTGATATTTGTCGTATTGCTAGTGTCCCTTTGTCCCGTACATTCGACTTCTACCTTCTTACCTTCAGATAAGTCTTTGCTGCAGTTTCTGTTTCCTACTTTTTTTTTTAACTTTCTTCCTTCACCAAGATGTTGCTGTTAGTTAGCTCAGGATTTACCGAGAGGACCCGCTTAGAAATTGAGCATTAAATGTTATGAAATGCCCTTATCTGGTGGGCCTTCAGTAGCTCCTTGTACTGTAGAGTTTGGGTCCATGAGTTAGAGCCTTGGGTTATCTCTGCTGCCGCCTGTTTGGGGTTAGGTGCATAGCAGTTAGCTTGTTTACCTGAGGCAACAATTGTTTGCCACATTACCTCTAGATAATTTTCTTCAGGCAGTTACTTGTTTTGCTGCACTTACGCTTTTAGGTTTTTCTTGAGGGGCTCCTTTTATGGGTTCCTGGTGCTAGCATTCTGGGATAGCTGCATCCAATTTTAATCACAACAGGCCCTGTCTTGCAAGTCATTGTAAGTCTACTGGGTACCAGAGGAGTAGGGTCTAAGACCTGAGAAAAGTATGTACCCTCTATGTCATCACTACTCTGTAAACAAACTTAGCCCAGCCTGACTCGACTTGACCCGATTCGACATAACCTAAATTGATCCAACCTCACCTACCTTAACCCTTTTTCTGGGGGGGGGGAGCCCCGTCGGCTCCCCGGAGCTGTCCAGGCTGATATTGCTAATGTCAGACTTTGGCATCAGTCATGTGTATGGAGTTCTTTAGGCCTACCGGGGACCACAAGCCAGAACCTGGCCCCCCTCAGACAGGCACGAGGAGCAATGGCCTATAGAAACCCCCATGTGGTTGGAAGCATTCTACAGTGTGTCTGTCATCGACTGGGTCAAGCACCCAGAAAGGTAAGCATCCCCAAAACAAACCCCCTATTCTGGTTAAGAAAAGGCTACTGAGAGCCGAACTAGTAGACAGAATTCCCAAAATAGAAACTAGCTAATGAGCATGACGTCACCACGTCTCCGCACCGCCATTTGCGCAGCTTCCCCCTCCCCGGGAGGGGGAATGGGGAGCCCCAGACTCCTCACTCCAAGTACCCAACGACCTCTGCGAGGTCGTGTGCTCTGGCTCCAGACTTGGTTTCAGCTCTATGCCTTGTGGCGTGGTGGATGTCTTATAGGGGGTGTGCGAGCCAGGAATAATTCTTCAGTAGTCGGGCTGCATGCGCCTAGGGTTCCCTTCCCTAGTTGCCCTGTAAGTACTGCCCTTGGTGTCACCTTCCACAAGTTCCTTGGGTTCTACCTCTGCTTGGCCATTTATTGCACAGTTTTTGGCCGCCCTTTGTGAACTAGGGTGTTCTGACTCCCTAGTTCGCCTTAGGGTAGGAGGCAGTTTGCACTGGTAAGGGGCGCAGGGTACTGCGCAGCTTGTTTTCACAAATCATAGCGGCCGGCTCTGTTCCACCTGGGTACGCTGCCCTCTTGCGGGATTTTCTTTTTTCTTTTAGTTGCCTGCCTGGTGGGGGTGTCTGCCTTGGTTATTGCCCCCTGTGTACTGCATACTCTTCTCTATTCCGGTGGTACCCCCTTCTTGGTCCCTGTGAGTGTACACATCCCGGGTGAACCTCCCGGGATGTGTACACTCACAGGGACCAAGAAGGGGGTACCACCGGAATAGAGAAGAGTATGCAGTACACAGGGGGCAATAACCAAGGCAGACACCCCCACCAGGCAGGCAACTAAAAGAAAAAAGAAAATCCCGCAAGAGGGCAGCGTACCCAGGTGGAACAGAGCCGGCCGCTATAAGTTCTTAGAAAGTTGTTTGGTAGACTTGGGCGCCGGTTAGCAGTACCCTGTCTGGGCTTCCCTGAGCGCGAGTTCTGTTTCAGGACCCTGGGAATTCCCATGGGGTGCATGGGTCTGATGGATGTGACCCTGGAGTCCACCCTCGCTGTATGCGAGTTTGAGGGTTGCTCTGTCCCCTTGTCTCAGGGTTACTCTCACTGTTTTTGCCTCTGCTGGGTCGGTGGCACCTTCGACCTGGAGTCTTGCGAGTTTCGTTGCTTGTTTGACTCAGTTACCCAGTCTTATGCTGACTATGCGGGTGCAGGCAGCACGAGTATGACATGTAGGGTTCAGGTAGTTGCAGCGCCCTAGGTTGTTTGCTCCCTGGAAGCCCTAAGGCTGCCCCGTTATGCTTGTTGTGATGGGGGCTTTGGGGCGATGGTTTGTTAGATTTTGTTTCCGTTCATGCCCCCTTCTTTCCCCTTGTTGTGGTTTAGTCTGGTCCCTACCCTTCCCTTCCTCCCTGCATCCGGATCTCCGCCGTCTTTGGGTTCGGGGTTGGGGCGGGGTTTCGATAGTTTTGAGACAAAGGCGGTCTCGAGGGATTTCCCCTTCTGGGGTAGCGACAGAGGCATTCAAGCCTGTTCCTCCAGCCGTGACGTATGGGTCTGCCAGTGAGCTCCCTTCCTTAGTACAGTAATTCTCCGGCTGCCCTGGCTTTTTCTTGTGAGGCTGTGGCTTTGGAGGGACGGCTCGGCCTGGGGTCCTGCCGTGGAGGTTCCCGAGGCTGGGGAGGGAGCTGATTTGGGGGCATTGGGCTCCGTTGGACCCAACCGGGGTTTTTCTACCTTTTAAGTGGGGCTTGCGGTTACAGGGAATGGGGTTTTTCCTTTTCCCCCTCTGCATACGATTTGTTGGGTGTCGGCCCCTCCTCGGGTTCTGTTCCTTGGTGCTTCGGGTCTGTCAGTTCTGTCCTGTCGGCGGGTACTCTTCTCCATTTCCTCACCCTTCTTCTTTGGGACATGAATTTTCCGTCATGTCGAGGTCATGTTCCCCTCATATTGGGGTCCTACATGACCTTTGGTCTTGGGTGCAACTGTGCCTTTATGGGCCTTCATGATTTTGTGCTTGCTTCTGTAGGATCTCGAAGGTTTGGGAAGGTCTTCGATACTTCCAGTATTATTGGAATGTCTGTCGTTTTCTGGTGAGGCTTACCTCCGGTCCTTTCTTGGACTCATTGGTCCTCTTTCGTGCTTCTCCTTGGTTTACAGTATTATCTCATTCTTTTGTAATTATATTTTCTCTCCGTGTTCTGTCTCAGCATTGATAATATTCCTTAAATACTCCTAGTTGGTGCCCTCCCCGCTGGGCAGGTTGTGCGGTTCGGACCTCATGCGTCCTGCGCATGCGTCTTGGGAGTTTTTGTTTATGGACGGTATACAGAAGTATTGGTGTTCCTCGTCCTTTTTCTCTCAGGTGATTCTCATCTCTCGCTTCAGTCCGAGCCCCGTAGATGCTGGGGGTGTTCTGGATTACAAATATGTGGAGCACCCCTAGTTCTTTTCTCTGCATATGGATGTGTGGCATCCCATACGCCTCTACCCTACTCTTCTCCTGCACGTGCGGCTCTGGCCTTATTCCACTAGCGATGCTCCCGGAATATTCTCGGCTACGATGTGCCGTGACATGATAGTGCCTACTCTCTGCAGGTAAGCTTATGTGGTCTGGCGTCTCTTTGGCCAGGTGCTGGTTCGTGGTTTTTGGATGAGTGTTGGGGATTGGTTGTGGCATTTTTTAGGCCCTTTGTGTGCTTCTTCCCATGACCTTCCTTGTCTGTCTGTGTGTTATTTGTTTCACAGTGGGGCACGGTCCCATCTTTCGAGATCTTTCTTTAGTCTTACCGTGCCTGGGTCTTTTCTTGCTTCATGACACTCATTCCTTGACCGTCATGCAGTGTCTTGCTGAGCCCTTCCATACACATTGGGTTCTCTCTGTGTAGTGGGTTATGTCCATTTCATTCCTGATTGCTGCCTGTCTTCTTCGTTCCTCATATTGCTCCTACACTCTTGTCCCTAGCTGCTGGTGCTTGGACTGTCTTTCTGGTCTTTTTCTTGCATTTTCTTTTCAGTTTTTTTTTTCCAAATTCTTCTTCTACACATTGTTGTGTGTTTTCGTATGTCTGTCATGGCTCTAACTCATGTTCGTTGCTAGGTTGGACTTTGTCCATGTTCAGTTTCCCTGCTTTTGAACTGTCCCTGTGTTTGGTTATGGTCCTCAGTTTCATCTTTTCCTTGTTTGGCGCTTCCAGCTTCTGGGTTGCCCTGTATGCTGGCGGATGTGGCTTCTGTGCCTCCTCCACCTGCCCTTGCAGTTTTTCGTTTAGGGCCAGATAGGTGCTAGGTTTCAGCGTCCCTGACTCCGCCTATTTCATTTGTGTTCACTTTAGGGCAGTGCATTTTCTGTGGGGCAAGCAT
>WNGS01169402.1:0-11623 GCA_020271785.1 Procambarus virginalis
GCTGTGTTAAAATGCAAAATGTGGCAGTGAATCAAAACAAGGTGTTTCAGTATTACAATTAAAGGTATTGCTGTAAGTATTATATTAATAGGGATCGCAATGTTAGAATACAAGGTTAGAAGCACGTGTTACAATACTAAGTATAGCAGTGTTTCAATTCAGGATGTTTGTGAGTAAGTTTATCAAAAGAAGGTTTGGCAGAATGTGTTTCAGTATTATGTGTGACAGTAAGTGTTACCGTAGACGGTGTAGCGGTGTTACAATACAATGTGGATCGATGTTGCAATTAAAATTATGGCGGTGTTACAATACAAGCTGTTACAATAAGTGATACAATACAAGTTCTGGTAGTAAGTGTTACAATACAAGGTATCGCAGTAATTGTTACAATACAAGGTTTCGCAGTGATACAGTACAAGGTGTTGCAGAAAGTGTTACAATGAAAGGTGTGGCATTTAGTGTTACAATAAAATGTGAGGCAGAGTTACAACATAAGGTGTTGCAGTAAGTGTTACAATGCAGTGTTTGGCAGCATATAGTACAGTACAAGGTGTGGCAGTGTTAGAAAACTTGGTGTGGCAATAAGTATTACAATACAAAGAGTGGAAGTGTTACAATACAAAATGTGTCATTAAAAGTTACATTACAAGATGTGTGTGTGTGTGTGTTTCGTGCCTCAATGCTCTACAGCTGGTAATAATTATGTGGTCAAAAACTCAGTAAGACAACCTGGCCTTCAAATCTAGTCTAGGGATAAATAGAATCACTAAAAGTAGCAGTTTACTGCGGCATAGCAAACAAGAAACCGTAAAATAAAAGGGAAAACTAAATTCTCAACTATTTCTCATTAAACTACCTTTACTCAAAACTCTTCGGCATTATCATCATGTACTGTACTGCACACCCTCTGAACTAGCTGTCACTAGGCTCTATCGTAATGCTGTAGTACACTAGCTATTACATGCTTCATATAAAAGATGTGCATAATGGTGGTGTCACAATAATCGGTAATGGAAGAGGAATCAATCAACAAAGATACAGCACCAGTCACTTAAGGTCCTCGGATACCTTCCACATAATTCATTCAAGAAATATCACCTGCCACCTGTCAAAAATCGGTAGTCTGATCCAATACACATCAATAAAGAGACATTCTATATGTTACAAGATCATTAAACCTTACAAATACAGAGCAAGACACAGAGCGGTCGCTCGGTCTGAATCGTGACCTAGTAGTGAGCCAGTGGCGGGCGGGAGTGCCTCGAGTCGAACTTTATCCAAAACTACAAAATACCCGTCACTTCTCCTTCATATATCGCAATCTCAGAACATGACATTTACAAGCAATAAATCCTTGAACATACATATAACTAATTTAGTATTACAGAATACATTTCCCAAGAGAATATCAATCCGTGGATCATACACATGAGATAATATATTTATATATAAAGAATCAAACAAAGAATTCGTATCTACGAGATTTGGTAGCATTGACTTGACCAGTACGCAAGAGAGAGGGGTAGGGGGAGGGCGGTTAAGGCAGGATTTGTCGGAAAACCCGACACCATTTACTAATAATAAATACAATGAGCATATAATATTGCTGCTGTTGTACACACAAGTTAACACATAGAAAATGTAGCCTGTAGTGGAAATTTCCATTAATAGAAAACGGGATATCATTACCACATAGCGCTGATAATTCACCAGCTATTCTGTTGAGAATTATTCTAAATACAGCAGTCTTTGGACTTTTAACATCATAAAAACATCTCATTTGAATTAACTAATTATCAGTACTAAAACATAATAAATGTGATCTTTCTACCAATTACTGACATGTGGACACAGAGCCAGGGGGGTCAGTGAGAGAGAGGTCAGCCATTGTTTACGACCAGAGTCGCTGGAGCAAATTCAGCTCTTATAATTCTCCCTTTGGACGAAGTGTTATGGAGATTAAATTAGTGCTTCTTCCATCATCAACACGCAGTTAACATCCAAACAAGGGAAGTGTCTTGCCGAAACCCGTTTATTACCACATTTCTGGCCAGTTAATGTTAGACAGATATAGGGCAAACCGGTTAGAACACGAACAAGCGACTAAACCCAGGTAATTACTCCTCGGTCCTTAACTTATAATATACAGTATTTTCTCTGATATAGCTGTCATATGTAGGATTCCTGCTTTACAGCAAGTGTCCTTTTTAACAGGTATAGAAGAGGAAGCAAGAATTAATCTTGGTACATCAGTACATGGGTGGTGGATGCTAGTCTCAACTGAGGATTATTTGGTGTCATCATCCTGGTTTATTACTGGTGGACGAAGCCTAATATACAATAAGCTAAGGAATCTCCATTATCATTACTGGCATGACACTGGCCTGGAACCCTGAAAAGCTTTTAACCTATTTATGTGCAGTATTAAAGAATTAGATTGGTCCTTCAAAATTCTTACTTTATAAGTTAACTCAGAGCATCAGGATATGACTTCTAATGGACCTTCAAAATGATGCTCTAGAGCAGCCTCCACTTTGGTTGCTCACTTCTTGAGCAACCACACAACTACGATGCTTCAATTGAATGCCTGTTTTATCGGGTATGTTACTGTGACATCCCCCCCCCCCCCGGGAGCATTAGGGTGAAAGAAACAATGGAATGACATTGTCGTTAATACTAATGTTCCAACGATGGGGAAACAATGCAATATTTTCATCAATCATGGTGTACAACCCTAGTAATATGTCACCAGGAAAGCTGATACTGTCCACAACTAGGCATGTTATAGAAAGCATGATGTCTTTTAACTTAGTGGATGGTTTATTTTCTCTTTGACTGTTACTTTATTCCCAGAAACACCATTCAGAACAGTCATTGGTGACTCACTCACTGTAACTTAGTGCTTACTTGTAATATCTCGAAGAGCTGAAGTCTTGACAAAATTTATTTTGGCACCTGTATTTACGAAGACCATGGACAAGAGCCGATACTAGAGGACCATCACTAAAAACTGTACAATTCACTGTTTGTAACTTACGTTGCTAAGGGTGTCTGCGTCTTGTCTGGGGTCAAATTCACTTGGGTTTCGTCAACATCTACATTGGTATTTTGTCAGCGTCTTCCACTGTCAAGTGTCCAAATCTGTTTTGGGCAGCTACTGAATAAACAGGGAGGGGCACAAGTACTGGGTAACCTGATTGGGTTAGATGGTTGCTTTGAGATTCCCCAGACGCTGTGGTGTGAACAGTCTGAGCTCCTGGGTTCAGTGACCTGGTGTTGTAGTTGGAGTGATTATTTTAATTACGAGAATACTGTTACTGTCTTGGATGCTGTGCTCCTTGCCAAGTCTAACCATGGGGACCACGAACTGGAGATGATCTTTATCGAGCTCTACAATCTGTTGTGTGGTGGCCTGCTTGTTTGTGGTACTTGCATTATGGAAACCTTGAGTTATTGGATTGACAATGATAAGGATAAAATTGTCTAGGAGGTGATGACAGAGGTACGGACCAGCAGTCCTTTGCTAAGTGGTTTGATTTTCTGCAGTGCCAACACGCGGCAGTGGTTGGACTTTGACTGTAGCGTCTAGGCAATTTATGAGGAGGAGAATTTGACTGTGGGTTACAACCATTGGAGTGCTTATGCAACCAAGAATTTTGTGATTTTGTGGGAGGAGAGCGCTGAATGGCATACTACTACATTTTGTGTGTCGGGTTGGCAACAGTTGAGCATTACGGAGAGCAAATTTGACTGCAGCATTATTCATGGCTTAAAAAACATCCCCAATTTCGTGTTTAGGACCAAACTTTTGCTATTCTGAGAGAGATCTGGTGTGCTTGGAGGCACAATGCATTAGTATCCCAAATGCTATCATTTTGGCCATCCTATCGGGGTCAGTAAATGCTCTTTGTTCATTCATGATGAGCTCAACATTGCATTCTCTAAGGTGATAAAATTAATGTCATTGTTAACTACCCTATCTTGTCTAACAAGAAACAGGTACAATGCTTCTTGGGTATAAGTGCCTACTATCGTAGGTATTGTAAAACGTTTCTATGGTCATCTTGAGATGATTTTGGGGCTTAGCGTCCCTGCGGCCCCGTCCTCGACCAGGCCTCCTTTTCGTTACCCCCCCCCCCCCGGGAAGCAGCCTGTAGCAGCTGGCGTAACTCCCGAGATACCTATTTACTGCTAGGTAACAGGAGCATTAGGGTGAAAGAAACATTTTGCCTATTTTTCTCCGCCTCCACCGGGGTTCGAACCTGGAACCTCAGGACTTCGAATCCAAAGTGCAGTCCACCCAGCTGTCAGGCACCTCTTAAATTTTATACAGGTGATGGTAGCATCACCTCTGATTTATGGCAGCAGAAGAGTAAATTTACGTGGAATACCCAGTGTCGAGAAGCCTTTGATGATTTAATATGTATCTTGTCTTCATCACCAGTTCTCGCTAGTCCTGAGTTTGATAAGCTTTTTGTACTGAATGTAGATGCTTCTGATTTAGGTGCAGGTGCTGCCCTACTCCAAGCTGGACTTGATGGTGAAGCGCATCCAGTATATTATTATTCTCGAAAATGTAATAGTACAGAGAAGAATTATTCTGTAGTTGAAAAAGAGGCATATGTTCCTGTTTTGGCACGCAAGAAGTTTGAAATCTACTTACAAGGGAGTAAGGTAGATGTATACAGTGATCATAATCCCTTAATCTTCATTGTTAGAATAAAACCAAATAATCAGAAGATTTTAACGTGGTCGTTATTTTTGCAAGAATTGAATATCCACATACATCATATTCCTGGTAAATTGAAAGTTTTGGCTGACGCCTTATCCAAGTGTTTTTCTGAGAAAATCCTGAGTTTGAAAGACCTCCATAAAACATACTGATTGTATGTGCCTGTATATTGCTAATATACTTATAGTTATATGTGAACTTGATGCTGTATTATATGTTTGTTTGTGTTTGAGTTTGTGTTTGTGTTTGAGTTTGTTGTTTGTGTTTGAGTTTGAGGGACCTCCGTAAAACATCCTGATTGTATGTGCCTGTATATTGCTAATATACTTATAGTTATATGTGAACTTGATGCTGTATTATATATGTATTATATATGCTGTTTTTTATGATGCTGTATTATTATTACGACCTTGGGTTCCTTAGATGGAAACCAGAGGTCAATTTGCGTTCTAAATATTTACTTTACATTAATTGATAGGATTGGATCATGTGAGAAGGATAGTCAATTACAATAACAATTACATGCAGGACCCCTTAAAGCTTGGTTCTGCAGTATTCCCGTCATCCTTGCCAAACGTAAGATGAAAATCTTGTTTCTCACAGATCATTCAGACTCTGAGCTTGTTGTTGATTAAATATAATATTGAACTAGTTATCAGCTATTCTTAGAACTATTAAAGTAACTAGTAACGAAGGCCGGTGAAGACTTGTATTGTTTGTAGCTGCACGATCAGCTAGATATCTTCCCGGCAGCAACAATGTGAGAGAGCTCGAGAACTTAGTGCTGGTTCCTTCTTCTCTGGTCTGGCTGTGCTTGTGGCAACATCTTCCCTGTGTGGCTCTGCCTCCATTCTCCTCCTCCTTCTCCCTTTCCCTTACCTTAGTCTACAGTGATTCTCTAAGTTAAGTATAACCTTGTGTAACTGTGTTACTGGCTAGGTGTGTGTGTTTTATTTATAAGTATTGTGTAGTATAAGCCAGTGTTTTGGGCATCCCTAAGTGTATTGTGTTGTGACTAGGGTACCACGTGGGGCTTAGCTACCCCAGGCTGCTTCAAGCTTTTCAAGTGCCTCTCTTCCAGCAGACTTTACCCTAGTTTTTTCCAAATGTAAGCCGTGTATCCTGCCTATGTGGACCAAGGTAGTTAACGTAAGATAGAGTGGTAAAGAGCATAAGGGTTGTAGTGTATTAATGTATGTGGGGGGTTGTTAGAGGGTTTAATAAATATGTACTATTAAAGGAGTATCCATTCTTCCTGTGGGGTGGAGCAGTGATCAACCGCTAGACTGACGTATTTACTTTAAAGCCAATAATTTAAAACTGTTTTATGTTCTTATTGGGGACCGGGCCTATCTGATTTCCACTGATTTTAGGAACTCCTACGTTTTCCCTTAGGCCCTCTCAATACTACCTTCCCATAACAAGTAACAACATTTTCATAACAATTATTGATGCTGTATTATTAGGCTTGCACTAAATGTTGTGCAGCTCATGAATAATAGTTCATTTGTGAATATATAATTCATGATATTGTTTTGCTGTCCATGTCAGTAAGGATGTGTACACTGTACCACCGTGTACACATCTCTTACGATGGATCGACGTTATGACCTCGCATACACCATTAGGATCATGGTATGACTGGTATGTGCTGAGATCATACCGTATGGTGATACAAGGCCGTATAACCTAGTATTCACTAATATGTTGTATAAAATTATCTATTCTTGACAATGCTTAATGTGTATCCAGTATTGTTTTCATTATGACTGATGCATATATGTGTGACAGTAACATTGCTATATGTATACTATATGTATTTACAGATACATTCTGTATTAGAAGTTAGAGCAGTAACCAAATGAGGCATGGCAATATTCACCACACTGATGAATATTGCCCTACCTCCATGTATAGGAGCGTTTTGAGGCTGTTGTATATATGATATTTCATTTGTGGTGATGTATAATTATGTATTAATTCACAATGTCTAATAGAATAGAGTGGCGGTTTGACCTGGCAAGTTCTTTGAATCCTTCCTTAACTACCTAACTCTACCCCCCTCCCCCTTTGCTAACCGGTCGGAGTCAGCAGTACCAAGTCCTGTATATAGAAATTCTCTTTGTATATTTTGGCATATGATTATGTGTTCTCTTGTGTGTTTATATACTGCTCTTATGTTATACCAGGAGTTGTATTTTGTGATACTTAATTAGTTCTGTGTTTGCTCAAGGATTTATTGACTTGTAAATGTCCTGTTCTGTGGTTGTAATAATTGAATGAAAGAGTACTGATGGTTTACTTGTAATGTAATACTGTGCCTATCGCGGCTCGGCGCCCGTCGCCAGCTTACTGTTCTCTGGCTTGTCAGCAGGGGCAGGTGCACTTGATCTTCCTCCTGTTTGTGGCACATATTTTTGGTCTAAGGACCTTGTAAGCTTCTGGGGTGTAATGTAGCCATGTTTATGGGTGATGGATCGTAACTACCGGTGTACACCATTTTTGTGGAACAGGTGGTAGGTATTTTTGTATGGCACATATGTGGTGGGTATCTGAGGACCATGATTGATTATTATGTATCCTGATTGATGCTGATTCCTCGCCCACTAGTTGATTATTGTGGCACCACAGGATAGCTGAGGAAGTCTTGGTTATAAGGTTGATGTAAAGTCATGGCTTGGTTACTGACTTTAATACTTATAAACGATTACATGACTATAGCTCCCAAGCTGGTGTCGTCCTGCTTCTTTGTTTACCTTCTCTACTGGCGTCCAGCCGCCGCACATAGAAAACGGATGGTACCATTTTCTGTGAACATGACATCCCTCCTTTTCTTTAAAAAGAATGAATACAGGATGTCTACCATGCTTGTAGCACAAAGCAAAGTTATTGACACAAAGTAAGTTACTAACATATCAAGAGATATTGCATACATTTAACATTAATTAAGCACACAAAGAATTTAAACAATTTAATCTTTACCACAAAGGATTTCAATGTTAAAAATACATATGCAATGTTAAACAAACATGAAAGAGACTGTAATACAAAGTTACAAGATATTGAATGAGAGATCTGCATTATTTAAACAATATTAAATTTAGTTTAGCATAATAAGTAAATACTTTGCATTACATAGGAACACAATTAATCATCAAATCGTGTAGGACGTTTAACATGACGTTTAGGACGAGAGTCCTTAAATACACGAATATCCCTCGATGAATTGTTTATCGAGTTATAACTCATTTTTTCTTTTTCTTTTGCACGACTTTGCACTTTATCATTTTCTACACTAGTTGGAATCACTTTGAAATAAGCCATATTACGTGTTATACTATGATCTCTATTACTCGCTGTTACCATAGTTCCTTTTACACTAATCACTTTATATGGTCTTGTATCATACGGCATATCTAGCTTTCCCTCTTTTTTCCTTTTAACGAGAACAGTATCTTCAACCTTTATGAATTGTTCCTTTGCACGTTGATCATGAGCAATTTTCATTTTGCCCTTGGCTAGTGCATCCTTCTGAGCGAGACGTTTATCCGTTATCTCGGCTGGCATGACAGGTAGTGAGATCCTCATAGGACGTCCAAATAAAAGTTCGCCAGGCGACTTGCCCAGTGTTCCATGTGGTGTTG
Source organism: Procambarus virginalis (assembly GCA_020271785.1). Lineage (NCBI taxonomy): Eukaryota > Metazoa > Arthropoda > Malacostraca > Decapoda > Cambaridae > Procambarus > Procambarus virginalis. The sequence continues at coordinate 8,377 of WNGS01169402.1, forward strand.
CACGGTAGTTCCTGAGAAAAGCATACATAGCTTGTTTCCAGGATCGTCCTTCAGCATGAGCACAGCGTACCGCTTTCATGAGAGGTTGCATGAATCTCTCTACTTCTCCATTTGCTTGAGGATGTAGTGGCATCACACGGCGGTGATTGAATCCAATATGCTCAGCAAAGTTGACGAAGTCTTGTCCATTGAATGGCAGTCCATTGTCTGTCTTGACAACTTCAGGAATGCCAAAGTTTGAAAAGATCTTGTCGAGTTTCGGGATGATGGCCTTTGCAGATGTGGAAGTGATGATTTCTACTTCTGGATAAGGTGAGTGATCATCAATGACTACCATCAAGTACTCTCCAGTTGGTAGTGGTCCGCAGAAGTCCATCGATACTTCCGTCCATGGTGCAGCAGGTAGTGGTGAAGGTTGTAGAGGTGTTGGTCTTGAAGTATCCACTGCAGCTTGGCAAGGGACACAGGCATCATGCATATCCTTTGCTTGACGATCAATGCCAGGAAACCACACCTTTTCTCGTAGCAGCTGTTTGGTCCTAACAAGACCTTGGTGTCCTTGATGTACAAGCTTCAGAGCACGTTGCTGGAGAACAGCTGGAATGACGATACGAGTACCTCGCAGCACGGTGTCGCGTTGTTGCGTAACACTTAATTCTGTCTGGATGCGTTCAAGTGCTTTGAATGCATCTTGGTCAACTCCTGAGGGTGGGATGCGTGGAAACTTTTTCTTAGTCAATGCATCCACTGTTGCTTGCAGAGTTGGGTCCTCTAGGGTTGCAATACGTATTTCATCAAGAGTGAGAGCCTTAGGGACTGCATCACAGGTTACAGAGTGTACATATTCCTCGGCAACTTGCTGATGCTTGGTGATGGTGAAACTGTTGGCAGGATGTCGACTGATGTAATCAACGGGATTGCCTGCACCCGGCTTGTATTTCACCGTAAAGTTGTATGGTTGCAGACGAAGAGCCCATCTCTCAATGCGAGCTGGTGGTTTGGACTTTGGATTATTGAAGATGGTCTCCAACGGTTTGTGGTCAGTGACTATCGTGGTAAAGGGTGCACCAAGCAGATACACATTGAAGTGTTCACAGCCCCATACAAGAGCAAGAGCTTCCTTCTCTGTCTGACTGTATCGTTGCTCAACATCTGTGAGAGAACGGCTGGCGTAGGCAATTACTACTCTGGAATCTGGTTGACCAGGTTTGTGTTGGGCTAACACAGCACCTAAACCAACAGGACTAGCATCCACCGTTAACTCAGTGTCCATTGATGGATCAAAGTACGCAGCAGTCACATTTTCCACTAGTGCATCTTTCACAGCATCAAATGCATTTTGCTCGATATCGCTCCAGTACCATGATGCATTTTTCTTCAGGAGCTCACGTAGAGGCTTCGTAATGGTAGCAAAATCTGGAATGAAGCGAGAACAGTAGTTTGCCATTCCCAGAAAACTATGTACTTCAGTGGATGTTGAAGGAGGTGCAGCATTCTTGATATCTTTGTCACTAAGTACATGTCCAAAGAATTCAATTTTATCTTGATTGAACTCACACTTTGCTCGGCTTAGCGTCAAATTCTTTTCTCGTAAGCGTTGCAATGTTGCACGAAGAGCTTTGTCGTGTTCAGCTTGGGTACGGCCATAAACAATGATGTCATCAGACATGTTGTCAGCATTAGGTAATATCTTGCAATACCTGGCTAATGACGTGCTGGAATACCTCAGCAGCACTGTTAATACCAAAACTCAGGCGCTTGTACCTATACAGACCTCGATGTGTCGTAAACGTTGTGATGAATCGACTCTCATCATCAAGCTCAAGCTGATGAGAGCCCTTGTTTAAATCTAACTTGCTAAATACAGTTGCACCATTCAAGCGGTAGATCATATCATCTACAGTGGGTGTAGGATGGCGTTCACGCATTATTGCCTTGTTGGGAACACGCATGTCTACACAAATGCGTATCTCATCTGGATTCTTCTGCTTTGGTGGAGTGACAATTGGGCTTACCCATGGTGTTGGGCCTGTTACTGGTTCAATGATATCTAGTTCTATCAGCCTATCCAGTTCGGCATCGACTTTCTTGCGAGTATGGACTGGTTGTCGGCGATGTGGCTGGGCAACTGGAATTACATCTGGGTTGATATGCAGATGTACTTTGCTATCAGTATAACAACCTATGGATTTAAATCGATCAGAAAATTCAGCAACAATAGCATCAACATTGTTTGCAGATTCCACTGCTACAGCATTAGAAAGCTGAAGTAGCCCCAATTTGGTTGAAGTCTTGTAACTGAGTAGAGACTCCTTGCATTCCTAACAAAATGGAATGTAGTAATGAGCATTGCATTCTTTGACTTAATCTCTGCAGTGAAAGTTCCAATCACTGGTAAGGCTACCTTTGAAGCATAGGCAGTGGCTTTACCATTGTATTTTCAAGCTTTGGAACTGGTTTTTAAATTTTTCATAGTGGCACTCAGCAATGGTGTCAATGTTTGATCCAGTGTCAATGAGAATTTTGAGACAAATACCAGCAATGTATACTATAGTCTCTGGGTTTTGGAAGATCATTCCATTCTGTGATTGCTTGTACTCCACAAATGTAATCACATTCACTGTCATCTGAGACTGGTTGTAATGAAATGTTGTCTTGTATATATTAACATTCTTGATTTGAGGTGCAATATTGTGTTTGCCACCTCGACTCCGACTTGATCCTCGTACATTGCTTTTATTATTGATTGTGGTTTCTTTAGTGCGGAACGACACATAGCACCAAAATGACCTAGTTTCTACACTCATAGCACTTCTTACCTTGTGCAGGACAAACATTATCTTGGTGTGGGTAGTCTCCTCCACAATTGTAACATTTATTGTTGACAACCTCTGATGTGAGTCGTTGTGACTGCTTGAGTCTTGTTCCATGACTCCAGTTGTGATGTGGTTCTCGGCTCAATTTAATGTTAGGTTTGGCATGATATCTTCTATGATCATGTGTCCTCCCTGAACCTTACATACCTCATGACTGTTAGTAACAGTGGCAGAACCGTTGTTGGCACTGCACTCCATGACACGAGCATCACGTGCAGCATCTTCCATTCGACGAGCCATATCCAGTATCTTGGTAAGAGAACTTTCATCATCAACAAGTTCTAGAGCTCTTCGACGGAAGACGTGTAGATGTGCATGTTTCAATTATTTGCTGTTTGATTTCTTTGTCAACATCAGCAAACTCACAATGG
>WNGS01169402.1:19735-35709 GCA_020271785.1 Procambarus virginalis
TTTAGTGTGAGTTTGTTGGTGACATCCACAAGTAGAATTTTTTTTAATTAATTGTTTACAACATTATTTAACATGAGTGGGTTGGGGTCAGAGTAGATGAGTAGTATCATCAGCAAACAATATAGGTTTAAGTATGTAAGAGACATTAGGGAGATCATTGATATATATAAGAAACAGGAGGGGTCCTAGGACGCTGCCCTGTGGCACCCCGACGGTAAGTGGTAGAGTAGGAGAGGTTATATCATTGATGGCTTCATATTGGTGTCTGTTACTAAGATAGGATCGGATATAGTTCAGGGCAAGGCCACGGATTCCATAATGGTGGAGTTTAAGTAAGAGGTAGTTATGGTTAACAGTATCAAAGGCCTTTCTCAGGTCTATGAAGAGTCCAGTTGGAAACTCACTTTTGTCAAGGGCTGAGAAGATTAAGTCAAGCAGACTAACTAACAATACATCGTTGGTACTCTTTTGGGAGCGGAAGCCAAACTGACGAGGACTCAGTATATTGAATTTTACAAGATTGGAGTAGAGCTGTTTGTAAACAACAATTTACAATATTTTTTATAATACAGGTAGATTCGATATGGATCTGTAATTATTTATGTCTGCCGTGTTACCTCCTTTATGAACTGGCGTTACTCTTGCTTTTTTAAGGATATCAGGGAAGGTATGACACTCTAGGGATTTATTGAACAGCAATGCTATGGGTGGTGCAAGGGCATGGGAGGCACTCCTGTATACCATCGATGGTATTCCACTAATGTTCCCAGCTTTGGCTTTTTGCGAGTGAATGATGGACACAACATCTGTAGGGCTGACCGGAGAGAGGAGAAGAGTGTTTGGATAGCTGCCTGAAAGATATGTGGTAACATATGTCTGAGTCTCTGGGATTTTTCGGGCAAGGTTAGCACCAATCGATGAAAAGAAGCTATTAAATTCAGTTGCTGTTTCAAGATCTGTTGCAGGTGTATAACCTTCCTTGGCGATTTTTATCTTATGTGAATGCTGTTTAGCTCCTAGGATGGTAGAGATGGCTCTACATGTGCTTTTTATGTTGCCTTTTGCTTCTTGAATCTATTCTCGTAATAGGAACGCTGTGCTCTTCTTATTATACTGGTAAGCACTGATGAGTACCTCTTAACTACTTCTTTTGCAACTAGGCCAATCCTAAGTTTTTTTTCATATTCATGTTTCTTGTCGATTGCTTTAAGTATGCCATTAGTAAGCCAGGGATTATTTAACCTTTTGCCAGTTACTTGCTTGGTGAGGAGAGGACAATAAGTATTGTAAAGGCTTAGAATTTTGGAAAGAAAGAGGCTAGTTAACGAATTATTATCCTGTGTATTGATAAATTCAGATTCCCAGTTTACATTGTGGAGAGCATTTGCCTATTGCCACTTCACATTGTAACCTAAAGGTAATTTTCTTGTTACCTGGTGGTGTTATGGCCATGTTCGCTAGAAGGAAGGTAGGATAGTGGTCAGTTGTTCTGTCAGTGATTATACATGATGTAAGAGGAGCTGTTATGTTGGTCCTTCAGTGATCCAGGGTAGTCGCAGATGTTTGAGTGAATCGGGTAGGCCTGGTGATTACGGGGATGAGCATACAGGAATTCATGCTGTTGAGGAAATAGTCTACTTGATGGCTATTTTGTAGCCCTAGGTCAATATTGAAATCACCTCTGAGAACTATGTGATTTTTGTTGAGATTATTGTTTATGATAAGATTCCTCAAGTTGTTGTTGTATTTGCGTCTAGCTTCAGACACGAGCATGTTACCGTAATGTCTTAAAGAGTTGAGACCAATTAAGGATGATAAAGAGTCACTTACAATTAATGTATCAAGTTTGGATACTTGTAACATTTCAGGGCAAGGAGCAAGGCAAATAGTTCGGTCTGAAGGGTAGAGGCCCAGTTGTTTATACGGACTCCCCCTCAAATTATAAGTCATAGCCTCAAATCATAAGTCATAGCCAAATAAGCTGCTATTAGGACAATATCCAACTCTGGCCCCAGACATCACTCGGTACCCCTACTCAAATCTCAGAATATGTTAGATATTAAGTCACTGAACATTCTCTCATGTGTATTATACATATATAAAACGCTGAACTGTAATGCCAATCCTGACCTCAAAAGCTTCATTGAAGGTTTTAGGCTCACCACGCTGCAATCTAATAGTACCGCAGGTGTATACCCTATCTTCAAGCAGCAATTCACTCATTCAAACCAACTTATAATAGTTATCCATATATAAATGGTAACCTTTGTTCTTTAGTAGTTCAAAGCGAAAAGATGTTGGCGCGCAGTTTAAAATCAGTCCCCCCAAAATTGGATAAAAACCTGAATTTTAGCAAATATTTAAAAATTTTATGCCATACTTCGTCATTAGTGGACATTTAGCAGCTAAAATTTTGACTCCATACTATGTCATTATAGTGGGCGAAAGTGTTAGAAGCCTGTCATATGAAGAAAGATTGTCAAAGCTTATATTACATTCTCTAGAAAGGCAAAGAATTAGGAGTGACATATGGTCACCAGCCAAACCAGGCTGTGACTCATATGTCAGGCTGCGAGCAGCCGCGTCCAACAGCTTGGTCGATGACTGGGCCGCGGGGACGCTAAGCCCCGGAAGCACCTCAAGGTAGCCTCAAGCTATGGTAGAGGTGCACAATGGGATGAATGGACATAACAAAGGGGACATTAATAGGGTATTAAAAGTAGCAACACAAGACAGATCTCGAAACAAAGTGTAAAAATGGGAAAAATTTAGATTTAGGAAAGAACTGCATGGGTAAATACACTGGGTTTGTACCTTAAGGTTCATGTATGCAATATTACAGAGTTCCAATTAACTCCCATGCATGCAATTAATTTATGTTATGTTTATGTTTTTTATGTTAAAATGTTTTTGTTGATTTTTTGTATATTTTCATAAGTAAAGCATGCTTACAGTCTTATTCCAAGTTTTATGATAACTTTACAAGGTTTAAAACATAAAGTTCAATATATATATTCTGGTTTTCATACAGGAATTACACGTTAATATAACATCATAATAACGTAATGATGTCGTGTAAATAACGTTATATTGACGTCATATAAATGTTATATTTATGTTATAAGGACGCAAATTGGATCGGTTTACATAAAGTAAACAAAAAAAAACAAAATGTTGACTGAAAATTATTTATTCTTAAATATAAAGCATGAAAACATTATAATTCCATAGCATTCACTATTATTTTTAAATTTTTACATAAATCTTAAAAAACTGTGTCTCAAGAATATATGTTTTTAGTTATATCTAGTGGTTTTAAGAACGTCAGATATACGTATTTATGTCAGAAGTTACAGTATTACCTTTGTGGCACCATTTAAAAATGTCCACAAACGTTCTGTGTTTGCTGGGGAAAGATACCAGCACAGTGGGGGGAGTACCTTTATACTGCTTCAGGAGGTTGACGTGGCACAACTGGGTCTTCCGCCGCCTATCTGGAGTCTCAAGAACGTAGTTGTGGTTGTTTCTGCACTCCTTGATGCGGTAGGGTCTTGAAAACCTGTTTTGCAAGGGAGAACCTGGGATAGGAAAATATGCCAACACGAAGTCTCCTGGTTTAAATTCCCTATTTTGCTGCTTTGGTCGTAATGAGTCTTCATCCTCTCCTGAGCTTTCAATAGATTGTCATTAGCAAATTTACGTACTCTCTCTAGAATGTGTTGTAAGTTTTGAAGAAACTGGGGCACATTCTGAGGGTCACTGAAGGTGGCGTTACGTAGAGAGTCTTTAAAAGCTTTGAGAGGAGTACGGCACTTACGTCCGTAGAGCATCTCATAAGGAGATACTCCTAGAGACTCATTGGGGAGACTTCTGAAAATGCACATAATGAGGTCAAGTTGTTTATCCCAATCCTTCGAAGTCTCACTGCAAAATTTCTTTAGGAGTGCTTTAATAGTCTGATGACTACGCTCAAGAGAACCCTGTGAAGCAGGATGATAGTGGCTGGATAATACCTGTGTGATGTTGAACTCTTCCAGTGTCTTCTTGAAGAGATCACTGGTGAAGTTGGTGCCACAGTCACTTTGAACCTCTCTTGGAAATTCATACTGGGTGAAGATCTTCAACAGGTGTTTCACCACAGTAGCAGCCGTAATGTTCTTTACTGGAACTGCTATGGGGAATCTGGTGGTAGGACACTGGATGGTTAATATATAGGCATTGCCAGAACTGGTCCGGGGTAAAGGACCAACACAGTCTATGATGAGTCTGTGGAAGGGTTCCGCAAGCACCTAGATAGGAGTCAATGGAGCACTGGGGATAGAGATGTTAGGTTTACCTGCCATCCGACATGTATGACACTGCAGTACGTACTTTTTAACTTCTTTAATGCAAGATCTTCCCTCTGTAACTTACGGAACTCCAATCTAGTAAGATTCGGTGGTAGATTCTGAGGGTCGTGAGGGACAGCGGTAGCAGTAGTGTCAGCTGGTTGCGGTCGTGCAGCTTGTGCACGGGTGATCACCAAAACCGGAGGAGAAACTTCATCACTTTCTTGAACCTCTGCTGGGACATACTCAAAGAGGGGATTATCCACTACAGAGGTACACACCTGGGGTTTGTCCATGATGATCAGGTTGAACGGATGCAGATCTTCTGCCAAGTCGTTGCCCAGGAGAAGTTGCACTCCAGGCATGGGAAAAGGTTTTTCCCTGATGGCGACTTGGACTTCACCGGTCACGAAGGGAGAATCCAGGTGGACTCTGGCGAGTGGATAAGGAGTAGTAGCAGTGAGGTCAGTGATGAGGACGGTTTCCCCGGTGTAGGTGATATAAGGCACAGTTGATTTCAATATTATGGACTGAAGAGCCGCTGTGTCCCTCAAGATCTTCAATTTGAAACGTCCCTCCGAATCTGTACCGTTGGTAGAGACAGTTCCAAGATACAGGTGTTTACTGAAGAGAGAAAGATCATTAACAGGAACACCAACATTCATCACAGTCTTACCGGACTTAGGAGGAGTCTGTTTGGGTTTAGTGGATTCATTATTACCTTTGTATTGAGACTTCCCACATCTATCTATGGTATGTCCATAGAGTTTGCAATACTTACAATACAATTGTGAGCTCGCTTGATCTGTACACACTTTATCGTAACTGTACTAAGACTTCTTACTGGAAGGTGGTTCTGGTGTCAGCCGGTGGATGAGGCTGTAGGTGTCAGCCGACTTTGCACATTTGATGTAGTCGGTTTCTTCTTTATCTGCTAAATATAAACGGGCGGGAGGAGGTACACGCCTCAAGAATTCTTAAACTAGCATGAGGTTGACGAGTTCTGCAAAGGTAGAGACATGTGCTGCTTCCAGCCATTTCATGAAATATCTTTTCTTTGTATTGGCAAATTCTAGAAAGGTGGTGGTACTTGCCTTTAGATAATCACGGAATTTTCGTCGGTAGCTTTCGGTGGAGAGAAGATAGGCGTCCAAAACTCCTTTGCTTCAGGGTCTGGTAGTCATTCTCAGATGCTAAGGTACTGAGAGTAACTGCAGCTCTACCTGTGAGATGCACTCTGAGAAGGGTAGACCATTGGTCTGCAGGCCAGCTAAGTTTATTAGCTAGGGTCTCAAAAGTGGTGTAAAAGACGTCGATCTCTGTCTCAACGAATAGTGGCATTAACTTACTTGCATGGGAGACATTGAAACTTACGGGAAGACTAGCGGTAGCTTGTTGGCGCTGAGTGTGGCCAAATCTAGTTCTTGTCGACGACATGCTAGAGCCATATCAGCTTAAATTGCTTCTTGTCATGCTCGCGTTGCATCTCCAGGAGACGTTGTTTTGCTTCAAGCTGTACTCGCTCACGCTCACGGAGTAGTGCAGTCTCACGTTCTTGTTGTTCTTTGAGTAGGGTGGCCTCTCGTTCCTTGAGCTGGAGAGCTTTTTTCGCCAGGGCCGTCTCTCGTTCTTGTTCTTCCTTCCTTATGGCGGCATCTCGTTCCTGTTGTTCTTTGAGTAGGGCCGCCTCTTCTTTCTTGAGCTGGAGAGCTTCTTTTTGTTGTTCTCGCTCTATTTTTGCAAGTTTGAGCTTCAACTTCATCGCTGCCAGACCATGTTTATCTGCAATAGAATAATTTTCGTGAGTTTCAGAGTCAATTTTCCTTTTCTTCTAAGAGGTAATCCAAGAGTATGTTGTTTAAGTCATTTTGTTGGCTCCAGGGGGACATCTAGTTGATACTCGTGTGCAAGAGCTTGGAATTCGGTCTTCTTGGCACGACTTAAGTTCCTTATTTCACCTGCTGGATCGGTACGGAAAGCTTGGAGACGAAACATTGTGAAAAATAGCAAATAAATGTACAATGAATACACTTGTATGGCAAATGTCAGAAAGAGGATAACGTGGCAACTGGTACCTATCCTGTGGAATTGTTAAGAATTAATGTTAATGATTAGTCAATCAAAATCGCAGGAAATCTTGTACCCGGTACTCAATGTAAGAGAATAAGGGCAAGAAAATCCTACTAAATAAATGAAACTGAGTTTCTAAAACAAATGAAACATTTAATTGCTTCAAAAGTGAATAAGGTAGTCCAAGAATGTAGGCATACCTTGCCGAGTCTCTATAGGACATAAGCAAGGCTTTCCCACCAAATGAAATATGATACCTACAGAATTAGCGAACTTTGTGCTCTGTAAAAAGAAAGCTAATTCCCTACCTAAGTAAATATCATCATCTCTGACCGAGTGTAGGGGTGCGATTGTCAACTGGTGACGAGAACTGCTGCTGAGGTCCCAACTCAGCAACGAAGTCCGTGCTAGAGGAACTATGGCCCTCTTTATCCTCCTTCGGTCGGATTGCAGAAGATAGGGTGCTTTGACCCGAAGACAAACCAAAGTACCAGGGTACCCAAAACTGATGATCTGTCTGAGTGAGAAATATCCTAGGGACAAAAGGTGGTAAACTCGAGTAATAACACGGAGGGAGGGATGACCAATTAAGAGAATGACTGCGGTCTACAGTGACCACGTAATCCAAAGTTAACCAACACTCACCATATGCTACTCTCGGAATTCGCAATACACACAGCACCATATGAATATGAAAAGTAATAAAAATATTGAAAAGCAACTGTATCAAAGCCAAGTACACTTACCACAAATTGATGTTCTAGTACCTGAGTGAAGCTCCTAGGACAGGCCCCCATGAAATGTGACGGGAAAATGTAGGAGTATGGATGTTCGGCAGTCTTCCTAATGGCTGGTGTCAATGCCTGTCACATTTACAAAAAAAAGAGAATGCTTGGCTGTTGTCTGTGGTAAAAGTAAGGGAAGACACGCAAAACACAAAGTATGAACAATGAAACTTTAATTAATATAGAAAACAAAGCAAAAATAAAGACAATCCCTTGGCTATGTACAGTGCAAACAAACAAGTCAAAAAAATATAACATAAAATAACTAAATGGATAAGTTACTCTAATAATAATATAAATGCAAAATGACAAATAATAGGTGCTGAGAATATGAGCGCTAGCTTAGAACCTCCACATGATAAACAGGACATGTATCAGTTGTTCACAGCTAAGAGCACAAGAATATTCTGACTATGATGGCTGGATCAGGCCCAGACATCGACTCAGGTAGATGGCGCTGAGATGCAGGGTGCAGGTGTGCAGGCGGCGAGTCACCAATCAGGAGCAGGCAGGCTGGGAAGGGTCGTTTGCTGGTTGACGATGGGTGGCGAGTTGGCATGGAGGGAGTGGAGTTAAGAGGGTTAGGACACGTTTTGCCTCCTGGTCAAAACGTTTTGTGCTACTGGTAGACGTATCTTGAATGTAGCATTTTATTCTAGTCGATGTGTAAGTAACTTTATATAGGGAAGAGCAGGCTCAATCTCTTGAAAGAGATTATCGTCACAATATATGTGTTGTACCTAGTAGCCAGAATGTCGTACTTGGCCTACTATACAAGGCCCGATTTGCCTAATANTTCTACATGTTAAACAAGCTACGAGGATGAGGGAAGGGGATGTTCTCTCCATGCTCGATGTTCTATTTACCAGGAAAGAGGAAGAGATATTTATCATTCAGTACCGCCCTCCTGGGTAAAAGTGACCATTTCTTTTTGAGAATAAAGATGCAAATGCATTATAATCTGGAAGAAAATGAGCTTGAATCATTTGAAAAACCTGATTTGTGAGAGGTCATTATGGGGAACTCAGATATTTCCTTAAAGAATTTGACAGAAATACTTACTGTTAGGACATGAAGTAAATGAGATGTCAAGTTTTGTGAAATATATGATAAGGCACAACACAAATTTATACCAAGGGAGAGATGCAGAACTAGGCACAGGGGTTGGTTCAACAGAAATTGCAAGAGGACCAGAGACCAGAAGACACACAAATGGAATCAATATAGCAAGAGGCCTAACCCCCAAACATACAAGCGATACAAAAGATGCAAGTAACAACAAACAGCAGTAAGGAGAGGGGCAGAAAGACCATAAATAAAGTGTGTAAAAAACTTTGAGTAAATTTTTTAACTACTCTCGACAGTGAAGAAAAAACATATATATCAGATGATTTGTGTTAGAATCATTAATCTTACACTTTTGGTCATATTCAACAACACAAATATATACACACCCATACATATATATATATATATATATATATGATATATAGAATATAGAGATATATATAGATATAGGATATATATATATAGATATAGATATGTGATTACAATATATAGATAGATATATATATATATATTATATATATATATATATATATATATATATACATATATATATATATATATATATATATATATATATATATATATATATATATATATATATATATATATATGGGTGTGTATATATTTGTGTTGTTGAGTATGACCAAAAGTGTAGATTAATGATTCTAACACAAATCATCTGAATATATATGTTTTTCTTCACTGTCGAGAGTAGTTAAAAAATTTACTCAAAAGTTTATTTACACACTTTATTTATGGTCTTCCTGCCCCTCTCCTTACTGCTGTTGTTGTTACTTGCATACTTGTAAGTATGTAAGTAACAGCAGTAAGTAACTTGTTGTTACTTACTGCTGTTGCAGCGAGACGGAGAGCCACGGCAATTCGGAGGGCCTGCGGTGTGAGACGGGTGCCGGTTGCTGACATTGGGATTGCTAATAGGAAATCACCTGCATGGGGAGCTGCTACCGCTCTAAGTCGGGCAGTGTCATGTGGTGTTGTCGCAGCTTCTAGCAAAGTCGCAGCTTCTTGGTCGGCAATGGGGCGATCCCAGCTGGATTGCTTATGGGCTTCAGAAGGCAGTGGTTGGGGTGCTGGTCCTGCGAGAGAGACCCATTTGGTTGTGCAGTCTGTGAAGCTGGGATCATGTACCCCTGCCTCTTGAACTAGGTGCTAAGGTAGGATTTCCTTCACCAAGTTGTCAGACCCCACTGAAGAGGACAGGAACGCTGGTACAGCAATTTGTGTTGCTGTGCGCACGCCAAGGCCCCCGAGTCTGACAGGAAGGGAGGCCTGTTTCCACTGCGAGTTGCTGAGGGAAAGATTGAGACTAGACATATAGTATATATATATATATATATATATATATATATATATATATATATATATATATATATATATATATATATATATATATATATATATATATATATATATATGTCGTACCTAGTAGCCAGAACTCACTTTTTGGCCTACTATGCAAGGCCAGATTTGCCTAATAAGCCAAGTTTTTCTGAATTAATATATTTTCTCTAATTTTTTCTTATGAAATGATAAAGCTACCCTTCATTATGTATGAGGTCAATTTTTTTTTATTGGAGTTAAAATTAACGTAGATATATGACCAAACCTAACCAACCCTACCTAACCTAACCTAACCTATCTTTATAGGTTAGGTTAGGTTAGGTAGCCGAAAAAGTTAGGTTAGGTTAGGTTAGGTAGGTTAGGTAGTCGAAAAACAATTAATCATGAAAACTTGGCCTATTAGGCAAATCGGGCCTTGCATAGTAGGCTGAGAAGTGCGTTCTGGCTACTAGGTACGACATATATATATATATATATATATATATATATATATATATATATATATATATATATATATATATATATATATATATATATATATATATAATACATACATACTGATAATCAGCTAAAAATATATTCAAGTAAATGTAAATTATTTTACCTTTCACTTAGATCCACCAAGCCTGTATGGTGTGCATTTCAGTACTTCGGAAATCTGGAACGATCTGGAATCTCTTATCTGCAATGAAACAATACATATTATTGCACTTACCACAACACCACACAAGAATCAGTACGCCTTACCACACAAGAATCTTACCACACAATCAGTACGACTGTTTTCAGCGAGCCACTGAACACACTGAAGATTGATAACCCAAATGAATTTTTCATGGATATGATATCAAATCATATATCAGATGTCATCCTATCCCCACTGGATTTTGAAAAAGCCATAGACAGTATGCCTATGCACTCTGCACCAGGCCCTGACTCTTGGAACTCTACATTCATCAAGGACTGTAAAAAACTGCTATCGCAGGCCCTTCACATTCTTTGGAGACAAAGCCTAGATACTGGCATTATCCCCGACATACTAAAAACAGCAGAGATAGCACCGCCCCATAAAGGAGGAAATAAGGCAGAGGCAAAAAACTACAGACCGATTGCACTAACATCGCACATCATAAAAATCATTGAGAGAATGCTAAGAAGTAAGATCACAAAATACATGGAATCACAGCATCTCCATAACCCCGGACAACATGGTTTCAGAACAGGGCGCTCTTGCCTATCACAGTTGCTGGACCACTCTGACATGGCACTAGATGCCATGGAAGACAAACAAAACGCTGATGTAATTTACACAGATTTCGCAAAAGCCTTTGACAAATGTGACCATGGTGTTATTGCACATAAAATGCGTTCAAAAGGAATTACCGGAAAAATAGGCAGATGGATCAACAATTTCCTGACTAATAGAACCCAATGTGTAGTAGTCAACAAAATAAAATCTGGACCATCAACCATAAAGAGCTCAGTCCCCCAGGGTACTGTGCTTGCTCCAATACTGTTTCATCCTCATATCGGACATAGACAAGGACACAACCTATAGTACTGTATCATCCTTTGCAGATGACACTAGAATCTTCATGAGAGTAGGCAACATAGAGGACACGGCAAACCTCCAATCAGATGTAAATCAGGTCTTTCTATGGGCTACAGAAAATAACATGGTGATTAACGAACATAAGTTTCAGCTCATGCGCTACGGAAAAAATGAAAATATAAAAACGGAAACCACTTACAAAACTCAGTCAAATCATAACATTGAACGGAAAAGGAACGTAAAGGATTTGGGTGTACTGATGTCGGAAGACCTTACATTTAAAGAACACAATAAAGTAGCTGTCACAACTGCAAGAAAAATGACAGGTTGGATAACAAGAACTTTTCACACTAGAGATGCTATACCGATGATACTTTTCAAGACGCTAGTGCTCTCTAGAGTGGAATACTGCTGCATAATGACAGCCCCTTTCAAAGCTGAAGAAATTACTGATCTGGAGAGCGTGCAGAGATCCTTTACTGCTAGAATCCACTCAGTAAAACATCTAAACTACTGGGACCGAGAAAAGAGCCTAAACCTGTATTCTCTTGAGCACAGGCGGGACAGATACACAATAATTTACACATGGAAAATAGTAGAGAGGCTGGTCCCAAACCTGCACACAGAAATAACAGCACATGAGACCAGAAGGCATGGCAGGATGTGCAGAATACTCTCCGTTGAAGAGCAGAGGTGCAACAGGTACTCTGAAAGAGAACTCTATCAACATCTGAGGTCTGAGACTGTTCAACACGCTTCCACTACACATAAGGGCATAACTGGCCGACCCCTCACAGTGTTCAAGAGAGAGCTTGATAAACATCTCCAAAGGATACCTGATCAACCAGGCTGTGACTCATACGTCAGGCTGCGAGCAGCCGCATCCAACAGCCTGATTGACCAGTCCAGCAACGAGGAGGCCTGGTCGATGACCGGGCCGCGGGGTCGCTGAGCCCCGGAACACCTCAAGGTAAATGTTAAATATACGGAAGAATTTATTACAATTCTTCCCTTTTAAAGTAATTTTACTATTTGATTTTAGTAATTTTACACAGCAACATGAAATATCTTTTCCAGGTGTATATTTTATTAAATGCAAATTGGGTAAAATTCTTTAGAACTAGGTGGGGAAATTTCTTTGTCTTCCCTAGTATCTTATCATCATCAGCAAACGTGTAGGGGGGGACTGACAGCTGAGTGGACATAGCTTCGGATTCGTAGTCCTGAGGTTCCAGGTTCGATCCCCGGTGGCGGCGGAAAAAAATGGGCAGTTTTTCACCCTGATGCCCGTGTTCACCTAGCTGTAAATAGGTAGCTGGGAGTTAGACAGCTACTACGGGCTGCTCCTTTGGGTGTGTAACAAAAAGGAAGCCTGGTGGGGACCGGGCCGCAGGGACGCTAAAATGTTTGATTCTATGCCCAGAAATTATCTCAAGATAACGTCAAGAATGTTCATGTAGCTCTGTATTCCATCTGGTTCGTGGTTTTGTAGACAATGAACATTACTTGTGCAAGAACTGAACCCTGTGGTACTCCACTAGTGACATTTCTCCAGTCCTATACATTGCCTTTGAATACTGCCCTCTTTTATTTTTGGCGTTAAAACATTTTTCATCCATGTTAAAAGCTTTGGAGTCATTCCTTCAGTATGCTCCAGTTTCCAGAACAACCTCTTAATCCATTTCACACCCTCAAATATATTAACTAAAAAATACATTTCATACAGAATAATACTCTTCGGTATCTTACCTTTATTGAGGACTCTTGGTATATGGAAGACAATGAGGAAAGGGAGAGGAGAAAGGTGTTAGTGTTTAGCAGGCGAGATTGCCCATACTCTATGGGCTGATTTCAATAAGGAACTGTTAAATTTTCAGCCTATAATATAATGGGTAAGTTTTCCACCAGTTTGTGAACTGTCCCAAACACCCTAAAAGCAACTCTGCACATCCCCACTTCAGCAAATAAGCGTTCATGGAATCGGCCGAGTAAATATGGCCTGGAAAGTGTGCGAGATTCGCCGAATCAGTGTTGTTCTGTAAAGTTTAATTATCTCGGCAGAGAAAACAAAGATACTAAATCGGCGCCCACCCAGGCAGGGAGGAGCTTTTTGCAAGATGCAACTGTCTGATGGCTCCCAGTTTGACTGTGAACAGATTTAAATACCTTGGCCTTGAGGTGCCACTATATGGTCCTGTTGTATTCAGACTCTGTCGTCAGTATAAAGAGAGGCTCCAAGCTCTCAAGGCTGTTGCAGGTTATCACTCGGGCTATGGTGCCAATGTCAGAATTGTCAAAATGAAGTACCTTGCATACATCAGATCTTTAGTGGATTATGCTGCACCTCTGCTTGTTTTGATGCCTGAAAGAAAGCTTGGAGGGCTTGAAAAATTGCAGAACGAAGCCTTGAGGATAATCTTTGGGTGCCCTCGTACCACAAAGATACTCAATTTGAGAACGGAATTTAATATTCAGAGCGTTGTTGATCGTGTTACTGAAATTAACTGTCAAATTGGTATATAAAAATGCTTAGGCTAACTCATCCTAACCCTTGCACAGAAGCCCTCCAGAATTTCTTTATTGAAGATCAGCATTGTTCCAAATGGATAACTAAAAAGAACTCAACTCGGAACGTATCAGGTTCATAATTTGTACCAAGAGAAACAACAACGGAACTTTCCTGCACCGTGGGAGATTACACCTTTCCAGTTTTAATCCCTCCCTTTTAATCCTTTCCACCCAAGAAGCAAATTAGAGATCAGCCCAAGCTTCATCTTGAGGCAAAGCTCGATGCCTTAAGCATATTGATGCTCTGTCCACAGAGCATCTCTCTCTCTCAAATCATATATACTGATGGTTCCCTACACTGCTCCACGGGTGCAGCTGGAAGTGCAGTTGTCCTGACAATGGGCGATGGCCTATACTTTGAGTGGGGAGTCCATATATACAACTGGGCCTCTACCCTTCAGACCGAACTATTTGTCTTGCTCCTTGCACTGAAATGTGTAAAAGTCTCCAAACTTGATACATTAATTGTAAGTGACTCCTTATCCTCCTTAAATGCTCCCAACTCTTTAAGACATAACTGTAACATGCTCGTGTCCGAAGCTAGACAAATACAACAAAATTATTAAGGATGGTAACAGAGTCCATTTCATGTGGTCTGCATCTCATGTTGGCCTCCAAATGCATGATAGAGCTGATAAGTTAGCCAAAGAATCTGCCTTTAAAGGAGCCGTTGAGTGTAACTTTGGATTGTCAATGAGCAATCTGAGAGCAGCAGCACACCGAGAACTTCAACAAGATCTTGTAGATCTGAGGCAAAGTGAAATTGACACCAGTAATTCCATCTATCATCATACTATCATGCAAGAGGAGCCACACATCTATGGATCATCCAATAAAATCAGCAGACTTTTAGATGTTACTACTGCTCGGCTTAGACTCGGTTACAAGTATCTCTGGGAATTCTCATTATCTGGCGATGTATACCTGACCAAATGTAAACTGTCAACAAAATTATTTGCACACCTCTGTCACTGTGTTGGAGTGCGAAAAGATACGTGAATTTAGAGAATTCTACAACCAATTTTCCAACGATGTGTAAATATTTCATTCAAAATGATCTGCTACCAGAAATTTTAGCCAAATATCCCAGTTTGCTAACTGAAGGTAGTAACTAAGTGATTGTAACCTATCCACCACTGCCCACTGGATGGCGGGCGGTGTGCGGGACAAACATCAATTGTGACACTAGCTCTCCACATATGTCAGTTGCTTAATTTAGAAATTACTTGTGGTCGATCTCGAACCCATTGTTGTGACGACTTGTATTGAATTTTGTAGATTGTAACTTGCTTAGCAAAATGAATTGTGGAGTTCAGTCCTTGAGCTCATTATGTGCCTCTGTAACCCTTTCCTCTACTGCCCACAAGATGGGTATGGGTGCATAATAAATGAACTAAACTCCAAACTACTGTAAAGTACAACCTCGATTCAACGTACTATATGGGACAACCCAGTGCATTGGAGCATTGGATTCGTTGCAAGAGGCATTTGGGTCAGTTTTTTTTCTTGTACACAATAAAAATGTATTATTATATTTTGTACTGTCAATATATTACTACTGTACTAAAAAAGTTACATTATATTTACCTTATTGTTGGAGTTATGTCCATCTTGAAGTCTCGTGGAGTGTGAATGCTGTACAGTAAATACGTACTGTAGTGTATTATGCTGTTAGCACTGTGTAACAAAGTAGTTCTGCTGTATGTTGAGTACTACAATACAGTTTATGAAAACTATTGTACATTAAAATTACTGCAACTTTAATTTTAGCACTATGTACACACTTAAATATAACACTTGTTCTAACTGTTCACTCCACACACAATATTTTTGATGTTTGCATCAGCTTTGCTGGTGCTTGTTGCTGCTGTATTGGCTTCTGCTGCTTCTGAACTGGTGCAGGCTGCGTTATACTGGTGCTGGGTACGGCTGTGCTGGTTGATTTTCTGCTACTAGTTCGTGAAAAATATTGACTCATTTTTATGTTTCCTTTTTGTCATGTCCTTCAGACAAATATCTTTCAACGTCCTTAGGTGTTGATAAGAGCTGGTGGTGTTATTACAGTTATTCTTCCACCGGCGGACAAACATGTCACTAGCAGGCAAAGCTAACGGCACTGGGTGCCTACTGTATGAACGCAGACTAGGTCTATACACCCTGCAGTAGTCTGGTGTTTAAGTCAGATCCAATAATATAAATTTCTCTGAAATATTGGATTTACATCAAATTATATATTTTGGG
>WNGS01169402.1:36709-47425 GCA_020271785.1 Procambarus virginalis
GATTATTGGTGTCATCATCCTGGTTTATTACTGGTGGACGAAGCCTAATATACAATAAGCTAAGGAATCTCCATTATCATTACTGGCATGACACTGGCCTGGAACCCTGAAAAGCTTTTAACCTATTTATGTGCAGTATTAAAGAATTAGATTGGTCCTTCAAATTCTTACTTTATAAGTTAACTCAGAGCATCAGATAACTCAGAGCATCAGGATAACTTCTAATGGACCTTCAAAATGATGCTCTAGAGCAGCCTCCACTTTGGTTGCTCACTTCTTGAGCAACCACACAACTACGATGCTTCAATTGAATGCCTGTTTTATCGGGTATGTTACTGTGACATCCCCCCCCCCCCGGGAGCATTAGGGTGAAAGAAACAATGGAATGACATTGTCGTTAATACTAATGTTCCAACGATGGGAAACAATGCAATATTTTCATCAATCATGGTGTACAACCCTAGTAATATGTCACCAGGAAAGCTGATACTGTCCACAACTAGGCATGTTATAGAAAGCATGATGTCTTTTAACTTAGTGGATGGTTTATTTTCTCTTTGACTGTTACTTTATTCCCAGAAACACCATTCAGAACAGTCATTGGTGACTCACTCACTGTAACTTAGTGCTTACTTGTAATATCTCGAAGAGCTGAAGTCTTGACAAAATTTATTTTGGCACCTGTATTTACGAAGACCATGGACAAGAGCCGATACTAGAGGACCATCACTAAAAACTGTACAATTCACTGTTTGTAACTTACGTTGCTAAGGGTGTCTGCGTCTTGTCTGGGGTCAAATTCACTTGGGTTTCGTCAACATCCACATTGGTATTTTGTCAGCGTCTTCCACTGTCAAGTGTCCAAATCTGTTTTGGGCAGCTACTGAATAAACAGGGAGGGGCACAAGTACTGGGTAACCTGATTGGGTTAGATGGTTGCTTTGAGATTCCCCAGACGCTGTGGTGTGAACAGTCTGAGCTCCTGGGTTCAGTGACCTGGTGTTGTAGTTGGAGTGATTATTTTAATTACGAGAATACTGTTACTGTCTTGGATGCTGTGCTCCTTGCCAAGTCTAACCATGGGGACCACGAACTGGAGATGATCTTTATCGAGCTCTACAATCTGTTGTGTGGTGGCCTGCTTGTTTGTGGTACTTGCATTATGGAAACCTTGAGTTATTGGATTGACAATGATAAGGATAAAATTGTCTAGGAGGTGATGACAGAGGTACGGACCAGCAGTCCTTTGCTAAGTGGTTTGATTTTCTGCAGTGCCAACACGCGGCAGTGGTTGGACTTTGACTGTAGCGTCTAGGCAATTTATGAGGAGGAGAATTTGACTGTGGGTTACAACCATTGGAGTGCTTATGCAACCAAGAATTTTGTGATTTTGTGGGAGGAGAGCGCTGAATGGCATACTACTACATTTTGTGTGTCGGGTTGGCAACAGTTGAGCATTACGGAGAGCAAATTTGACTGCAGCATTATTCATGGCTTAAAAAACATCCCCAATTTCGTGTTTAGGACCAAACTTTTGCTATTCTGAGAGAGATCTGGTGTGCTTGGAGGCACAATGCATTAGTATCCCAAATGCTATCATTTTGGCCATCCTATCGGGGTCAGTAAATGCTCTTTGTTCATTCATGATGAGCTCAACATTGCATTCTCTAAGGTGATAAAATTAATGTCATTGTTAACTACCCTATCTTGTCTAACAAGAAACAGGTACAATGCTTCTTGGGTATAAGTGCCTACTATCGTAGGTATTGTAAAACGTTTCTATGGTCATCTTGAGATGATTTTGGGGCTTAGCGTCCCTGCGGCCCCGTCCTCGACCAGGCCTCCTTTTCGTTACCCCCCCCCCCCGGGAAGCAGCCTGTAGCAGCTGGCGTAACTCCCGAGATACCTATTTACTGCTAGGTAACAGGAGCATTAGGGTGAAAGAAACATTTTGCCTATTTTTCTCCGCCTCCACCGGGGTTCGAACCTGGAACCTCAGGACTTCGAATCCAAAGTGCAGTCCACCCAGCTGTCAGGCACCTCTTAAATTTTATACAGGTGATGGTAGCATCACCTCTGATTTATGGCAGCAGAAGAGTAAATTTACGTGGAATACCCAGTGTCGAGAAGCCTTTGATGATTTAATATGTATCTTGTCTTCATCACCAGTTCTCGCTAGTCCTGAGTTTGATAAGCTTTTTGTACTGAATGTAGATGCTTCTGATTTAGGTGCAGGTGCTGCCCTACTCCAAGCTGGACTTGATGGTGAAGCGCATCCAGTATATTATTATTCTCGAAAATGTAATAGTACAGAGAAGAATTATTCTGTAGTTGAAAAAGAGGCATATGTTCCTGTTTTGGCACGCAAGAAGTTTGAAATCTACTTACAAGGGAGTAAGGTAGATGTATACAGTGATCATAATCCCTTAATCTTCATTGTTAGAATAAAACCAAATAATCAGAAGATTTTAACGTGGTCGTTATTTTTGCAAGAATTGAATATCCACATACATCATATTCCTGGTAAATTGAAAGTTTTGGCTGACGCCTTATCCAAGTGTTTTTCTGAGAAAATCCTGAGTTTGAAAGACCTCCATAAAACATACTGATTGTATGTGCCTGTATATTGCTAATATACTTATAGTTATATGTGAACTTGATGCTGTATTATATGTTTGTTTGTGTTTGAGTTTGTGTTTGTGTTTGAGTTTGTTGTTTGTGTTTGAGTTTGAGGGACCTCCGTAAAACATCCTGATTGTATGTGCCTGTATATTGCTAATATACTTATAGTTATATGTGAACTTGATGCTGTATTATATATGTATTATATATATTATATATGCTGTTTTTTATGATGCTGTATTATTATTACGACCCTGGGTTCCTTAGATGGAAACCAGAGGTCAATTTGCGTTCTAAATATTTACTTTACATTAATTGATAGGATTGGATCATGTGAGAAGGATAGTCAATTACAATAACAATTACATGCAGGACCCCTTAAAGCTTGGTTCTGCAGTATTCCCGTCATCCTTGCCAAACGTAAGATGAAAATCTTGTTTCTCACAGATCATTCAGACTCTGAGCTTGTTGTTGATTAAATATAATATTGAACTAGTTATCAGCTATTCTTAGAACTATTAAAGTAACTAGTAACGAAGGCCGGTGAAGACTTGTATTGTTTGTAGCTGCACGATCAGCTAGATATCTTCCCGGCAGCAACAATGTGAGAGAGCTCGAGAACTTAGTGCTGGTTCCTTCTTCTCTGGTCTGGCTGTGCTTGTGGCAACATCTTCCCTGTGTGGCTCTGCCTCCATTCTCCTCCTCCTTCTCCCTTTCCCTTACCTTAGTCTACAGTGATTCTCTAAGTTAAGTATAACCTTGTGTAACTGTGTTACTGGCTAGGTGTGTGTGTTTTATTTATAAGTATTGTGTAGTATAAGCCAGTGTTTTGGGCATCCCTAAGTGTATTGTGTTGTGACTAGGGTACCACGTGGGGCTTAGCTACCCCAGGCTGCTTCAAGCTTTTCAAGTGCCTCTCTTCCAGTAGACTTTACCCTAGTTTTTTCCAAATGTAAGCCGTGTATCCTGCCTATGTGGACCAAGGTAGTTAACATAAGATAGAGTGGTAAAGAGCATAAGGGTTGTAGTGTATTAATGTATGTGGGGGGTTGTTAGAGGGTTTAATAAATATGTACTATTAAAGGAGTATCCATTCTTCCTGTGGGGTGGAGCAGTGATCAACCGCTAGACTGACGTATTTACTTTAAAGCCAATAATTTAAAACTGTTTTATGTTCTTATTGGGGACCGGGCCTATCTGATTTCCACTGATTTTAGGAACTCCTACGTTTTCCCTTAGGCCCTCTCAATACTACCTTCCCATAACAAGTAACAACATTTTCATAACAATTATTGATGCTGTATTATTAGGCTTGCACTAAATGTTGTGCAGCTCATGAATAATAGTTCATTTGTGAATATATAATTCATGATATTGTTTTGCTGTCCATGTCAGTAAGGATGTGTACACTGTACCACCGTGTACACATCTCTTACGATGGATCGACGTTATGACCTCGCATACACCATTAGGATCATGGTATGACTGGTATGTGCTGAGATCATACCGTATGGTGATACAAGGCCGTATAACCTAGTATTCACTAATATGTTGTATATAAATTATCTATTCTTGACAATGCTTAATGTGTATCCAGTATTGTTTTCATTATGACTGATGCATATATGTGTGACAGTAACATTGCTATATGTATACTATATGTATTTACAGATACATTCTGTATTAGAAGTTAGAGCAGTAACCAAATGAGGCATGGCAATATTCACCACACTGATGAATATTGCCCTACCTCCATGTATAGGAGCGTTTTGAGGCTGTTGTATATATGATATTTCATTTGTGGTGATGTATAATTATGTATTAATTCACAATGTCTAATAGAATAGAGTGGCGGTTTGACCTGGCAAGTTCTTTGAATCCTTCCTTAACTACCTAACTCTACCCCCCTCCCCCTTTGCTAACCGGTCGGAGTCAGCAGTACCAAGTCCTGTATATAGAAATTCTCTTTGTATATTTTGGCATATGATTATGTGTTCTCTTGTGTGTTTATATACTGCTCTTATGTTATACCAGGAGTTGTATTTTGTGATACTTAATTAGTTCTGTGTTTGCTCAAGGATTTATTGACTTGTAAATGTCCTGTTCTGTGGTTGTAATAATTGAATGAAAGAGTACTGATGGTTTACTTGTAATGTAATACTGTGCCTATCGCGGCTCGGCGCCCGTCGCCAGCTTACTGTTCTCTGGCTTGTCAGCAGGGGCAGGTGCACTTGATCTTCCTCCTGTTTGTGGCACATATTTTTGGTCTAAGGACCTTGTAAGCTTCTGGGGTGTAATGTAGCCATGTTTATAGGTGATGGATCGTAACTACCGGTGTACACCATTTTTGTGGAACAGGTGGTAGGTATTTTTGTATGGCACATATGTGGTGGGTATCTGAGGACCATGATTGATTATTATGTATCCTGATTGATGCTGATTCCTCGCCCACTAGTTGATTATTGTGGCACCACAGGATAGCTGAGGAAGTCTTGGTTATAAGGTTGATGTAAAGTCATGGCTTGGTTACTGACTTTAATACTTATAAACGATTACATGACTATAGCTCCCAAGCTGGTGTCGTCCTGCTTCTTTGTTTACCTTCTCTACTGGCGTCCAGCCGCCGCACATAGAAAACGGATGGTACCATTTTCTGTGAACATGACATCCCTCCTTTTCTTTAAAAAGAATGAATACAGGATGTCTACCATGCTTGTAGCACAAAGCAAAGTTATTGACACAAAGTAAGTTACTAACATATCAAGAGATATTGCATACATTTAACATTAATTAAGCACACAAAGAATTTAAACAATTTAATCTTTACCACAAAGGATTTCAATGTTAAAAATACATATGCAATGTTAAACAAACATGAAAGAGACTGTAATACAAAGTTACAAGATATTGAATGAGAGATCTGCATTATTTAAACAATATTAAATTTAGTTTAGCATAATAAGTAAATACTTTGCATTACATAGGAACACAATTAATCATCAAATCGTGTAGGACGTTTAACATGACGTTTAGGACGAGAGTCCTTAAATACACGAATATCCCTCGATGAATTGTTTATCGAGTTATAACTCATTTTTTCTTTTTCTTTTGCACGACTTTGCACTTTATCATTTTCTACACTAGTTGGAATCACTTTGAAATAAGCCATATTACGTGTTATACTATGATCTCTATTACTCGCTGTTACCATAGTTCCTTTTACACTAATCACTTTATATGGTCTTGTATCATACGGCATATCTAGCTTTCCCTCTTTTTTCCTTTTAACGAGAACAGTATCTTCAACCTTTATGAATTGTTCCTTTGCACGTTGATCATGAGCAATTTTCATTTTGCCCTTGGCTAGTGCATCCTTCTGAGCGAGACGTTTATCCGTTATCTCGGCTGGCATGACAGGTAGTGAGATCCTCATAGGACGTCCAAATAAAAGTTCGCCAGGCGACTTGCCCAGTGTTCCATGTGGTGTTGCACGGTAGTTCCTGAGAAAAGCATACATAGCTTGTTTCCAGGATCGTCCTTCAGCATGAGCACAGCGTACCGCTTTCATGAGAGGTTGCATGAATCTCTCTACTTCTCCATTTGCTTGAGGATGTAGTGGCATCACACGGCGGTGATTGAATCCAATATGCTCAGCAAAGTTGACGAAGTCTTGTCCATTGAATGGCGGTCCATTGTCTGTCTTGACAACTTCAGGAATGCCAAAGTTTGAAAAGATCTTGTCGAGTTTCGGGATGATGGCCTTTGCAGATGTGGAAGTGATGATTTCTACTTCTGGATAACGTGAGTGATCATCAATGACTACCATCAAGTACTCTCCAGTTGGTAGTGGTCCGCAGAAGTCCATCGATACTTCCGTCCATGGTGCAGCAGGTAGTGGTGAAGGTTGTAGAGGTGTTGGTCTTGAAGTATCCACTGCAGCTTGGCAAGGGACACAGGCATCATGCATGTCCTTTGCTTGACGATCAATGCCAGGAAACCACACCTTTTCTCGTAGCAGCTGTTTGGTCCTAACAAGACCTTGGTGTCCTTGATGTGCAAGCTTCAGAGCACGTTGCTGGAGAACAGCTGGAATGACGATACGAGTACCTCTCAGCACGGTGTCGCGTTGTTGCATAACACTTAATTCTGTCTGGATGCGTTCAAGTGCTTTGAATGCATCTTGGTCAACTCCTGAGGGTGGGATGCGTGGAAACTTTTTCTTAGTCAATGCATCCACTGTTGCTTGCAGAGTTGGGTCCTCTAGGGTTGCAGTACGTATTTCATCAAGAGTGAGAGCCTTAGGGACTGCATCACAGGTTACAGAGTGTACATATTCCTCGGCAACTTGCTGATGCTTGGTGATGGTGAAACTGTTGGCAGGATGTCGACTGATGTAAGCGGGATTGCCTGCACCCGGCTTGTATTTCACCGTAAAGTTGTATGGTTGCAGACGAAGAGCCCATCTCTCAATGCGAGCTGGTGGTTTGGACTTTGGATTATTGAAGATGGTCTCCAACGGTTTGTGGTCAGTGACTATCGTGGTAAAGGGTGCACCAAGCAGATACACATTGAAGTGTTCACAGCCCCATACAAGAGCAAGAGCTTCCTTCTCTGTCTGACTGTATCGTTGCTCAACATCTGTGAGAGAACGGCTGGCGTAGGCAATTACTACTCTGGAATCTGGTTGACCAGGTTTGTGTTGGGCTAACACAGCACCTAAACCAACAGGACTAGCATCCACCGTTAACTCAGTGTCCATTGATGGATCAAAGTACGCAGCAGTCGCATTTTCACTAGTGCATCTTTCACAGCATCAAATGCATTTTGCTCGATATCGCTCCAGTACCATGATGCATTTTTCTTCAGGAGCTCACGTAGAGGCTTCGTAATGGTAGCAAAATCTGGAATGAAGCGAGAACAGTAGTTTGCCATTCCCAGAAAACTATGTACTTCAGTGGATGTTGAAGGAGGTGCAGCATTCTTGATATCTGCAACTTTCTTAGGATCTGGAGACAGACCTTTGTCACTAAGTACATGTCCAAAGAATTCAATTTTATGTTGATTGAACTCACACTTTGCTCGGCTTAGCGTCAAATTCTTTTCTCGTAAGCGTTGCAATGTTGCACGAAGAGCTTTGTCGTGTTCAGCTTGGGTACGGCCATAAACAATGATGTCATCAGACATGTTGTCAGCATTAGGTATATCTTGCAATACCTGGCTGATGATGTGCTGGAATACCTCAGCAGCACTGTTAATACCAAAACTCAGGCGCTTGTACCTATACAGACCTCGATGTGTCGTAAACGTTGTGATGAATCGACTCTCATCATCAAGTTCAAGCTGATGATAGCCCTTGTTTAAATCTAACTTGCTAAATACAGTTGCACCATTCAAGCGGTAGATCATATCATCTACAGTGGGTGTAGGATGGCGTTCACGCATTATTGCCTTGTTGGGAACACGCATGTCTACACAAATGCGTATCTCATCTGGATTCTTCGGCTTTGGTGGAGTGACAATTGGGCTTACCCATGGTGTTGGGCCTGTTACCGGTTCAATGATATCTAGTTCTATCAGCCTATCCAGTTCGGCATCGACTTTCTTGCGAGTATGGAATGGTTGTCGGCGATGTGGTTGGGCAACTGGAATTACATCTGGGTTGATATGCAGATGTACTTTGCTATCAGTATAACAACCTATGGATTTAAATCGATCAGAAAATTCAGCAACAATAGCATCAACATTGTTTGCAGATTCCACTGCTACAGCATTAGAAAGCTGAAGTAGCCCCAATTTGGTTGAAGTCTTGTAACTGAGTAGAGACTCCTTTGCATTCCTAACAAATGGAATGTAGTAATGAGCATTGCATTCTTTGACTTAATCTCTGCAGTGAAAGTTCCAATCACTGGTAAGGCTACCTTTGAAGCATAGGCAGTGGCTTTACCATTGTAGTTTTCAAGCTTTGGAAACTGGTTTTTAAATTTTTCATAGTGGCACTCAGCAATGGTGTCAATGTTTGATCCAGTGTCAATGAGAATTTTGAGACAAATACCAGCAATGTATACTATAGTCTCTGGGTTGTTTGGAAGATCATTCCATTCTGTGATTGCTTGTACTCCACAAATGTAATCACATTCACTGTCATCTGAGACTGGTTGTAATGAAATGTTGTCTTGTATATTATTAACATTCTTGATTTGAGGTGCAATATTGTGTTTGCCACCTCGACTCCTGACTTGATCCTCGTACATTGCTTTTATTTATTGATTGTGGTTTCTTTAGTGCGGAACGACACATAGCACCAAAATGACCTAGTTTTCTACACTCATAGCACTTCTTACCTTGTGCAGGACAAACATTATCTTGGTGTGGGTAGTCTCCTCCACAATTGTAACATTTATTGTTGACAACCTCTGATGTGAGTCGTTGTGACTGCTTGAGTCTTGTTCCATGACTCCAGTTGTGATGTGGTTCTCGGCTCAATTTAATGTTAGGTTTGGCATGATATCTTCTATGATCATGTGTCCTCCCTGAACCTTACATACCTCATGACTGTTAGTAACAGTGGCAGAACCGTTGTTGGCACTGCACTCCATGACACGAGCATCACGTGCAGCATCTTCCATTCGACGAGCCATATCCAGTATCTTGGTAAGAGAACTTTCATCATCAACAAGTTCTAGAGCTCTTCGACGGAGACGTGTAGATGTGCATGTTTCAATTATTTGCTGTTTGATTTCTTTGTCAACATCAGCAAACTCACAATGGGCTGCTAAACCCTGCAGACGTGTATGGTATTGATCAACAGTTTCATTAGAGAGTTGTTTCGCTCTCCTGAAATGCATAATTTCCATAGCAGTATTTTGCCTTGGTTTGAAATGCTCAGTTAATTTGGCCTTGGCAATCTTTGGCACCACCAGTGTCTTTCAGTGTATCAAAGATGTCACAAACTCTATCACCTGCATAATGAAGTAGAAAGGCACGCTTTCTTTCAGCACTTTTGATGTCAGAAACTATCAAAAAATTTTCAAACCTTTTAAGCCATTTGGTCCACCTCTGTGACAGGTTTGTCTGGTCACAGTCAGGATCAAATGCAGGAAACTGAGGTATATTTGCCATTTTTACTGAATAAATGTAAACTTATCACTTAAAATGTTCCTCAGAATATATAACACTTACTGCACTGTATATGTTATTTAAGAATTCACTGTAATTACTTTAATTTTGCAAAGCACACAAGCATTTTAATGCAAAAGTTCACAACAGTGCACAACACAGCAGCAACTGATTTCTTACCTAGCCCTTGTGTACATGTGTTGTTACTCCTACTCACAGCAGCACAGCAGTTGTTAGCAGTTGGTACAGCAGTTGTCAGCAGTTGGTACAGCAGTTGGCAGCAGTTGGCAGCAGTTGGTACAGCAGTTGGCACAGCAGTCAGTTCACAGCGTGAAGAATTTTGTAGCACGAAGCGTCGTGCTACAAAACATCGGATTTTGTACACTGCATCAAAGCGTCGTTTCGTACACAGCGTCGGTAGATTCCTCTATACATAGCTTCAGTCAGCACAGCTTGGGTAGCACACAGCATTGGCCAGCACACAGCAACGGCCAGCACACAGCAACGGTCAGCACGAAGCATGGGGTAGCATACAGCATCGGGTATGGTGCTCACAGACAGCAGACTTCTCTCCTCCTCCGGGCGTGAGGCAGCATGCTTCTTCCTTGTGTTTTAAGAACAAATACCTGCGTTCCCAGTTCATCCTCGTCGCCAATGTGATATCTGTGTATTGCTGAGGAAGTCTTGGTATAAGGTTGATGTAAAGTCATTCTGGTTACTGACTTTAATACTTATAAACGATTACATGACTATAGCTCCCAAGCTGGTGTCGTCCTGCTTCTTTGTTTACCTTCTCAACTGGCGTCCAGCCGCCGCACATAGAAAACGGATGGTACCATTTTCTGTGAACATGACACCACCATCCTGTATTCTTGATTTTGAAGCATGCTAGATTAGTGAACCATTGCATTAGAATTGGAGCCTAGTGACAGCTAGTTCATAGGTTGTGCAATCATGTGTGCATGATAATGATTCCGA
>WNGS01169402.1:78811-90097 GCA_020271785.1 Procambarus virginalis
CTTGGAGTCTCTTCAACTACTCCTTCTCTGCTGGCTTTGAAGTTCTCAGCAACTTCTTCCAAAGACAAACCACAGATTGTCTAGTCGAGGACGCTCTCCCTCTGCGACGGAGTCTGATCAGGCGCTCCCACGGCCAACGATAATGTCTCTGGCGGCTAACAAACTCTCCTCGCCGTCCAGGACTTGAGACCACAACGTTCCCCAGCTCGATTCCACAGCTGGAACGTCTGCACACTTCCTTTCTCTTGAGATATATCACTAGGGTTCCTCTCTGACAGGAGCTCACACGGAGCGCAGCTTCCCATCACGATGTCTGGTACTCCAGAAGCGAGCCTCACACCCCTCCAGCAAATTACCCAGATCTCATAACCAGTCATTTTTTATTTTCATTCACTGCCCACATTCTTAAACTCTCTGTAAATTTACCCAATTATTTTTACATATGAATCTTCATGTCTATATATCTCCGACCTCCTAGTCAGGTCAGGCTTGATAGAATAATTCTCAAAGGGGAGACTCGTTTTTCGGCTACCTGGGATCATAAACTCCCTCCCCCTTGTTTTTGAGAATTATTTCTAGTGGCTAGGCTCGAGATAAGCATCAGCTACTACATTGTCTCGCCCCCTTATGTGCGTTATCACCAGGTCATACTCTTGGAGCAATAAAAACCATCTGGCTAACCTCTGGTTCGCATGCTTCATTTTTCTCAGGAAACTAGGGGATTATGGTCTGTATACACCATCACTGGGTGTCCTCCCCCACTCACATACACTTCAAAATGTTTCAATGCCATCACCAGGGCCAAAGTCTCTTTCTCGACCGTACTGTACGACCTCTGGTGCTTAACGAACTTCTTCGAGAAGAAGGACACAGGTCGATAAATTCCATCACTCTGCTGCGTCAGTTCAGCTCCAGCCCCTATGTCACTGGCATCTACAAATAACGTAAACGGTGCTCCAAAATTGGGCGACACTAGTACAGGTGCCTCGGTCAATAGTCTTTTGGTCTTTTCAAACGCTTCTTGTGCTGTTCCATTCCACTCCCACTTCTTGCTCTTTGATAGCAAACTCGTCATAGGAGCGGCTATGGTGGAGAAATTTCCGCAGAACTTCCGGTAATAGCCAATCATACCGAGGTATCTCAACAATTCTTTCTTACTCCTGGGCACCGGGAAGTTGTCAATGGCCTCCACCTTTGTTCTTACCAGAGCAACCTCGCCTTGCCCTAATATATACCCAAGGTACTCCAGGCGGGCTCTCCCGAACTCGCTTTTTCCTAAGTTGATCGTCATGTTGGCCTTCTCCAATCGATTGAACAAATCTAAAAGTCAATCCACGTGATCCTTCAAGGAATCAGCGAACACTACAATATCATCATGTACACTGCACATCCGGTCGCGCCTTGTAATACCTGATTCATTACTCGTTGGAAACAACTACCACTATTCTTCATTCCGAACGGCACCACTTTATATTGGTACAAGCCGTCGGGTGTCACGAACGCTGAGATCCTCTTGGCCTCCTCGGGCAGGGGAATCTGGTAGTATCCCTTCAGCAGGTCTATTTCCAAACATAGCGTGCACTCCCAATCCGATCTATGCAATCATCTATGCGTGGTATCGGGAACGAGTCAGCGACTGTGACTGCATTCACTTTCCTGTAATCGGTGCAGAACCGGTATGTGCCATACTCTTCTTCACGAGGAGGCACGGCAAACTCCAGTTACTGTCGCTAACCTCTGCCAAGTCGTTATCTAGCAGATACTTTACTTCTGCTCTCATCGCCGCTGCTTTCTCCGGGCTAACTCTGTAAGGGTGCTGCTTGATGGGGTCAGCACTCCCTACATTTACTTCGTGCACCGTTCCGCGGTGTCTTCTGGGCACGTCTGTGAATAACGACTTATTCCTCCGTAGGATCTCCATTAGTTCCTGGCGTTGGTCATCCTCCAAATGACCCAGACGCTCATCTATCTTGGCCAGGCTTTCCGTATTCGATATCTTCGCGCCATCGGCCCTCTCTAACTTACAGTTCTCCTCTTCTATTCCTTTGCCGTCTCCCACACAAAGCACAGTCGCCCTGCAATGGGTTTTCCATCTGTTCTTCGCCTAGAGGCTTGTCTCTGTCATAGTACTTCTTTATCATGTTCACGTGGCAAACCTGTGACTTCCTCGGACGATCTGGCATGTGTATTACATAATTCACATCCACTAGCGCCTTCTGGATGGTATATGGTCCACAAAATCTCGACTCGTATATACTTCCTTTCACCGGCAGGAGGACTAACGCCGATCTCCTTCTTGAAATCTCCTGCCCTTCGCCTTCCTGTCGTGATATCTTACCATCTGTGCCTGGGACGTTCTCAAATTTTCCTTGGCCAAATCTTTGGCACTAGAGAGTCGCTCTCTAAAAGTTTTCACATATTGTCTCACATCTACCTTAGGCCTATCCACGGTGAGCTGCTCCTTCAGCGCACCCACTGGGCTCCTCACGGAGTGTCCGTACACCAGTTGAAATGGGGTGAATCCAAGCGATTCTACTACCGCATCCCTGATGGCAAATAACATGGATGGTAATGCCTCGTCCCAACTACTCCCTTCCTCAGCGCAGTATATCCTCAACAAGCTCTTTAGCGTTCCATGGAAACGCTCCAATGCTCCCTGCGACTGAGGGTGATACGGAGACGACGCACTTGCTCTACCCTCCATCCTTTCACAGTTTCCCTTAACAACTTCGACTGGAAGACACTCCCCTGGTCCGTCTGGATAACTTTGGGCATTCCTACCCACGCAATGTAGTTCTGTAGTCTATCCAGAACGGCTCTTGACGTCACTTTTCTCAGGGGGATTGCTTCGGGGAAACGGGTGGTTGTGCACATTATGGTCAGTAAATACTCGTGCCTCTTCTGGTCCTTGGCAACGGACCTACACAGTCTATCAAGACTCTCTCAAAAGGCTCGCCAAATGCCGGTATGGGCCTTAAAGGTGCCATCGGTATAGCCGGAGCCGTTGGCACGCTAAACATGTCCTACAATACTTCTTTACATCCTTCCACACGTTTGGCCAGTAGAAGTGCTCCTGCACCTTATTTAAGGTCTTCTTCACTCCTAAGTGCCCTGCCATATCTACGGAGTGGGCTATCTACTGCCGCCCTAAACTCCTTCGGCACTAACACTTGGTGCTTCTCCAACCATACCTTATCTGCGCCGGCTTTGTCCGGTCGCCACTTCCTCATTATTACGTCATCGTCCAATAGTAATACACGGGGACTCCGGACATGAGTTTCCCCCTTTTGCCTCCCTGATTAGATCTATAAACTCCTCTTTCTGAGCCCTAATCAGGTCCGCGCGGTTCACGCTGAATCTTTCAGGTAGGGTCATCTTCACTTCCTGTCCCCGAATCCTCATTCTTCTGAGCTGGATCTTCACCGAACAGCCCAGACATGTCCATGTTGACCTCCTCCCTTAGTGGAGTCGACACTGCCATATCATCTTCAGTGTCGACCTCGGCGACTACTTCCGACTCTGTTATCACACAGGCCGGGTATTCAATGACTTGATTGTCCTCTGTTTCATCTTCGAGGATGCTGGCTGGATCTACCTTGTCCGGTGTTCCACTTGTACCGCGGTCCTTCAGGTACTCCTCCGGCACAGCTTTTACTATCAGCTCTGGCAACACCTTGGACCCACACAAGTCGTTCCCCAGTATCACTTGGACTCCTGGAACAGGTATGTTGGGGCACACTCCCAACATCACCTCCGCCGACAAATAATCTGACTTCAACTGGACAGCACATATGGGTATGTCACTCTTAGACAACAACCCCTGAACCTTTATCCTCCTACTGCCAGCTAACAGTCGATCGTTTCCGATTAGGCCTCTCAGAATCAAACTCTGATTGGCTCCAGTATCCCTGAGGATACTAACCTCCACCTCGGGTTGACCCTCTATGCCGACCCAACCTTTACTAATGAATGGCGTATACCGCTCGTTCATCAAATCTACCTTCTGTGGTTTGTCTTGTTGTGCATCAACGTACTTCTTCCGGGGATCACACATGGTCAGGGTCACGACTCTCTTGCCCTGTCGACAATCGCGCATCATGTGACCCGATCTGTTGCACTTGTAGCTCCTCATTTGGGAGAAATCTCTCCTGTACGCCTCCGAGTGGCTCTGACTCTGCCCCCTCGTATTGGAGTTCCTCAGGCCAGACGTACTACTCGTACTCTGTGGAGCTTCATTGTACTCTTGTCTCCTCTGCACATTTTTATTTTCCTGCGTACCTCCAGCAGGCAGACTCGGTAACTTTCCTTCCTGGGGCTTAAAACTAGCTGGTCTGCTTGTCTGCCCCCCAAAACTTCTTCCTTCCCAGACTCCACCGGGTCTGCTATTGCTGCGTCTCGCCTCGCTTCTCACTCTGTTCTCCTTCAAGCTCTTGTATGCTTCAGTAATCATATCTGCTCTATCTGCGGCATCTTTCACCTCCTTTACCCCCGCTTCTTGGATCTTGAACTTTGTTTCGGGATGCATCATTTCTAAGAACTTTTCCATGACCATCAATTGCCTCAGGTCAGCGTAAGATCTAACTCCGGCAGCCTCAATCCATTTCTGGAATCGTCTTTCCAGATCCCTTGCTGTCTCAGCAAAAGTACATGCTCCAACCTTCACCATCTCTCTGAAGCGCTTCCTATAAGCTTCTGGGGTTAGCTGAAATGAGCGCAGTATGCTGCTCTTTACTTTGGCATAATCCTGGCTTTCTTCCAGTGACAATTGGGTGTATGCCTCCCTGGCTGCACCGGTCAATCTTAACTGGACCAGCTGGGCCCATTCCTCCTGTGGCCACTCCTTGATGCTTGCTACCTTTTCAAAGTGCTCAAAAAAGCTCTCTGCCTCTTCGGGAACAAACAAGGGAATGTCCTTCTCCCTAACCCTAACATCTGGTGAGTGTGATACCTGGGTGGTGCTCTCTGGCAACCCATGTTCAATCCTTCGCTCAGCCAGAGTCCTATTTGCTTCGATCTGCATTTGTTTTGTTTTCTCTTTTTCTTTCTCCACCTTTAGCCTACTCTTCCTCAGAGTACACTACTTCTTCAACAACCTTGGAGTCTCTTCAACTACTCCTTCTTTGCTGGCTTCGAAGTTCTCAGCAACTTCTTCCAAAGACAAACCACAGATTGTCTAGTCGAGGGCGCTCTCCCTTTGACGGAGTCTGATCAGGGTGCTCCCACGGCCCACGATAATGTCTCTGGGCGGCTTAACAAACTTTCCTCGCCGTCCAGGACTTGAGACCACAACGTTCCTAGCTCGATTCCACAGCTGGAACGTCTGCACACTTCCTTGCTCTTGGAGATATATCACTAGGGGTTCCTCTCTGACAGGAGCTCACATGGAGCGCAGCTTCCCCTCACGATGTCTGGTACTCATGTGGGGGTCAAAGCCCTCCTGAAGCTAGCCTCACACCCCTCCAGCAAATTACCAACATCTCATAACCAGTCATTTATCTATTTTCTTATTCACTGCCCACATTCTTAAACTCTCTGTAAAATTTACCCAATTATTTTTATATATGAATCTTTATGTCTATATATCTCCAACCTCGTAGTCAGGTCAGGCTTGATAGAATAATTCTGAAAGGGGAGACTCGTTTTTCGGCTACCTGGGATCATAACAGTACACACACACACACACGTGGGTGGCAGTTGGCGGAGTAGACAGCGCTTTAGGCTCGTGGACCTACTGATAGAAGTTCGATCCTTCGGCACCGCTGGAAAAACAAATGGGCAGAGTTTCCTTCACCCCTGATGCACCTGTTACTTAGCAGTAAATAGGTACCTGGGAGTTAGACAGCAGCTACGGGCTGCTTCCTGGGGTGTGTGTTAAAAAAACAATAGTAGTTGGTAACAGTTAGAGGCGGGCCGAAAGAGCAGGGTGTTACGAACCTTACATCCTTTGGAGGTTAGTTTCCATTATAAATTGTTGGTGAACACAGTGGAAAATGTTTGACAGGAATAAATCTACAGCTGGTATCTGGGAGGCCGCGAGTCACCAGTAATACTTCGCCAAGCAAAGTAGTTCCTTCTCAGCTGGAGACTGTTAGGAATAATGTGAACTGGAATAGCCTATGTGAGGAAAAATGGACTCAATCAAAAAGCATGCATTAGGAATATGGTAAATAAAGTCAATAAAAGGTTTGATCATCTTAGGACTCCTAAGCAAACGCCATAGACAACTGCACCGCGACATGGTCTTCCTGAAATGCTTGGGAGAACCCTGAACAGAGGTTCGAATCCTGCTCACAAGCTCCCTCTAATTTTTCCAATAATACATCTGATATGACCCCACATACACCAAGTATGATTGGTATATGATGTGTTCATACCGTAGTATAGAATAAGGCAGAAGAGCCTAATGTAATGTTTCTTGAAATATGACTATATGTATCTATTATTAAACTCAATGCTACACTGTATATAACATACTGTATGTATTGTCATGTATTATGTATACATTGAAATGCCAGATGTATTATGCCGTGATTATGCCAGTATACGTATGTTTTATTATGATATATCCATTGCCTTGATTTCAAATGAAATAGCCTAGTGTTACTTTGCATTGATTGTTCTTATTACTTGATTTACGTATATTGTAAGAGCATGTATAGAGGCAGTGTTGTTGCTAGGTTGTATATATATTATGCATAAAAGGCAGTATCAGATTATATATATATATATATATATATATATATATATATATATATATATATATATATATATATATATATATATATATATATATAATATATGTCGTACCTAATAGCCAGAATGCACTTCTCGGCCTACTATGCAAGGCCCGATTTGCCTAATAAGCCAAGTTTTCATGAATTAATGTTTTTACGACTACCTAACCTACCACCTTACCTAACCTAACTTTTTCGGCTACCAAACCAAAACCTAACCTATAAAGATAGGAGTGGAATGAGGGAGAATGAGGGAGGGAAGTCGTACCGCTCGCGCTCCGTTAAAATCGTGACATTAACCGGGATTTCTTAGGACCACAGCCTTGGATTACCGATTACAGGCATAACAAGTGCATAGTGACCCGCTGGAAAATTTGAAAACAGTCATTATCAACGGAACTTTGTGTTAAATAGATAATAAACGGGAGACCACGTGTGGGCCAGTGCATGAGGCTTTGTGTACGTGCGTGTATGAGAAAAAAAAATAGTGAACGGTGATTCGTGGAACAGTGAAGTGGAACGGGTACCACAACAACATATAAGTTGGAAGTGAAGGAAAATCGTGCATAGAATATTATAAATATAGAATGCTAGAAATATAGAATAGTGGCAAGAAGCGGCATCAGTAGGCTGTTTCCACAAGCCACGCGAGGCCTACCCCAGGGCACGTCCCACAGGGATAAAATACGGAAATCATATAGTGTACTATGGAAATGTGAATCTAATAATTAGCAATAAAGTGAGTGAATACCATTGCAAGCCGGAAATTAGGCGGAAAATCCTTGTAAGAATACAAGCAAAGAAAAATCAGTGTTATAAATCGAGTAGCTGGAAACTCGTGACATCAACCTGGGACGACAAGAGGTCACCTGTACCGCACCGGGGACCAGCTTCGCTACCCTACGCTAAGTACCTGCCATAAAGTTTGAACAAAATAACATACATAATATTACAAATCTACGGTATACATATAGTATTATAAATATTAAATATATAAAAATATACATATAACTTTATAAAGAGTTAAAAGGACTGACATCAACAAGTGATCCACACAGTAAACCACAAATACAACACATACATCAGAAATGGAGAGGTGTGGCGAGTGCTCGGGAGTACTGGGAAAACGTAATGTAGGCGTAACGTGTTGCATCTGTAACATGAGATTTCACCTGGGCTGTACAGAAGTATCTCCAGGATGCACAAAAAGGCAAGGAATTTACTGGGTCTGCAAAGATGACAGATTAATGTTAGAGAACATAACTAAACTGATGAAAAACATTCCCGAGTCACAGAGATTACCATTCACAGACAAGCTACCAGTGATATATGCAGACTGGGATAAGACAACATTGGTTAACGACCAAAACCCAGGAACAGATAGTTTAGAGAACCG
Organism: Procambarus virginalis; assembly: GCA_020271785.1. Classification (NCBI taxonomy): domain Eukaryota; kingdom Metazoa; phylum Arthropoda; class Malacostraca; order Decapoda; family Cambaridae; genus Procambarus; species Procambarus virginalis. The sequence goes on from WNGS01169402.1 coordinate 86,942, forward strand.
CAGCAGTAATGTGGAGGAAGAGGGTATTGTAGTACATAATAGCAGCAATATTGCAGAGTCAGGTAATATAAACGATGTGAGCAACAGTGAGACAGAGTGCATAAATGAAGGAATTGGGACGAAAAGCGGAGATGGCTCCAATAAAGAGGTAGACAAGACAGACACAGATATAAATACCTTGAAAAACGCAAAACCGGAACACATTTGCAAATTCTACGCTAAAGGAATATGCAAATATGGAAAATTAGGAACAAAATGCCATTTTCTGCATCCTCGAAAATGCAGGAACATGTTGGCGAGGGGTACATGCCGTTTTGGAACAGGGTGTAGATACTTCCACCCCAAATTATGTCAATTTTCAATTAGGGACAAAAAATGCTACAATCTTCAGTGTCCGGAATTCCACGTGAGAGGTACACAACGTTATAGACGGGAAAATCAGTATGACACTACTGGCAATTTTTAGAGGAAGGCAGAAACAGAGCAGAAAATATAAGAGAGAGGAACAGTCAGATGGAACCACCACAGGATTACAGAGGGGAAGGGAGATACCCACAAGTCTGGAATACACATTACCAACAAACACACAGGTACTACACCACACAACACTCGCCCCACTACCGAAACTGGACGAATCACTTCGAAAACAACACACCCTGGACGCAAACACAGTGGCCCCCTTACCAGAGCCTCAGATATTAACACCAAGTAAGGCATCCAGCACTTCCACTACCACGATAACATCATTTATATTTGCCAACATTCAAGGTATAAAAACACGCAAATCCAACAAAGTTCACTTTATAGATGGTCTCCTTCATGAGGCAAATGCAGTGTTTGCAGCCCTAACAGAAACCCACACAAAGGACTACCATGATGGTGAAATATGGATCTCAGAGTACAATCTTTTCAGATGTGATAGGAAACACCGGCTTCAGGGTGGGGTCAGCCTATACATCAAAGACACACTCATCTGTACTGAGCTGCTAAACACCTCGAATGATATGGTGGAAGTGCTGATAATCAAAATAGAGATTATAAATGTAGTTATTGTCCTTGTATATAAGTCACCGGAGGCAAACCCTCAGCAGTTTAAAGACCAACTAATGAAAGTAGAACACTGCTTGGAAAACCTCACAAATCCAGCTCCGAACATCATTCTGCTTGGGGACTTCAACCTACGGCACCTGAAATGGAAGCACCTGGCTAATACAGTAATATCAGAAAGAATACCAGGAAGTAGCCTTAATGAACAGGCACATGCAAATGACCTGCTACGGATGTGCGACAGGTTTGCCTTAAACCAGCAAATAGTAGAACCAACCAGGAAGGAGAACACGCTGGACCTCATTTTCACTAATAATGATGAATTGATCAGGAACATAATGATTACAAATACCTGTTACTCAGATCACAACTTAATTGAAGTTATGACAACCATGGGGAATAGACCTTCAAAACCAGTCCAGATTCCCGGTGGAGGAGATTTCAGCAAATTCAACTTCAATAATAAACAGATAAACTGGGAGCAAATAAACCAGGACTTCACAGAAATAAACTGGGAAGAACAGCTAGGAAATGCGAACCTGAACCAGTGCCTGGAAAAAATAAGCTCAGTAGCACTAGAAATATGTACAAACCGCATCCCCCTAAGAAAAAAGAGGAAGAGATGCAGATTGGAACGAGAACGTCGTTCCCTATATAGGCGAAGAAAACGAATCGCGGTACAACTTGAGAGTCGCACCCTATCTCAGGAACGGCGAAGAAGGTTAGGTAGCGAAATAGGAAAAATTGAACTCAAGCTACAAGAATCATACAAAACGCAGGAGAGGGAAAGAGAGCAAAAGGCCATCAGTGAAATAGAGAGAAACCCGAAATATTTTTTCTCCTATGCAAAATCAAGATCAAAAACCACATCTAGTATCGGGCCCCTGCGAAAGGAAGATGGAACTTTCACCGATGACAACAAAGAAATGAGCGAGCTACTGAGGAAGCAATACGACTCTGTCTTCAGCGAGCCATTAAACGCACTAAAGATCGATAACCCAAATGAATTTTTCATGGATATGATACCAACATCAAATCATATATCAGACGTCACCCTATCCCCACTGGATTTTGAAGAAGCCATAAACAGTATGCCTATGCACTCCGCACCAGGCCCGGATTCTTGGAACTCCATATTCATCAAGAACTGTAAAAAACCACTATCGCAGGCCCTTCACATTCTGTGGAGACAAAGCCTAGATACTGGCGTTATTCCTGATATACTAAAAACAGCAGAGATAGCACCACTTCATAAAGGAGGAAATAAGGCAGAGGCAAAAAATTACAGACCGATAGCACTAACATCGCACATCATAAAAATTTTGAGAGAGTGCTAAGAAGTAAGATCACAAAATACATGGAATCACAGCATCTCCATAACCCCGGACAACATGGTTTCAGAACAGGGCGCTCTTGCCTGTCGCAGTTGCTGGACCACTATGATATGGCATTAGATGCTATGGAAGACAAACAAAACGCTGATGTAATTTACACAGATTTTGCAAAAGCTTTTGATAAATGTGACCATGGTGTTATTGCCCATAAAATGCGCTCAAAAGGAATTACCGGAAAAGTAGGCAGATGGATCTACAATTTCCTGACCAACAGAACCCAATGTGTAATAGTCAACAAAATAAAATCCAACCCGTCAACCGTTAAGAGCTCAGGTAGCGTCACTTTAGTACAAGCGGGTCAAACACATCTAGGTATCATTTGAATACTATTTATCTGGACAAAAGTCACATATTCACAACTAATCTAAGTATATATCAGAGAATTAATGAACAATTACATGATAATAATAATGAATCCTACACTTTATACCGATGATTTCAGTCAGTTGCACGCCCAAACCATCAGAATCTATAATCTGCTTATAACACGTGGTATCCTATCTCCTTGCATCACCACAATCTACTACAAACCGCCCTCAAGTATGTCAAGTCTTAACATAAAACTACAATTGTTGCGTAAACAGTCTAACCAGGGAATCTATATCTATAAGCGTTATTTGTTACAAGTGATTATTAATTCATGCTGTTTTATGAATGCAATTGACATATAATTATTAGTATAAATGTTTTCATTTGATATACAAAATATGGGATC
>WNGS01169402.1:103805-125073 GCA_020271785.1 Procambarus virginalis
TGTGGTGTTGTCTGTGTATAGCTGAGATAGTCTTGGTAGTAAGGTTGATGTAAAGTCATTCCTGGTTACTGACTTAATAATAATAACGATTACATGATAGAGTAGCTCCCAAGCTTGGCAGCGTCCTGTGTGCTGTTTACCTTCTCTAGTGGCGTCCAGCCGCCGCACATAGAAAACGGATGGTACCATTTTCTGTGAACATGACATCCCTCCTTTTCTTTAAAAAGAATGAATACAGGATGTCTACCATGCTTGTAGCACAAAGCAAAGTTATTGACACAAAGTAAGTTATTAACATATCAAAGATATTGCATACATTTAACATTAATTAACACACAAAGAATTTAAACAACTTTACCACAAAGGATTTCAATGTTAAAAATACATATGCAATGTTAAACAAACATGAAAGAAACTGTAATACAAAGTTACAAAATATTGAATGAGAGATCTGCATTATTCAAACAATATAAATTTAGTTTAGCATAACAAGTAATACTTTGCATTACATAGGAACAATTAATCATCATATCGTGTAGGGCGTTTAACATGACGTTTTGGACGAGAGTCCTTAATACAAAATATCCCTCGATGAATGTTTTATCGAGTTATAACTCATTTTTTCTTTTTCTTTTGCACGACTTTGCACTTCATCATTTTCTACACTATTTGAATCACTTTGAAATAAGCCATATTACGTGTTATACTATGATCTCTATTACTCGCTGTTACCATAGTTCCTTTTACACTAATCACTTTATATGGTTTGTATCATACGGCATATCTAGCTTTCCCTCTTTTTTCTTTTTAACGAGAACAGTATCTCCAACCTTTATGAATTGTTCCTTTGCACGTTGATCATGAGCAATTTTCATTTTGCCCTTGGCTAGTGCATCCTTCTGAGCGAGACGTTTATCCGTTACCTTGGCTGGCATGACAGGTAGTGCGATTCTCATAGGACGTCCAAATAAAAGTTCGCCAGGCGACTTGCCCAGTGTTCCATGCGGTGTTGCACGGTAGTTCCTGAGAAAAGCATACATAGCTTGTTTCCAGGATCGTCCTTCGGCATGAGCACAGCGTACAGCTTTCATGAGAGGTTGCATGAATCTCTCTACTTCTCCATTTGCTTGAGGATGTAGTGGCATCACACGGCGGTGTTTGAATCCAATATGCTCAGCAAAGTTGACAAAGTCTTGTCCATTAAATGGCGGTCCATTGTCCGTCTTGACAACTTCAGGAATGCCAAAGTTTGAAAAGATCTTGTCGAGTTTCGGGATGACAGCCTTTGCAGATGTGGAAGTGATGATTTCTACTTCTGGATAACGTGAGTGATCATCAATGACTACCATCAAGTACTCTCCAGTTGGTAGCGGTCCACAGAAGTCCATCGATACTTCCATCCATGGTGCAGCAGGTAGTGGTGAAGGTTGTAGAGGTGTTGGTCTTGAAGTATCCACTGCAGCTTGGCAAGGGACACAGGCATCATGCATGTCCTTAGCTTGACGATCAATGCCAGGAAACCACACCTTTTCTCGTAGCAGCTGTTTGGTCCTTACAAGACCTTGGTGTCCTTGATGTGCAAGCTTCAGAGCACGTTGCTGGAGAACAGCTGGAATGACGATACGAGTACCTCGCAGCACGGTGTCGCGTTGTTGCGTAACACTTAATTCTGTCTGGATGCGTTCAAGTGCTTTGAATGCATCTTGGTCAACTCCTGAGGGTGGGATGCGTGGAAACTTTTTCTTAGTCAATGCATCCACTGTTGCTTGCAGAGTTGGGTCCTCTAGGGTTGCAGTACGGATTTCATCAAGAGTGAGAGCCTTAGGGACTGCATCACAGGTTACAGAGTGTACATATTCCTCGGCAACTTGCTGATGCTTGGTGATGGTGAAACTGTTGGCAGGATGTCGACTGATGTAATCAGCGGGATTGCCTGCACCTGGCTTGTATTTCACCGTAAAGTTGTATGGTTGCAGACGAAGAGCCCATCTCTCAATGCGAGCTGGTGGTTTGGACTTTGGATTATTGAAGATGGTCTCCAACGGTTTGTGGTCAGTGACTATCGTGGTAAAGGGTGCACCAAGCAGATACACATTGAAGTGTTCACAGCCCCATACAAGAGCAAGAGCTTCCTTCTCTGTCTGACTGTATCGTTGCTCAACATCTGTGAGAGAACGGCTGGCGTAGGCAATTACTACTCTGAATCTGGTTGACCAGGTTTGTGTTGGGCTAACACAGCACCTAAACCAACAGGACTAGCATCCACCGTTAACTCAGTGTCCATTGATGGATCAAAGTATGCAGCAGTCGCATTTTCTACTAGTGCATCTTTCACAGCATCAAATGCATTTTGCTCGACATCGCTCCAGTACCATGATGCATTTTTCTTCAGGAGCTCACGTAGAGGCTTCGTAATGGTAGCAAAATCTGGAATGAAGCGAGAACAGTAGTTTGCCATTCCCAGAAAACTATGTACTTCAGTGGATGTTGAAGGAGGTGCAGCATTCTTGATATCTGCAACTTTCTTAGGATCTGGAGACAGACCTTTGTCACTAAGTACATGTCCAAAGAATTCAATTTTATGTTGATTGAACTCACACTTTGCTCGGCTTAGCGTCAAATTCTTTTCTCGTAAGCGTTGCAATGTTGCACGAAGAGCTTTGTCGTGTTCAGCTTGGGTACGGCCATAAACAATGATGTCATCAGACATGTTGTCAGCATTAGGTATATCTTGCAATACCTGGCTGATGATGTGCTGGAATACTTCAGCAGCACTGTTAATACCAAAACTCAGGCGCTTGTACCTATACAGACCTCGATGTGTCGTAAACGTTGTGATGAATCGACTCTCATCATCAAGTTCAAGCTGATGATAGCCCTTGTTTAAATCTAACTTGCTGAATACAGTTGCACCATTCAAGCGGTATATCATATCATCTACAGTGGGTGTAGGATGGCGTTCACGCATTATTGCCTTGTTGGGAACACGCATGTCTACACAAATGCGTATCTCATCTGGATTCTTCGGCTTTGGTGGAGTGACAATTGGGCTTACCCATGGTGTTGGGCCTGTTACCGGTTCAATGATATCTAGTTCTATCAGCCTATCCAGTTCGGCATCGACTTTCTTGCGAGTATGGAATGGTTGTCGGCGATGTGGTTGGGCAACTGGAATTACATCTGGGTTGATATGCAGATGTACCTTGCTATCAGTATAACAACCTATGGATTTAAACCGATCAGAAAATTCAGCAACAATAGCATCAACATTGTTTGCAGATTCCACTGCTACAGCATTAGAAAGCTGAAGTAGCCCCAATTTGGTTGAAGTCTTGTAACTGAGTAAAGACTCCTTTGCATTCCTAACAACATGGAATGTAGTAATGAGCATTGCATTCTTTGACTTAATCTCTGCAGTGAAAGTTCCAATCACTGGTAAGGCTACCTTTGAAGCATAGGCAGTGGCTTTGCCATTGTAGTTTTTCAAGCTTTGGTAACTGTTTTTTAAATTTTCATAGTGGCACTCAGCAATGGTGTCAATGTTTGATCCAGTGTCAATGAGAATTTTGAGACAAATGCCAGCAATGTATACTATAGTCTCTGGGTTTTTGGAAGATCATTCCATTTTGTGATTGATTGTACTCCATAAATATAATCACATTCACTGTCATCTGAGACTGGTTGTAATGAAATGTTGTCTTGTATATTATTAACATTCTTGATTTGAGGTGCAATATTGTGTTTGCCACCTCGACTCCTATGACTTGATCCTCGTACATTGCTTTTATTTATTGATTGTGGTTTCTTTAGTGCGGAACGACACATAGCACCAAAATGATTTAGTTTTCTACACTCATAGCACTTCTTACCTTGTGCAGGACAAACATTATCTGGGTGTGGGTAGTCTCCTCCACAATTGTAACATTTATTGTTGACAACCTCTGATGTGAGTCGTTGTGACTGCTTGAGTCTTGTTCCATGACTCCAGTTGTGATGTGGTTCTCGGCTCAATTTAATGTTAGGTTTGGCATGATATCTTCTATGATCATGGTGTCCTCCCTGAACCTTACATACTTCATGACTGTTAGTAACAGTGGCAGAACCGTTGTTGGCACTGCACTCCATGGCACGAGCATCACGTGCAGCATCTTCCATTCGACGAGCCATATCCAGTATCTTGTTAAGAGAACTTTCATCATCAACAAGTTCTAGAGCTCTTCGACGAAGACGTGTAGATGTGCATGTTTCAATTATTTGCTGTTTGATTTCTTTGTCAACATCAGCAAACTCACAATGGGCTGCTAAACCCTGCAGACGTGTATGGTATTGATCAACAGTTTCATTAGAGAGTTGTTTTGCTCTCCTGAAATGCATAATTTCCATAGCAGTATTTTGCCTTGGTTTGAAATGCTCAGTTAATTTGGCCTTGGCAGTGTCATAATCTTTAGCACCACCAGTATCTTTCAGTGTATCAAAGATATCACAAACTCTATCACCTGCATAGTGAAGCAGAAAGGCACGCTTTCTTTCAGCACTTTTGATATCAGAAACTATCAACAAATTTTCAAACCTTTTAAGCCATTTGACCCACCTCTGTGACAGGTTTGTCTGGTCACAGTCAGGATCAAATGCAGGAAACTGAGGTATATTTGCCATTTTTACTGAATAAATTTAAACTTATCACTTAAAATGTTCCTCAGAATATATAACACTTACTGCACTGTATATGTTATTCAAGAATTCACTGTAATTACTTTTTTTTTGCAAAGCACACAAGCATTTTAATGCAAAAGTTCACAACAGTGCACAACACAGCAGCAACTGACTTCTTACCTAGCCCTTGTGTACATGTGTTGTTCCTACTCACAGCAACACAGCAGTTGTTAGCAGTTGGTACAGCAATTGGCAGCAGTAGGCAGCAGTAGGCAGCAGTAGGAAGCAGTTGGTACAGCAGTAGGCAGCAGTTGGTTCACAGCGTGAAGAATTTTGTAGCACGAAGCGTCGTTTCGTAACCAAAACATCGGGTTTTGTACACTGCATCAAAGCGTCGTTTCGTACACAGCGTCGGCAGATTCCTCTCACACAGCAACACTCAGCACAGCTTGGGTAGCACACAGCATTGGCCAGCACACAGCAACGGCCAGCACACAGCAACGATCAGCACACAGCAACAGTCAGCACACAGCATGGGGTTGCATACAGCATCGGGTATGGTGCTCACAGAGAGCTTCTCCTTCCTCTGAGCGAGACAGCATGCTCCTTCCTTGTGTTTTGTTGAACAAAATACCTGCGTTCCCAGTTCATCCTCGTCGCCAGTGTGGTGTCTGTGTGTAGCTGAGATAGTCTTGGTAGTAAGGTTGATGTAAAGTCATTCCTGGTTACTGACTTTAATAATAATAAACGATTACATGATAGAGTAGCTCCCAAGCTTGGCAGGCGTCCTGTGTGCTGTTTACCTTCTCTAGTGGCGTCCAGCCGCCGCACATAGAAAACGGATGGTACCATTTTCTGTGAACATGACAGTTGTAATATTTGAATGAAAGAGTACTGATGGTTTACTTGTAATGTAATACTGTGCCTATCGCGGCTCGGCGCCCGTCGCCACCTTACTGTTCTCTGGCTTGTCAGCAGGGGCAGGTGCACTTGATCTTGCTCCTGTTTGTGGCACATATTTTCGGTCTAAGGACCTTGTAAGCTTCTGGGGTGTAATGTAACCATGTTTATGGGTGATGGATCGTAACTACCGGTGTACACCATTTTTGTGGAACAGGTGGTAGGTATTTTTGTATGGCATATATGTGGCGGGTATCTGAGGACCATGATTGATTATTATGTATCCTGATTGATACTGATTCCTCGCCCACTAATTGATTATTGTGGCACCACCATCCTGTATCCTTGATTTTGAAGCATGCTAGAATTAGTGAACCATTGCATTAGAATTGGAGCCTAGTGACAGCTAGTTCATAGGTTGTGCAATTGATGTGTGCATGATAATGATTCCGAAGAACTTTGATTGAAGCTATATCATATACTTTGGGAGTAGCAGTTGTATAGAGATGTTTACTTATGTTACAGAGTTTTGCCTAGATATGCCCCCAGTAATCCGGTAAATTTTGGTTACTTTTACTTAACCCTAGACAATAGTAATGAAGGCCAGGTGGCATTAATTAGATTTTGACCAGGTCAATGTTGCGAGTGATGCTCTGGAGCATGAAGGCTCGACAGGAGTTTACCTCGTAGTTGGTAAAAGAAGGCACAGGGACTACAAACCCTGAAACCGAGCTTGGTGTCCAAACTCGGCCTCGACCGGACATCGGTCGAGGCCGAAGAAGAACCACCACAGCAAATTCAAGAACGATCCCAGCCACTTGAAGAACTTGAGCCGACCGAGCCCCAAGAGGTGGACGTTTGAACCCCGCACCTATGGGTTCCAGACATAGATCGTCACAGCCCCCTTTAACCGAGAGGCAGGCTTCCTTCATGACACCAGCAGAAGGAAGAATAAAAATTATTAATTACAACAATTATTATTATAATAATTATAATAAAAATATATTTATTTAATAATTATTACTATTCCTTCATTACTGTAACCACATACTCTTCACATTACCGTCATTACTGTAATCACATACTCAACACAATACCTTCATTAGTGTAACCACACACACACTAAACACTACCATCATTATTGTGTCTACATGCAACACACTCAACCGTCATTGCTGTACCCACATACACTACACACTACCTTCACTACTGTAACCACATACACTACACACTTCCGTCATTACTGTACCTTGAAGTGTTTTCGGAGCTTAGCTTCCCCTCGGCTCGGTCGTCGACCATGCCTCCTGTACGCACATTCACTACAAACTACCTTCATTACTGTAACCACATTCACTACACACTACCTTCATTACTGTAACCACATACACTACACACTACCTTCATTACTGTAACCACATACACTACACACTACCTTCATTACTGTAACCACATACACTACACACTACCTTCATTACTGTAACCACATCACTACACACTACCTTCATTACTGTAACCACATTCACTACACACTACCTTCATTACTGTAACCACATACACTACACACTACCTTCATTACTGTAACCACATACACTACAAACTACCTTCATTACTGTAACCACATACACTACAAACTACCTTCATTACTGTAACCACATACACTACACACTACCTTCATTACTGTAACCACATACACTACACACTACCTTCATTACTGTAACCACATTCACTACACACTACCTTCATTACTGTAACCACATACACTACACACTACCTTCATTACTGTAACCACATACACTACAAACTACCTTCATTACTGTAACCACATTCACTACACACTACCTTCATTACTGTAACCACATACACTACACACTACCTTCATTACTGTAACCACATACACTAAACACTACACACTACACAATAATATATGTCATATGTTGTTGTTCAAGATTTGCTACCTGGAACAAAAAGTTCCAAGCAGCACGGGCTATGGTGAGTCCGAAGCGGTATATGTCATAATTTGTAAGACTACAAAAATAAATAAATAAATATCAATTTAAATAAAAAAAAAAGTTTAAGGTACTTAAATTTTTATGGGATTTTTTTTTTTTTTTTTTTTTTTTTTTTTTTTTTTTTTTTTTTTTTTTTTTACAAGTGTGTAGAGGAGAAGAGACTCACTGAGAGTGGGTGGCGCGGGAGGGAAGGGTCTGGACCTCCTTGCCACAGACCTTGGCCATCCAGTATGCCTGGGTTCGCTCCTTGCTGCGTCGGCGCTGGCTCTTGGTCTTTCGAAGAGCATGCCTCACGAGCTGGCGCTGGGCATCGCCAACGGTGAACACCTCATAGCGGCGGTCCATGATGGCTACTGTGGTCACAACACTGTTTATGCCAGAGACAGTGACAGAGATTCCTCGGGGTGGGACTTGATCTTCAGATCTAAGAACACAAGGCTGTCGCTCTATCAACTGTACAATGGCGTCCCACATATATATGTGTTTGGAACTTATATATATACCTATAAATGTTGCTTTTTTTGTCCATTATCCAATTGTGTTCCTAATCTTTCTTAATATGAGAGATGCTAAAGCTCGGAGATGAGCGTTTTGCACTTGTTTTTGTTGCTTTTATTGTTGAATATAATTAAATTTCTTGTAAGTAAATAATTATTACTAAGAAAAGCTGGGTCCAGCACTTTATGCCACGTCCACTGGCCTTGTACTGGTCGTGATATTACTGAACTGTTTACTTTTGAGGTTAACATTCTTGGTCGAATGTGGCCTTAATGTGCAAGTAAATGATGTCCCCGCTGTCATCACTTGGCTCAGCCCTCGTATGTTCTCCACAACATTTGTATTCTGTCTAAGTACGCTTGAGGAACACGCTGCGGAGTTTCCGCAGGATTAAGTCGTATAGCAGAGGATCTGACACTACATCGAGTTCTACTTTAGATTTAAGCAAAAAGGCATCCCAGGCGAACAATGGGAGCGAAATGTGATGGGAAATGTCCAATTTGTAGAGAGGTTGATTGGTTGATTGGATGGTTACTTGAATGAATGTATTGTTAACTCTGTCTGTACGTCTGCTACTGCTGTTCTGGTAGAACCCCCTTCTCTCATCTATGCATGTGATTCCACTTCATCCCTCCTCATACTGCTAAAGCTATCTTCCTCAAACACACAATTCTCTTTGTTCTAGCTCCACATACTCTTTGCTTCTGTAATGTATCGCACACACACCCTAAAAGCTCCCAAGCTCCATATCTTGGCAGCAAAGTGGGTTGCCATTAGATCAGCATTCTCCTAATTGCTGGTTGCAACAGTTCCATCCTCCCGGTTTAGAGGCAGGATTGTGTGCTCAGATGAATATGCTTGACGATCTTTATATAACTCTTTCACCGTATACGACTGGTGAAAGATTTTGCTTGGCTGTTCAAGTCCCCCTTGAGCAAGGCATTCCAATCAGTTGCGTCAAGATCTGAGCGAAGTGCTGGCAAGTTCTCACTGTCCGAAAGCCTGATAGTTCGGACAGATGTTTCTCCTCGTTCAGTGGGATAACCAGTGTAGTAAACACAGACTGGTGGTCTGAAGAACCAACATATCCCGTAGGTCTGCAATGAGCTTTGCTTGCAGGAAGGTGAGATATGACAGGATCGAGGAACGAGCCTGATATGTGGTTGGAAAGCTCACCAAATTTTCGAGGTTGGAAATTGCTAAGAGTTAATAAAACTCCCCTTGTATGAGATACTGGCTAAGGTCACTGAACCGACAATTATAATGTGCTGACATTAGCAGGGAGTTTAGGTTGTCCATCAGGAAGTTGACTGGGGGAAGCACCCCTGCCATTGAAGTCTGTACATTGCACATATGAGTATTGATTCACCAGGATTTATGCACAATTTGAAGACCATAATTTCAATATGACCAGGGATGACCACATCAATGGGTTGGGCATGCACAGTTTTGCTGATACATACTGCAACAGCCCTTCCTTGACCCTGCTTGTCTCGGCGCAACCATGATGTATAACTGGCAATTGAAGCAAAGTTCTTAGGAGTCCTGTAATCTAGAATTGTTTCTAGCACATAAATGACATCACGACGATTAGTGTTCACAAAGCTGTGTGTGAGATCGCCAAGATTGGTAATGAAGCCCTTGATGCTGGCAAACATTATTGTAATTGACCTTATGTCTGCGTTTTGTTTGAGAAGACAGCTGTGTATGGTGGCAGACCTCGCAGCTGGTGTGCTGGAGGTGTGTAAATGTGAGATGCTGAGTAAGGCACAACGCCATCTGCAGTGTTTGAGTATAGATAGTAAGAGTGTTGACAATTAAGAATGTGTACTTAGTTTGAGTTTTTCTTAAAATGGTCCAAGATAATTTTTTTAAACATTTGATCTTGTCTATCCAGATCCCTTTTGGTTCGACATGAGTCCTTTTGATGGACATAAGTCTTGGGTGGCAGTGATTGCACCTGAGATCACTCCGACATGTTTCAGCCGTATGACCCCTGCGATTGCATTTAGAGCAGGGCCTTACTATGAGGCTGGGAAGTTGTCCAGACTGATTATTGCCAGAGCTAAGCCGTTGATTCAGGAGTTGAGACCCGTGATGTGTGTTCTGCTGGTGTTGACATTGTTCAGGGCCATGTTGAGGTTGGTGATGCAGTGCCTGGTTATGGTTATGTTTTGGCTGAGGGTGTGAAGGCCGGTGTTGATGTTGTTCAGGGCCATGTTGAGGTTGGTGATGCAGTGCCTGGTTATGGTTATGTTGTGACTGAGGGTGTGGAGGCCGGTGTTGACATTGTTCAGGGCCATGTTGAGGTTGGTGATGCAGTGAATGGTTATGGTTATGTTGCTGAGGGTGTGGAGGTCGGTGTTGATGTTGTTCAGGGCCTTGTTGAGGTTCGTGATGGTTATGTTGTGGCTGAAGGTGAGGAGGCTGAGAACGCTGGTTAGGGCGGACATGCCTACGCCCACTCCTTCTAGGCCTATTCTGGCAGGTAGAGTTTTGATTTGGCCTTTTTACATATATCAAGTGATATATATGGTTAGTCTGCATAGGTTGGCTTCCTTCTCACTTGCCTCTTTACTGTAATATTACTGGAGGGTCGCCCTGCAGTGTCCAGGATAATCTCATACCCCCAACCATCTTGCCTTTCCTCTTCCTTCCACCTCTCTTCACATCCCCCACTCTTCCTCCACCTTCCCTCCCCTCTTTACCCTTTCCCTCCTCTCCCCTCCCCCTTTCTTTCCTTCTTCTCTCTGTCTCCATCTTCCCCGTCTCCCTCGCATCTCCCCCAGTCCCACCCTTGTTCCCACTCCATGTCCCTATCATCCCCCTCCTCACACTTGTCCTAACTTCACTCCCGTCTTTCCCGCTCTTCTCCGTCTGGCCTCCAATCTCCACCAGACAGCTATTTACATTTATATCCATATATAGAGGGGAATTGGGCAGGGGTCTTTGTCTATTACCTCCCCTCCCCCCCTTTCCTCCTTTCCTTCCCCCTTCCTCCCTTTCCCTCCCTCCCTCCCTCCCTCTCCCACCATCCCTCCCTCCCTCCCCTCCTCCTGCCCACCTTTCCTTTTATTATTAGTCCCTTGTCCTTAATGCCCTGATAGATGTCCTCATCTATCTCATGTTTTCCTATCAGTGTAACATTTTCCTGGGTCACAATTTTTACGATAAACTCTACGGAAAACACGTCCACGATTTCATTTTAGAATTCAAAAATATTACCTGAGGGGTTTAAATACTGATATTCATTCAAAAAATAGCTTAATCCATCCCCGACCATCCTACATCCAGCCCATACCCCAGACTATTCCCGCTGCAAAGTAGGGTGAGGGTAAGCCAAGTGTCTGGCCTCCAACTTTGGTCAGACACACAGATATTTCTGTTTGTCAGAAAGACTGACAAACAGGTATTTCCTCTCATAGTATAGATGTATGCATATGTTATCAGCCGACATTGTGGTGATTCTGAGGATCAACGTCCCTGCGATCCTGTCCCTGACCAGGTTTCCAGGTTATGAATAAAATGTTATTTTTATTATTAATTTTATTATTATTTGCATTATTATTATTATTATTATTGAGAAAACTAGCAGTACCCGGTGTGGGAAATTTTACCCACCATATCTAATAATCATCTAAGAAATGTATTATTTCTATATCATATCAATATCATATCAAATCATATCTATATCATATCTATATCATATCTATATCAAATCTATATCATATCAGAATCATATCAGAATCACAATAGATTCATTATATATAGCTTGATCCTAGATGATGATGCCACTATGATCACGTACGCCATAGGGCCCTATTGATGCCTACGTGACTTTGTGCATGATCTCTCAAGGATCCAGAAGCTTCTAGAAGGATTCGTTAATTAAAAATTTATTGGAACATGACGTAGTATCCGGTAGAGATAAAATCGAATCCTTATTAAGAGTTAGTGGTATTATCAAGTACTACTTATAATCTTTAAATCCTATATCTAATTTTATTATAATCACATCTTATCTCAATCATAAGTCTAGACTGTAAAAATGATCAATCAATATTCATTGTAAGTAACCCCTTTCAAGGGAGAGGGAGGAGCTTCTTGGGAGCAAGAAGCGCCCAGGACACGACCACAGCCCGCGGGCAGAACGCGTATGTTTACACAACAGTGTACACGTGACGGTCCCTTAGCGAACATTTTTGGCTGAGGACACCTTATCTAATATCATTATCACCAGTGAACACTCTCTAGAACTGGGGGAGTACCTGGACAATATATCAAGAAGGAAAATCCTAGAACATTTATGTAAAATAAGAGTGAAGTGGAGCATTTAGTGACGCGGTCTCCACCTTCATCCCTAATCTCATCCCTAATCTTCATCATTCTTCTGCAACGCAGTTAATATCCGTAGCAACGCTACTAGTACATCATACAGCAACGCTGTTTTATAAAATATCGTGCCTAAACTCGCCAAGAGAGTTTATTCAGTCTGGCACACTTGTCAGACAGGCACCCGACTGGCAGAGAAGTATATTGAATGTTATTTTGGTATATGATTGGCCAATTGTATGCTTGTGACTTAATATTCTACAAATCTGTCTTTCGGTAAAAAGGCGAGGCAACGCCTCATATTTCTGTGAGTTTATTATTAATATTGTGGTACAGCAGAACCTTATCCAAGCTCTGAACCTCATGAGTGTCCACTGTCAGAAAAGTTGGTACAATAAGTAAACAAATACTCATGAGTGTCCAGAGTGTAGGAAGAGATTCAACAAGCTGACTGTATTTAATCATATACATTGATCATATACATTGCATATACTTGAATATATAAATTAAGTTAACAATTGCTTGCTTAGTTATTTTTTAAGTAATCATATAAGTTCATTTAATTGAATATAATTTTAGTACTCAGTAACAGTACTTAGACCATATTTAGGTCATTTATCATACTTTACAATTTACAATTTAAGTTGTTTAAAGTATAAGTGTATTGGCTGTTAATTGCTAAGGTGCTAGGCTAGACTGTGTATGTTTAAATCTCAGATTTAAACAGAGCCAGTGTTCAGTCAAATAACTGAATTTATTAAATATTATCCTTGTATAAAATACAAGCTGATGTGAGATACCTGTTGGCAGGTGGACGTGGAACTGCAATCAACCTATCAACTAATTCACTCACCCCACCTGCCCCTTACAGCCCATTATCTGTCATTAGGAAAAGAGGAGCTAGGATTTACGACCCTAGCTAGAGATTTTAGTTGAATTAATTTGCATACAGTAATTTTTTAATTTAGTTCAGTACAAGTCTCTGGTAGTCTCCTCTTATATCAATCACAGCAGGTTTTTCCCACACCCGGCCACGCGTTGCTGTGGCTCAGCAACGCATGTGCGTTGCTGAGCCACAGCAAGCTTCCCTGTCCCCCAGTAATCCCCACCATTCCCCCATCACCCATCTCCTCAGCCACCTAACCATTCCCCACTCCACCGTCCCCTCGTCCTCCCCACCATTCCCCACTCCACCATCTTCTCTTCCTTCCCGCCATGCCCCACTCCCCTATCCCCTTTTCCTCCCCACCATTCTCCATTCCCCCCATCCCCCTCGTTCCCACCAACCCTAACACCCCAGTCCCCTCGTCCCCACCAACCTTAACACCCCCGTCCCATCGTCCTTCCCCACTATCTCTCACTTCCATCCCCCTTGTCATCCCCACCATTCCCCACTCCCTCGTCCGATGCCTTCCCAAATGGTCTGATGTTCCCATCAGAAAATTGGGAACATCAGGTGATCTGATGTTCCCATCACTGAAATATAAGAAAAACAGTTAAAAAATGAAATGAAAATATAAAAAAATTAAAAAAATAAACTATACTCACGAAATGAATGGTATGGTAAACAACACAGCTCAATTCCAACGCAGTTCATACTAAATAAATAAATTAAAAAGAAAATAAATCAAAATCTATGAAATTCATTTATCAATGCAATCAGAAACATTGAAATGGAATTTAGTATAGCATTTGTGTTGCTTTTTACATGCAACAGATGGCGCTGTTTTTTTCAAGAAAAAGCATACTTTTACCTGTCACAAGTGTGGCATCTATACTTATACCTACGAATTGAACGGTATGGTAAACAACACAGCTCAATTCCAACACAATGTCACTCAAAATAATTCATAAAAAATAAAGTAAATAGAAATCTATGAAAAACATTGATCTCTGCAATCAGAAACACTGAAATGGAATTCGTGACATATTTAGTATAGCATGCATGTTGCTATTATGTGCAACAGATAGCACTGTTTTTCAAAAACGCATGTTTTTACCTGTCACAGGGAAGACATCTATATAGTAAGTATATAAAAAGACGCGCCTATTCGAATGCAACGTTGTGTGAAAATTTCAAAGCAATCGGCGAAAAACTTTCGGAGATTACAGCGTGTGTTGCTCTTACGTCCAACAGATTGTGCTGTTTTAAAAGAAACGTGTTTTTTCCTGTCACAGTAAGGCATGTATATAGTAGATATATAAAAAGATGCACCTATTCGAATGCAACGGTGTGTCAAAATTTCAAAACAATCGGTAAAGAGGTTTCGAAGATTTCCCTCACATGAAAACACATGAAAAAGACAATTTTTCAGAAAAAGCATGTTTTTTACCGTCACCGACGTGACATCTATATAGTATGTATATAAAAAACCTGTTCGGATGCGAATGGAACATTGTGTGAAAATTTTAAAGCAATCGGTGAAGAACTTTTGGAGATTAGCGGTTATGCACAAACGAACATCTACATTTTTATTTATATAGATGAGTAGGAGCCATGAGGAGGATTCGATACCCACTAACTTGGTACCCCCAAGCTATCATCATAAAAAAGCCATGCCACAACATGGTCAAGAGCAATGTAACTTATGATACCAGTGAATCCTCTGAGGTTCCTGAAGCATACAACTGAAGCAAAATTAGCGTTTTAAGCATGATGTATAAAGGATTTTCTCATTCTTACATTACGGTAATGTGATTTAATTGTACATTATTATTATTAGTAATGGTAATGTCTCCTCACAGACATATTAACATAGGATAAAAAAAACCACACTTCTATATTAGTGAAATTTATGTTAGGAATTTATATAAAGTCTTTCTCCCTCTCGTGAGTGCTTGGTCAAGGTCTGAGTGTGTGATTAGGACGAGACGTCTAATGAAGCTGCCATCCTGAGTCCAGTCCTCTATCCTTCTTGACCACATGATCGTGCCTCTTCTAATTCAAACTTCTGATGTACCTGCGGTAATGTCTTCTACGGAATTATGGTCATGTATCCTTTCTGTAATCCTGTTATTCTGAGAACTGGAGTTGTTATTAATAGAGGTGTTCATCTGAATGTCATCCCTCATAACCATATCCATTCCCGAAGCACCGCGGCTAATGGGACTGCTTTCATTCATCCATTTATTGAGATCTAATTTGAATTCACTCAGAATCATTTTCCTAGTAAAGCTATTGTTATGTTTAGGCTAGGTCGGAAGAGAAACAATCTTCGTCCACTCATGGTTTATTCTCAACCAACAACAACAACCACATCACAGAAATACGTTACATAACTTACTATTTACAATATTATAAACAAAAGAGCATCTGTTCAAAACATGCTACACTTAACGTCTGTAGTACTTAATTCTACAAAATACCCTAATCCTAACAGCTATCCTCCAAAGTAAAGCTTTTGTTGCCAGCGAAAGTATTCACAGTATTTATTATGCATTCCACTACCCTTTTAGTTCTAATATTATTACTTTTAAAGAATATTTCACATTTCTTAAAATCAATATTGTGATCCTTTTCCTAACTAGGATTTGTTACAGCACTGTTACTAGCCATAATTTTACAAGCTTTCTTATCTTCTTCTATTCTGATCTCAATTTTTCGCCCTGTTTCCCTCACATAAACTTCATTTCAATCTCTACAAGGAAATTTATAATTATTATTATTACGAATAAATAAGTTAAATGAGTTTAAATCATCACTAAATAGCGAGCAAACACTGTTTACATTGTTCAGTAAGGAACCGATACAACGACAGAAGCTAGATTTGTTGTATCATGGAATATTGCTCATGCTAAACGCCCATACTCTGATGGCGAATTTATTAAGAAAAATATAGCAGAGGATGGTACTGTGTTAGATCCAAGTAACACAAAGCTTGAGTGACAAACAACACAAACACCAGCATCACACCACACTACAGAGATGCGCATAATTCAGATCCCTGCTCATGTTGCAGACAAATGTAAAAGGATTTTAAAAAAAATCTTGTATTCAGCTCAGCTCTTGACGAAGCAACATACATACAACACAAAACTGGAATATTTGTTCTTAATGTTGCTTCTGTAAATGTAATGATGTAAATGTGAAAGAAGAGATGTAAGACTTAGTATTATTATTATTTGTAGCATTGTATTTTTGCCACAAAAATAATTAGACTTATTAATTCATTTAATTTAAGACTAATTTTGTAAGATAGAAATCACATTAAAATAGCTCAAACATTTCAGATTATATTTCTTGAAAATATTTTTGTCTTTGTGATTACTGAAATTAATACATGTTAACAGTTTCAAACTGTAAGCATGAATAAATATTATTGCATTTAATATGTATTTTTAAATTAATATTTTTTTAACAAAATGTGTATATATTTGTATAACAAAAAGTGGCTGTAAATGTTATTGATGCTGTACAGCTCTTATACATCTGAGTTTTATCATTTGTAGGATTTTACAGTAAGCAAGTTTGGCTTCCCCTGCCATATAACATACTGCTAATAACGAATTGTTATTATCGGCAAATATTGTTTAAGAAAGAAAAATTAATGCTGTGAAAACCTTATAGGATAATTAGCCAACGAGATGCTCACTGGCTGAGTTTGCCCGCGGATTAGCTGCTCACCCTCCGGAAGGTGTGGTTGTGTCGGCCGAGCTCCCCTATTGTTGCCAGGAGTGTGTAGAGATCGGATGTTGATGGTTACGTGATGGGTGCCCTGTGGCTGTCAAGACAGGGGGGAATGGGTTTGCCATTGTCTCCTATAAAGCCTCCCCCTCCTCCAGCTGCTGTGTCTTCACGCAGTGGACTATGGCGGTGCGATGCTGTAAGCTGGCGGAATATGTGTGGTGAGTATCCCTGTGGACGTTGCTGCTGTACCGTCTGTGTTGGTGTATGGTCCGTTGCCTCTGGAAGTCGAGACAGCTTCGGTGTTGCATGACTGTAAGATGCGGGACCATGGACGGCTTCCCAGTAGTCCTGCAGTGGTGTCTCTGGGAGAAGTCGACAGTTCAGACGACATGTCCCCGGTGTCGAAACGTTATAGATGGGCTCTCAGTTTCTCTTCCCCTCGTGGTGTTGCCTGGGCAGAAGTGGGGGACTACGGTGATCCGGTGTCCCCTGCCGTGGAGTGTGGTGGTGGTGGGCCTGCGACTCCCGCGGTGCTTCATCGTGGTCGGGCATGGTGGTTGCGGGTGTCTCTGTACCGAGGGCGGTGGCTCCATGCGTGCTCATGAGCTTTCCCCTGTGCCACCGGATTCGGGTTCGCCGAAATTGGAGGTTGTTGCCCCTGCTGTCGGCGGTGGTGCGAGCCATGACTTACTTGTGATACTGAAGAAGGATGCCGTCCAAAAGGACTCCGCGCCGTTGGAATTTGTGCCAGGGGTCTCCGTCCAACAGGCGCCGGAGCAGAGGATCCACGTGTTGGATGTTCTAGAGTGTATGCGTCATTCTCGCGGGTAGGCACAGGCCCTATAATGAGGGTGAGTGGGAGTTATGGGATGTGAATTGAGCGAGATATCCAGGAACATTTTTTCCAGAGTAGTATGGGTATGGGTGACTATGTGTAGGTTGTGCCCTACTATTTGTGTAGTTTTGTCTTTGCCATTATGTTATTTGTGTATTCTTCCTGTTATTTTTCTGTAATTATGATGTGGCACTCTGGTGCCTCTTCTTTTATGCTTATCTTTATGTGCCTTGCTTCTGCCTGCTAATCATGTGTATGTATTTTGTATTTTTGTTTGTGTTAACGCTTGCCAGTTCTGTTTTGTGTTACTTGCTGTTCTGTTATTGTCATGTCACTGTACTGTTCACGGTTTTGTCTTTATTTGTTCTGGTGGTTCGGCACCCTTGCTTTTATTATTGTATTTATTTGTGTTTTTCATTATATATATAAAAAATAGATGCTCGCTGGCTCGGCGCACTCACTTCACCACGTGGGACTTGTAAACAACCCGAGTAAGGGCAGGATGCGGTGTGGTTAACTGTTAATTTAACCTAGAATATCTTGGTAATTCTGGAGCTAAAACAGCCAATTGAATTACCTAAACAATAAAGCTATTTCTTCACACCCAGACAATTCCACTGGAGTAGTGGGGAAGCTTATATATAACCAGAGGTACGTCCACAGCCAAGAACACTCCAAGCTTACCTTCCACTCTCCAAAGTATTAGGTTCAATAGAGATATATAGTTTGTTGGTCAATTTATCAATGCCTTAATTTAGACAAAAGTTGGATCGGTTATAAGTGTGACAAAACACCAAAATAGGTTGGTGCAGATTGTTGCATTGTTCCACCTAACCTCATTACCTGATCACACTTACCTATTTGTACCTATTTGGACGACAGTACCAATATGTAGTGATGGACCAACAGTAAACTAATTTTTGAAATATTAATTTCACTGTCCCCAAAAAGCTAAAATCAAAACATAAAAATTACCATTCCTAGTACTGCACCTATATGTAGTACATTAGGCCTAAAATCGCGAGAATTAGGCCTAGGATTGCTAGCAAAGGTTACGTTAGGTAAGCGAATACATGAAAGATATTATTGAAAAAGTTTCCGGTTTGTCAAAATTCATTAATGCAAAAAGTGATATTTCACGTGGTCCATATTGGTACTGTCGACCAAATAGTTACTAAAAGAACTTTTACAATCTGAGGAAAGTCAATATTGTTGCCTTGTTAACCATGAACTATGAGTGTGTGTTGACCGTCACAAATCGCATTGGTAAAGTGTGGTACAATTTTCATATTTATTCATATAAATTTCATACAATTTTCATATATTTTACGTTAATTAAAAGTCTAGAAAATTTCCGTCTGCAGGAGATGTTGTGAGTGGAAGACACTGTGGTCAGCAGAGTTGGGTTCAAGCACTCGGATACATCCTTCAAATCAAGCTAGGTCAGCTAAAACAAATTCCAAACATGTCTTTATCTTAAGCACGGAACAAAACGTCATTATTTCGTCTCTTCAACTGGGGGCCAAGGTTTTGGGTTGTGATGGTGTAAAGTTTCCAGAACGATAACTGGTGACCATGGTGTACAGTCTGTGATGGTGGAGAGTTATCAGGACGCTAAGTGGTAACAATGGTGTACAGACTGATGGTGGAGAGTTCACAAGACGCTAACTGGTGACCATGGTGTCCTGCCTGTGATGGTGTAGAGATCCCAAGACGCTAACTGGTGAACAAGGTGTACAGACTGTGATAGTGGAGAGTTCCCAGGACTCTAATTGGTTCCTCTCATTGTTTGTTGATGGTGCAAAGATTATGAGGAGGATTAAGACACAGGAAGATAGTATGAGGCTACAAGATGATCTAGACAAACTGAGTGAATGATCAAACAAATGGCTACTAAATTTCAACTCGAGTAAATGTAAGGGAATGAAACTAGGCGGTGAAAACAGGAGGACAGACACAGGATACCGAATGGGAAACGGAGTCCTTCCTGGAACGAACAGAGAAAAAGATCTAGGAGTTAATGTCAAGCCAAACCTGCTCCTGATGCCCACATCAAAAGAATAACATCTGTGGTGTATGCAAGGTTGGCTAACATCAGAATTGCCATCAGGAACCTGTGCAAGGAATCATTCAGAACATTGTATACCGAATCTTTAAGACCAATCTTGGAGTATGCGGTCCCAACATGGAGCCCATAACTTGTCAAGCCCAAGACGAAGCTGGAAAAAGTTCAGAGGTATGGCACTCGGCTAGTCCCAGAACTAAGAGGCATGACACACAGAAATCACAATAGCGTGATGCATCAAATGAACAAATCCACAAGGGATTTGTGGATTCGTGAAGAGTTGTGGATTTGTTTATTTGACGCATCACGCTGTTGGGATTTTTGTGTGTAATGAAGAAAGGGCGAAGAGGTAGAACAGCTTATTGATAGAGCTCGAGTGCATGGGGGAATTGTGTAAAACCCTGGTTTGTGTCTCGGAGAGGCTGCAGGATCCAAGTAAGTTCAGTAGAACTTCTGGCTGCAATTTTTTTGACCATGTCGTAGCTCAGTCGATTATGGCAGCGTCTGGGATCCTCTCGGACGCAGGTTCGAACCCTCGTCACGGCCTTTGTGGATTTGTTCTTTAGGAGGCATGAGTTACGATGACAGGCTGCGTGAAATGCACCTGACGACACTGGAAGACATAAGAGCAAGGGGAGACCTGATCACTACCTACATAATTCCCAGAGGAATTGACAGGGGGTAGATAAGGATAAACTGTTTACCACGGATGGTACGTGAACCAGGGGACACAGGTGGAAACTGATTACCCAAATGAGCCACATGGAGGTTAGAAAGAACTTTTTCAGTGCCAGAGTAGTTAACAGATGGAATGCATTAGGCAGTGATGTGGTGGAGGCAGACTCCATACACAGTTTCAAATGTAAATATGATAGAGCCTATTAGGCACAAGAATCTGTACACCAGTTGATTGACAGTTGAGAGTCAGGACCAAAGAGCCAGAGCTTGGCCCCTGCAAACACAACTAGGTGAGTACTATTATATTGTGGTTGCTGTTGTCGTTGATCCTTCTTTATGGACAACCCAACCCAAAACTCGGTAGAGTGCCTATACTTTACCAGGAGATCGCCCTGTGTGCTTCTGGCTCTTGGAGAGGGGCTCAACATCACACGTTTAGGGGATGCGGCTCCAATACTTAGCCTCGTTGTCACGTGCACACACCCACTCGAGCCGCTGTGACTCCCCACTCTCTCCTTATGTGATATGATCTTAATCTCCTTTGACTTATTAGTTTTCCATTCTACCCTGTCCACAGCTGTGGCTCTTGCTTCTTTCTCTCTCTCTCTCTCTCCTTCTTTCGTACTTCCTGGAAAGCCTCACTAGGACAAGGGCAAACACCAGTACATTTG
>WNGS01169403.1:11164-25668 GCA_020271785.1 Procambarus virginalis
TTTCTCTACCTTAATTCCAAGTACCTCTACCACCTCATAGTTGAGTTTAGTAGTTCTGGCATACCAGGTCCTCTTTAATATACAGACCTACTCCTCCATTTGACCTAGTTTTTCTATCACATCTATATAAATTATAATTTTGGATCCAGATTTCACCATCCATGTAATCTTTATATGAGTTTCCGTGAATGCCCCCAAATATTGAGTTTGACTCTAATAGGAGGCCATTATGAACTAACTTTATTTCTTGACTTTGGCTTTAAACCTTGAATGTTTGCAATATGAATGATTGTTCCATATTGTGTGTCATTTCTGGAAGGTTTGGTAGTTCTCTCCTCTCTACCTGACCCAATGGTGTGTTTGTGGCAATGGTTTGGTCCAGTTTTGGAAGTGATACTGGGAAGTGTGGTACTCTCTGTGTAGTTGGGGGGTGTAGTATGTGTGGGCTTGATGACGAACCGGAGTCCAGTCTTGGGTATTCCCCCTCTCCATCCGTACTCCTGCCACGTTTCTGCCTGTCGTTTCTCTCTCACGTTTCTGCCTGCCTCTAAAAAATTTTCAGGGCTATTATATTGGACTTCCTCTCTTATATAGCGCTGTGTACCTCTGACGTGGAAATCAGGGCAATGAAGATCGTAGCATTTCCTCTCATTAACTGAGAGTTTTGCATAGCTTAGGGTGAAATATCTACATTCTGTATCAAAACGACATCTGCCTTTCCCTAACCAGTTTTCGGCATTTCCGTGGGTGCATGAATGAGCATTCTGTGCCTCTGGGCCCATATATGCACTGTCCTTTTGCATAATACCTACAAATATTTTCATCTGTGATTGTATTATTTTTGTTTGTACCCATGCATGACTTTGCTACATCTGTGTTTTTTGTTCCAACTTTCTCATTTCTGCATTCTTCTCGGTATTGCCCTTATCTTTCTCCTTGTTGCTTTCGTCTTTCTCATTTGTGTTCTCATTCTCTCATTGTTTCCTCCTTATTCATATCACCAGTTTGCTCTACAATTCTGCCTTCATTTTTGTGTACCTCGACACTATGTCCTTCTACATTGCCACTTTGGCTCTCATTCGTCTCATTGTTTCTCTCCTTATTCATATCACCAGTTTGCTCTACAATTCTGCCTTCATTTTTGTGTACCTCGACACTATGTCCTTCTACATTGCCACTTTGGCTCTCTAAATTCTCAGTCCCTGGGTTGTGCTCAGAGTTCGTTGCTGTCTTTATATACTCTGCATATATTTCTGGTAGTTTTTGTGTGAATTGTAGCCTGTGTTCGTCAGGTGAGTTTCTGCAGTCTGGCGTCTTTCGCCGGGCGCTGGATGCGGTGATATTTATATACCTGTCCTTATTAGGTATATTTGTGTACGAATGAGACCGTTGGCACACCAGTGGCTGTCCCTTTTCAACCCTTCTAGTCCCACTCCTGTGCATGTCCAACCCATGCTAGAGTCATTCAGGGGACCCACCTCTTTCGTATTATGAGGTGTGTGGGTTGTGGTGCTGGTTATGTCCTCACCTGGTAGGGCTCTCCTGGTTGTGCTTGCGGGGTTGAGCTCTGGCTCTTGGGTCCCGCCTGTATGGAAGAACATGCGGGATAGTACCAGTGGAGTGCAGTGGTGCCATAGACTCAATCGGGGGATGCTGTATAACCATCAGAGGTCTGCGGTTGTTACATCCTACCTGCGGGCATACGCCATATTGCCGGTACATCTGTGGACTTGCAAGGAACACTAGCCTGTTTTCAAATAGAGGTTCCGGCCCATCCTGGCTGTGGTGGGTATTTGGGCCTGCGGGCCGCTTCAAGCAACAGCCTGGTGGACCACCCTCTCACAAGTCTAGCCTAGCCTCGGGCCGGGCTTGGTGTGTAACTGACCTCCTAGAACCCCATCCAGCAGGTATCGAGCTGGTATCTCCGCCGTTGGTCGCCTGGTGTGCAGGTTCCTGGGCCTGCTGGGTTCTGTCGTGTCTCCATTGGCCCTGTCTGGGGTCTGCCTGTACCGTTCTCTGCCTTTGCAGAGGCAAGTTGCTATTTACGTGTTGCATGTTGTGGTGGTGCCTGTTGCTGGGTTTGCGTATGGGGGTTTGCTTGTTATTTTTTTCGTGGTCTTCGGGTCCCTGGCTTGGCTCTTCCTTGTGCGTGGGGTTTCTGTCTCTGCCTGATTGTCCACCCCGATTGACCGACGGAGCCGGTCGGCCGAGCGGACAGCACGCGGGACTTGTGATCCTGTGGTCCTGGGTTTGATCCCAGGCGCCGGCGAGAAACAATGGGCAGAGTTTCTTTCACCCTATGCCCCTGTTACCTAGCAGTAAAATAGGTACCTGGGTGTTAGTCAGCTGTCACGGGCTGCTTCCTGGGGGTGGAGGCCTGGTCGAGGACCGGGCTGCGGGGACATTAAAAAGCCCCGAAATCATCTCAAGATAACCTCAAGATAACCTCTGGTTTTTTCCTGGGGTTGTGCTTCAGCTCTATTGTCCTCCCTCTCCCCAGTCGCTTCCCTGGCATCTCCTTTGGTCGGTTTTGCCTGCCCTTGCTGCTGTAGGGGAGGGGGGGGGGTCGGTTTCTACCGCTTCCCTTCCTTGTGCGTTCCCTTTGTTTCCTCCTCTGCCGCAGGGTGTTCTTCGTGCGTTCCTTGGTTTCTTGGGCGTTCTTTCAGCCTGTATCCAAGGGTGCGCTTCTTTGTCTTGGTCTGTTTTAGTTCATCGTACCCCTTGGTTCGGGTACTGTTCTGGTGGCAACCCTTCCGCCTTCTTTGGTTTTCCTGGCTTGCCCTGCCAGTTGGCTTTTTGGGGTTTTGCGATGTCTCGCGTCGGACCCGTCGTTTCTGATCTCCTGGCGGGCTTTGCTTGCGTTGGGTAGTTTTCTGTTCGGCAGACGTTCCTTCTCCTTGTGCCGCCTGGGCCTTGGTGGTTGCGCCCGAGATCTTCCTGCGGCTCCGCCTTTTCCTGGGCTCGGAGGGGCGTTGTCGGGGCTGCTTACGTTCTGCCTTGCGGTCGCCTCCGTTTGGTGGTATGGTGGCTTCGTGATAGGTGTCCCACCTGCATACTTCTTCTTGGCAGCAGTATGAGGTATTTTGGCGGTCCTTCCTTTTTCCTCCTGTCCCTTCTTAGGTGGCTGCAGTTGTTAGCGTCGGTTTGGTTTTTCTGGTGGGGGTTGGGGGCCGTCGTCTTGCCCCATACTGTCGCCTCGTTTCGTGCGGCGCTGGCGGAGCCGCTTCGGCTTGCTTTTGGTCTTGGTGTTGCTTCTGCACCGTTAGTCAGCTGTCTCGTGTGTTGTTTCCCCTCTGGCCTGTTCGTGCACCGCTTGCACCGTCCTGTTCTTTGGTCAGCGTGCTCTGTCTTCTCCTCGGTTGGTGGTGCCCCTTCGGTTCCGGTTTGTTTTTTCGTCGGCTCCTTTTCCTGTTGGCTTTTGCCTCTTGGGGTTGGGTCACTGGGCTTCTTGCTCCTTCGCTGGGGTTTTTATGCTCCTCCGGTTTTGGCGTTTTGGTTGTTCGGTGGCAGTGGTCTCCATCTTTTCAGGCTCGGGATGGGGCTGCTGCGTTCCGGAGGGGTCCTAGGGTTGTTGGTGTTTGGCTGGTCAGGCCGGGGGGTGTGTCGTGTTTTGTGTTCAGTGGCGGCCCTCCACTGTTATTTGAGTGCCACGGCATCTGTGTTCGGGGCGCCCTTTGAGTTGGTCTGGCTTCATTCTTCCCTGTTCGCGGGTGACGGGGTCCCGGGTTGTCAGCCGTGTTCTTACGGCTAGCCTGCCTGTGTTCTTTCCCCGTGCCCATGGCGTTCGTGGCTTCGCTGCTCTTGCTGCCGTCTGGGCGGCGTGTCCTTGCTTTCATTCGGGCACGGTTCTTTGTGTTCGTACGGGGGCCTTGCTGCTCGTTGTCTCGTGTTGTTCCCGGGCCCTTTCGGGGCTGTGACGTCTTGGGTTGGCGTTTGCTGCCGGTTGTCTCGCTTCCGTTGTGGGGTGCGTGGTGTCCGCCTCCCGGTTCCGTCCCTTTAACTTTCCTCTGTGGGAAGTTAGCTCCGGGAGCCGACGGGGCTCCCCCCAGAAAACCAGCGTTGAATGTAATGAAACGCCATTTTCTGGGTGAGACCCGGAGGCTCTCCGGCAACCCTCCCTCCCTCCGGTCGGCGGTTTTTCGCGTGTTTTGACATCCAGCCTCAGAACTGATGGGTGGATAGCCGGCGTGGGAGGTCTGGGGCTCCCCCTTTCCCCTCCCGGGGAGGGGGAAGCTGCACAGACAGCGGCGCGGTGACGCGTGACATCATACTAGTTTGCTTGTTTTCTGTTGGGGAGTTCTATCCACTAGTTCGGCTTTTGGTAGCAATTTTAACCAGAATAGGGGTTTGTTTTGGAATGCTTACCTTTCTGGATGCTTGACCCGGTCGATGGCAGACATAGAATGCTTCCAACCACACTGGGGTTTCTATATTCCATTGCTTGCCTTGCCTCTCTGAGGGGGCCAGGTTCTGGCCGTGGTCCCCGGTAGGCCAGCAGGTTTGCAACAGGTACTGTGAGAGAGAACTCTATCAACATCAGAGGCCTGAAACTGTTCAACACGCTTCCGCTACACATAAGGGACATAACTGGCAAATCCCTCACAGTGTTCAAGAGAGAACTGGATAAGCACCTCCAAAGGATACCTGATCAACCAGGCTGTGACTCGTACGTCAGGCTGCGAGCAGCCACGTCAATCAGCCTGGTTGATCAGTTCAGCAACCAGGAGGCCTGGTCGACGACCGGGCCGCAGGGATGCTAAGCCCCGGAAGCACCTCAAGGTAACCTCAAGGTCAAGGTAAGGTAGGCCCTAGAACTCCATACACATGAGTGATGCCAAAGTCTGACATTAGCATATCAGCCTGTAAAGCTCTGGGGAGCCTCCAGGTCTCACCCAGAAAATGGCGTTTCATTACATTCAACGCTGGATTTTTTCTTAGGGGAATGCAGTTTGAACATATTTCTAGTGCTACTGATCTTATTTTTTCCAGGCACTGGTTCAGGTTTACATTTTCTAGCTGTTCTTCTCAGTTTATTTCTGTGAAGTCTTGGTTTATTTGCTCCCAGTTTATGTTTATTATTGAAGTTGAATTTGCTGAAATCTCCTCCACTGGGAATCGGGACTGGTTTTGAAGGTCTATTCCCCATGCTTGTCAGAACTTCAATTAAGTTGTGATCTGAGTAACAGGTATTTGTAATCATTATGTTCCTGATCAATTCATCATTATTGATGAAAATGAGGTCCGTCCAGATAAGCTGGACATCTGGATAAGCAGAACTCTTACTGGAGAATTCCAAAAATTAACATATTTGCAATATTTTGTACCACAACCAACATACTGTACTTGTTATTTGAATTTACACACACACATACACACATACAGGTTTTTATCCCAAGTTCTTTCCCAAGAGGCAGACAAGAGGAGCTCCAGCATATTTCAACAATCCTAAGTATTGTAGTACTGGATGATGATAGTGAGTGGTGTCCCAGAGAACATAAAGGTATAGTGCTTTTGAAAAATAGTGAGATAACAGGAATGTGCCAAGGGAAGTGAAAAATTGGATGAGAAAAAGTTGCCCTAGTGTTTACAGTGCAGAGAACAACATTCAAGATGGCCGCGGTGGCAAGAGGAAATACAAAACAGAGCTTGATTTTGCTGAATTCAGTGAAGAAAGCATTGAGATAACCAGTCTATGCAACAAGTTGGTAAAATTAGATACTATGGTGACCTCTCATGTAGAATTAATTAGTAAATTGAAAGAAAGTAATGACCATTTAAATAGCAAAGTTGTATGTCTTGAGGGTGTAGTGAAAGACTTGTGCAAGGATAAGATTCAATTGGAAACAAATTGCAAAACAATGGAAGAAGAAAATAGACTCTTAAAAATAGCTTTGGAAGAAGTTAAAATAAATTTAAACATAAATGACTACAATAGGTTAGGTAAGGAATTTCAACAGGAGACACAGCTTTTGTCAGCACTGATGGAGGAAGTTACACAGGGAATAGAACAGTGCAAGAAAGATATGCAACTCACTTATGCACAAGTGGCCAAGGAGAAGGAAAAATTGGAAGAAGCAGTAAAGGAAGCCCAACACTGCAGCAACCAAGATAAAACAAACATTAGGCTAGAAGTGAGGAAAGAATTGGCATCCAACCCGAAGTTGGTGCAAAACACAGTTGATCAGAGTAAGTCCCTGATCATTTTTGGCTGCAAAGAAAAGGAGATAACATCTATATCAGAAACAGCTGTAGAAGAAGCAAAAGTAGTAGATAAAATTGTTGGTCTCGTGTAAGGTCTTACAACCATAGAGAATGTGTGCGACTACAGGAGAATAGGCAGATATGTAAAAGGGAAAGATCGACCTTTGAGGATCACCCTAAATGGGGCCAAACAGATGGAAGAAGTACTAAGGAATGCTAAAAAATTACGTCATGATGAGGATGGGAAAGTGTGGTCGTTAAGACGAGATCTTTCAAAAGAAGATAGAAGCTGAAACTGAACCTCGCCGAGGCAAAACGTTTAAATGAGAGCAGGAATGAAGAAGATATCAATTCTTTTTTCTACAAAGTGATAGGGGTAGTTAGACCAGTAAAGTGGTACATAAAGGCAAACCAACAAAATCATTAGAGAAAGGGGGAGTGAAAAATAAGAAGAGGGGGAACAAGTTCCTTGAAGATTGCATACACCAACATAGATGGAGTAAGGTCAAAGATACTGGAGTTAAGTGATATAATACAGCTGCAGACACCAGACATTGTTGCACTCACGGAGACAAAACTTGAAGATGTTATTTTAAATGAGGTCATATTCCCAAGGGCTACTCAATTTGGAGACGGGACAGAAAAATCAGGAAAGGCAGTGGCGTTGCTGTGCTGGTGAAAGAACACCTAAAGGTGAACAAAATAATGACTGCCAATCCACAAGATGTTGATATAATAGCACTAGAGATCTGCCATGAGGATAAACTAATGATCATAAATGCATATAGTCCACCGCTAAGCAGCACATGGTCAAAATAGGAGCTAGATCGTAAACGAGAAGGTCTTATAACAATAATGAGAAAGATCATAGCAAGAGCGGATAACGATAGTTCACGGCTGTTGATAGTCAGCGACTTCAACTTAAAATCCATAGACTGGGAAGCATATGAAGCTAAAACAGAAGATTTCTGGACCTGTAAATTTGTAGACCTCATCCTGGAAACATTCTTGTATCAACATGTTAACAAGCTACGAGAATGAGGGAAGGGGACGCTCCCTCCATGCTAGATTTGATATTTACCAGGAAGGAGGAAGAAATATTTGACATTCAGTACCTTCCTCCCTTGGGTAAAAGTGACCATGTCTTTTTGGGAATAAAGTATGCCATGCGATATAATCTGGAAAGAAGAAAATATGACTGTCGCGGCAATTGAAACACCTGACTTCAGGAGAGGACATTATGATGGAACTCAAGACATTTCTTTAATGAATTTCACTGGAAAGACTTGTTGCTAGGCAACGGAATGAAATGCTCTGAATGTTCCGATTTTTGTGCATACTATAAGATTATCAAAAAGGCAAAAAAAATTTATATCAACCAAAGTACAGAAGAAAGCGCGAACGACGGAAACAAGGATTTTTTCCAACAAAGAGTTCGAGAGGCCGCAGACCGAAAAACAACAAAAATGGCAATCAGTGTACGGGAAGGAAGGCGCGGAAATACCCCCAACTCACCCCGATACAAAGAGCGAGAACAACAACAGTGGAAGTGAGGAAAGTCATAAAGAAATTCTTTGAAAAGTGATATGCATAACCAAATAGAAAACAGTAACAGGTCCTATCTCTATAACTTCATAACACAATTGCAGATAAAGGAGTACTATTATACAGGTGTATAACTGGTAAATTAGATCACGAATCAAATGACTTGTGGAACCCTTAAACGAAAAGGATTCCAAAGTGTGATATTTTATCCAAATGAAATCTTTAGGGAACCAGATACCATAAGCATTCCAGAGAACAACCTAGAGCACATAGACGGGTGGTGGAGTAACGAGCTAAGGGGTTGGAAAAAAGTGGGGAAAAAGGGCGGTCAAAGAGGGACAGTCTTAAGTGAGGTGACGCAAAGACAAGAATGAATAGAGTAACGTACACAAAGAGTGGTGAGTTAATTTATCACGAAAAGAAAGGGGGGTCTGATCATAAAGTGGAAAAAGACGTACACAAGGATGTGAACGACAATGAGCAAAAAACCATCGATGTGGCAGCTCCTCAGGGCGAAGGCTTGATAAATCATTTGGCGGCGGAAGGGCGCAATGTCACTCGCACTGCATGCTATTGGGACAGGAGGCCTCGTATCTAACGGATTGCGTTGGAAAAACAGGCATCGCCAAGCATAGGGAATACCAGAGTACGTAACAAAGTGGAAGGCGAGCGATGGGGATGGAACACGCCCGATAATCAGAAATTGGAGACAGCGGGTGCATTAACTAGTAGGAACGAAAGCGTCTAACTACTGAAGAAGGGAAATAATGAACCTCTAAAGAACATGGTAATAAAGTTACACCTGAGAGTTAAATGATTGAAATACAGAGCAGACGGGACAGTAAGTTTGATGTCGGGAAGATTCCGGTGAACTAGTCGAATTATACTCAGGTTCTACTAACTACGAGTTGATATATAGAGACAAACGAGCGTAATACAGATGCGAAGAGGAGATCAGATACAAGATGATGATGTTTATAGAGGTTGACTGCAAGGTTCAGCTCCATCTGTGCACCTAAACACAGAACAGAGCGTATCGCAGAGTTGGGCTAACATACTAGGTTGCGAATATTGCTGAGCGAGTCTCAGTGATATTACGATTGAGGACGCAAGGATGCATAAGGAACTCTAAGCGTGGAATAACAAATAAAGGGATTACCTGACGTAGACTAGAATAAAGTGAGGACTATGGTGGTCATGGGATGGTAATGTCGTTCGGACGAGCAAGGGGTCGCAAAAGTGGTAAACAACAGGAAGGGTAAGTATCTTTGGCACCGGTGAGGTTTAATTAAAGCATAAGCAAAATATGCGTGCGACGTTCTGTATATAGGAGAAAAATATTGAAAGGCAGAATTCTAGACAATAGAACGGTCGTGACGGAGGGAGAGATGACGGAAATAGTATTGTCGCGATAAGTATCGGGAATCAGAAAGATATTGGGACAGGCGCCTGCGGAATATCTGCTGGTACAACAGATAAGTGAGACACAGTGGATCAGCCATTTGGGGGCTAAGAGAAGAATGGAACAGGTGGAGACGAGTACATAGCGCTTTTGGGGATGCAATGGAAGGTCAAGACGGGAAACACCCAGCGGGGGAGAACATGGAGAACCCCGTACACGAACGCAGATTGGACTATTCTGGAGAGGAAAGGACTTCGAGAAGAATCAATCGGGTGAGAAGAAGAAAGAATAAGACTAGTGGAGAAAGGCGTGTTCGGAGTGAGAAAGCTTTCACCATTAGAGCCACTATAGAAGAATGAATTGTAGATGCAGAACGCCGAGCACCAGAGACTTGGGAAGAGATCAACACGTCATAATGCTTGTAAAACCTACAGGGAAAGGAACGAGAGATGCAGTGAAAAGGCAGCAATTAGGCTCAGGGGGAAAGGATCGTACGATGGGGAGAGTAGGCCCTGGGCGGCAATGCTCGGGAAAGGGCTAAGAAGAAAGAGCAGCAATAAAAAAAAGTGTTGTACGGGGAACGGCAACTGCGTAAAGAGCACAAGCAGCAATGGGGGGACAAACAAAAGGCTATCAAAGACCATTCTATTAATCCTTGCTCCCAGACACTGAAAGGGAAGAGCCTACGACGGATAGTTTAGCGGCATCTACAATATACGAAACGCTAAAGACGACCACAATAAAACAGAAGGCTATCGGATCACTACTATCAACATCACGCAACATGACAAAATTTTCCCTACTCTACGCATTATATGATTAAAATATAAGTGTGAGTAAAACAGTATACGGGGAATTGTAATATAATTTCCTGAGACGCAAACGACATTTATATAAGGACTACTAGGTCAGAGATATAACTAGATCAAACAACAGAAGCAGACAAGACATAGCACAGACCATATTTCAGCGATTATTTCCAGCAAACTTAAGATGGTAGATCGTTGCTGATGGAGACACTGAGGCAGCATACGCCGGGATTACCACTGAGGTCGATGTGAGTACAGCAACTTCGAGACCGGTTGGAACTAACAGCGTAAGGTGTCTTCAAAGACATATACTATAATAACAAGAAGTGCTGTTCGCAACCGACGGACATTACTCACGTGGTAGCAGCAGGCAGAATATGACAGTCTGTTGTTGTGGTGGACGCGCGCTACCTCGTTAATTAACTAAGCATATAGTCATGGCAATCAGCTTACAGACCTAAGGTATCAATGACATACATAGGGTCATAACCATCACACCAGACGCCAGTAAGGCACAGACATGGAACACTCCAAAGAAACTGGGACAGCGGCAACAGAGCGATCAGCGCACGAGGTTACGACGAGAACAGCACCATCTAAGAGTCATGACAACACGAGAACGACGCCGAAGAAAAAACGAGTTGAGACAACGATTATTGGCACCATTCACAAAAATAGTACAACACACAATCGTACACACGGTGTGAGTCCGCTAAATAAGCCCGGCATTTAGGGTAACGCAACCATCTTCTGAACCTGAAGCAACTTACCATCTAACCACGAAGGGCTAGACTACCTCAAATAGCCTAAACCCAGCAACTCACCGACAAAGACACGAATAAGATATCACTCGCACCGCACAAGAGGGTATACATGCGCGTCCCTGGCCAAACATTAGGGAGATGATGGAGTTCCAAGACCGTGACCGTCAACCTTGCCATAAAGCAGTAATAAAACGACCCAGTATGCTACGAACTGACTGTACACTCATCAACACACCACGTGCGCGCATAACTGGTACTAACGAGGGTATACAACTTAGGTTATTCCCACTGCAAACCACCATGACACCAACAAAAAACCGCCGCCGACTCGGCTACTGAAACGACTGGCAAACATCCACTCTGGAGGACTCACAGAGAACATGACACAGACAAGGAGCACCAACGACGGCCCGAGGGAACAACTCAAGACCAGCCTGGGGCCGTCCTGACTATCCACTGGTACTACTCATCGTACGCCAATATACTCATAACAAAATAACAGAAAGGTAAAGTACCCCAGACACTGAAGATCAGACTACGACGCAACCCTCACGCTGCGAGAAAAAAAAAAACATAGGGAGAAGAGCAGGAGGAGGCCGCGCCGAGCCATACCACGGCCACCGACACGTAAAAACTCCCTGCACGACTCATAGAAGTGCATTATAGGACGTTTAATGATGCCTATACAAGTATTCGCCTTGTCCTTAATTGAGTCTGTCAGCGTCCCCTGCAATGTCAAAGTTATAGACACCTTAAGCTGTCTTCCGGCCCCCCGCCATGTAGCGGACGCTTAGCATGGACCGGAACCTCAAGGAAGCTGTTGGAAAAGGGATGGAATCGCTTTCAACTTAGCGTATCGGGCGCTCCTGGAGCAGCAAGGTGGACTCTTCTAGGAAGGGGGTGCGACAACACGGCAGCTGAAGCCTTCGGGGAGTGCGAGAAGCACGCACGATACAAGCAGACGACGCCACGAATACACGAGGGACTACGAAATGCGGCGTGAGAAAATCGCAGTGTTGACCACGGGGTCTATAAGAAAAACCCTTCGACTTCCAAGGCCGGCCTGGCGGGACTCACGAGACATTACCTGGTGCACACCAAAATAGGCAGAAAAGCTAGCAAATTACCATTGCCGAGACGATTGGTACAGAGGCAGGGCGTGCATAGGCTGAGTAGAGGACACAGCGATGGTCACGCCTGAAAGAATCAGCAAGGAGTTACTCCGAGCGCGGGCCCCTACATTGGGCCCAGAAAGTTGTAGGGATGTACCCGAGCGCGATTTTGGTTGTGGGAGATTCCCATGTTATGTATTTGCAAAACGTTTTGATGCCATAGATAGGGTGAACAGATTAAGAGTTGCTTCCGGAGCTGGAATTGGTGATACATTGTTGGAACATGAAAGTGTTTTACTGAGCGGTAAATGGGAGAAACCCATGAAGTTTGTATTAGTGTAAGGGGGGTACTGGAATTGGAAAGTTAGAAGTGAAGAAAAATACTGCAAAAAAGAAGACGCTTAGAATAGTAGGACAAGGGAGAAATCGCCATCATAGTTGGCATGCTTCCAATGAAAGGGAGTGGGAAATGAGTTGGATGTCGAGGGCACTTGGCATCCATTTGGCACTTGGTGTAAATTGCAGGTTGGAAAGATATTGCAAATCGGGTGCAATGTCTTTCATGGACAACTGGGAAGACTTCTATGTAAGAAATGAAATGTATGTTCTTGATGGGGTGCATCTATCAATTGTTGGGGTTGTTGCTGTTTCAAACTCTTTGGAAGAAGTGGTTATAGGTGTTTGTTTGTGTTTAAGCTGTTAGTAGATAGAGGCATTTGGAATTGATTTGGAGGAATGTTGTAATAAAAGTATGTGTTTTGCGTCGAAAGGAATAGGCAAAATGATCAGGGAAAGAGACGAGCCTCAAAATAACAATTCACTTAGGGAATATTACACAAACAGTATAAATCTAAGAAATTAACATTAACGAATTAAATTGCTCTTGTCCTGCACATAGAAAAAGAGATAGTATTTGACCACCCTTTTTTGCCGAACGGTGGATTGTTGATAAAATAGAGACATTCCTAATCATCAATAATGGACGTAACTGATTTCACAGCCAGATATCTTAGACTATGGTGGTAGGAAGTAGGCCATATACGTTAGGACAAGTTTGAAATGTTCTCAAGCGGGATCACACTGACCACACATCACAACGATTTTGGATAGAATTAAACAAAAGAACAAATAATCTGATGGAGCATTTATATATAGGCCACCAATTTAGACAGATTAGAAGCAAAGCATCTATGGGATGAATATCCTGCAATCCATAGATCTAATAGTATTTATGTCATGGGTTAATTTAATTTGAGTGGAATAACTGGTTGAACAAAACAGAAAATAATGAAGCAGAAGATTATCTACAATTAATTGACGATTACTTTCATACGGAACACATTAAGGAACCAAAGAGGGAAAATAATATTTTAGATTAGTGGTTTATCTAACAGGGACAACACAATAATGACCATTCCACTAATAGGGATGAGCTAGGAACATTGATAACAAAAGAAAATCATACATTTGGCAACATAGACATGGAATAAATAGACGAAACATGTAGAGGAAAATTCTGTTAAAGTGCAAAATTTTCGAAAATCTGATTTTTATAGCCTAAATAAATTTTTGTGGGTCAAATTGATTGGAAAGTTCTTGGGTATGTGTTGGGCCGGTCTTGGAGCGAGACTCGAACCCAGCGATAGGTGATGAAAATGGATTTCGGAGTACGATATAAACTTTAACGTAATTACGATATTCTGAAACGAAAAGCAACAGGTAAGTCGTATACCACGACACATGAATAGATCGTTACTATGAACCACATGATACAAAGAATTGATAATCTTCTGTTAAACAAGCTAGCTTGGTACAAGATGAATTAAAAAGGGAGTCACTTTAGAACAGTAATCATACAACTCATTTAGAAATGTTACAAAAGCGATAAGGAAAGCAAAAAAAGACAAAGCAACTAGAAGTTCTTAGCGGGCAACAAAGCAATACTAAAGGGTTTTTTCGTTATATCGAACTAAGACAATGGAAAGGATAGGTCCATTAAAACCTGAGACCGGTTCAAATAACAAATAGTGATGAAGAGAAGAGTAGTATTTTTAAGAAATATTTTGTCTGTATTTACTAAAGCGGAACTTAACAATAAGGCCCTCACCCACAATTCTTATGGGTGGGTGCAAGGACGGGTTGATTAGTTTAGCAGTTACGAGGGGGGATGTTCTTAAACAACTAGTACAACCTCAAACCAAACAAACCCCAGGGCCGGATGAAGTGTTTTGCCAGAGTGCTGAAGAATGCAAAGAGGAGCTATGTGAACCACTGTCAATCATATTAAGAAAGCAATAGAGGCGGCTAGTGCCAGAGGTTTGGCAAGTGGACTAATGATACCAGTTTTAAGAAAGGCGATAGATCACCTGCGTCAAAATATCGGCCAATTTGCCTAACATCTATTGTGGGAAGGTTACTCGAATCGATAATAGAGCAATACAGATCGCCTTCACCTTGAAAAACATAATTTAATAATGAGTCGCAACATGGTGTTTTTTATAAATGCCGTTCAAGTGTGTTGCAACTAATTTGTTATCCTTTTTATTCCTAGCTGTTGATGGCCTTTGGATAGTGGAAGAGATTTTGGTATGTTTTGTACCTATGACTTTAGCAACTTTCGATACCGTGCCACAGGAAAGACTGATGAAAAGGAATGCTCAGTATTGGGTTT
>WNGS01169404.1:16309-28566 GCA_020271785.1 Procambarus virginalis
AGAATATAAAATTAATCACATAATTTTCTCTTTTGGACTTGTGGGATTGTGGGTAGATTGAGTCAATATTTGTAGAGTTACGGTATGAAGTGTTGGAGACAGAAATATCTACCAATAATGAATGAAGTAGGAGCAGAATATTACCAGCGATTCGGGGTAAAATTTGTGATGGTTGACTCCGCAAGCAATGTGATCCCGCGGTCGTAGCATAATGTATGGTGTGCTGAAACCAAAGTTAAGTGAAAGAGTAGCTCCGCCTGTCGTCGGAGTGCAGAAGAAAAACATAATGCAGAGTGTTTCGAAGCAGAAGGAGAAACTGCAACACCCTTGCAGACCCATACCCACAATAGATCTCATAGGGGCATATCAAACTCATTGATTTAACAGCAGAGTAGAAATGTGGATGAATAGATATATTACGATTTACATTCATAATTTAGTATTATTATTATTTTTGTATCCATACTCCCACGTTTGAATAATAATATAAAATATTAATATATAAACTCTGTGTTTATATATATACACTTCAAAAATAATCTAAGGTGACTGCGTTTATATTTACATGAGGTAATAGCGGAGGAAAAGGGGTAAATGGTACCTCTTCTCTGTACTTTATTATGACCCTGTTTCATTTTACTAAATGTAGAAATATACTTTTATATTTCTACATTTCTATAAATAACGGCAATAAAAACTACGATTATGAAACATTTAAGGTTGCCGCAAGGTTTCAAACTTTTTTTAGCCAACTTTTCGTCCATACGTTTTAGAAACTTATTTACTTCCACACAAAATTACGCATCTAATGCGTGAAAACAAACGTTGCCAATACTTTCCAACACTTTCCAGATACGTTGTGGCAACCTAAAATTGTTTCCTGGGCTGTCACGGTCTGCTTCCTGGGGTGGAGGCCTGGTCAAGGACCGGCCGCGGGACACTAAAGCCCCGAAATCATCTCTAGATAACATGGAGTCAGCCACAGGCGACACTGCCTGGGGTCACCACAGGCGACACTGCCAGGGGTCACCACAGGCGGCACTGCCTGGGGTCAGCCACAGGCGACACTGCCTGGGGTCAGCCACAGGCGTCACTGCCTGGGATCAGCCACAGGCGACACTGCCTGGGGTCACCACAGGCGACACTGCCTGGGGTCAGCCATCGTCGGGGAGTATGTATGTCTGAGAACAGATGAGGGAGTAAATATTGTGAGTAGAGGATCCTCTCATATATTGTAAACTGGCACCATATGTTTAGGTGAATAGTAATAAGAACCCAAT
Organism: Procambarus virginalis; assembly: GCA_020271785.1. Lineage (NCBI taxonomy): Eukaryota > Metazoa > Arthropoda > Malacostraca > Decapoda > Cambaridae > Procambarus > Procambarus virginalis. The sequence goes on from WNGS01169404.1 coordinate 17,590, forward strand.
TAAGGATCAACCAGAGTATACCCCGCAACGAGCTGTCTCTGTGTCTGGATCAATTGTGATTGTACTCACCAAGTTGTGTTTGCGGGAGTTGAGCTCTGGCTCTTTGGCCCCACCTCTCATCTGTCAATCAACTGGTGTACAGATTCCTGAGCCTATTGGGCTCTATCATATCTACATTTGAAACTGTGTATGGAGTCAGCCTCCACCACATCACTGCCTAATGCATTCCATTTATTAACTACTCTAACACTGAAAAAATTCTTTCTAACGTCTCTGTGGCTCATCTGGGTACTAAGTTTCCACTTGTGTCCCCATGTTCGTGTCTCACCCGTGCTGAAGAGTTTGTCTTTGTCCACCCTGTCAATTCCCCTGAGAATTTTTAAGGTGTTTATCATGTCTCCCCTTACTCTTCTATTTTCCAGGGTTGTGAGGTTCATTTCCCTTAGCCTTTCCTCGTAACTCATTCCTCTCAGTTCCGGGACCAGTCTGGTGGCATACCTCTGAATCTTCTTTAACTTCCTCTTGTGTTTAACTAGGTATGGACTCCAGGCTGGAGCTGCATACTCCATGATTGGTCTTACATAAGTAGTATACAGGGTCCTGAACGATTCCTTACACAAGTTTCTAAAGGCAGATCTTATAGTGGCCAATCTAGCATATGCCGCTGATGATATCCTATTGATGTGGGCCTCTGGGGACAGGTTCGGTGTGATATCGACCCCCAAACCTTTCTCTTTATTTGACTCTTGCAGGATTTCACCTCCCAGATGGTACCTTGTGTTCAGCCTTCTCCCTTCGCCTTATTTCATTACTTTACACTTTCCTGAGTTGAACTTTAGCAGCCATTTTCTAGACCATTCCTCCAGTTTGTCCAGGTCATCCTGTAGTCGCTGTCTATCTTCATCCGTCTTGATTCTTCTCATAATTTTTGCATTCATCAGCAAACATTGAGAGGAATGAGTCTTTTCCCTCCGGAAGATCGTTTACATATATTAGAAACAGGATGGGTCCAAGTACTGAGTCCTGTGGGACTCCGCTGGTGACATCTCGCCACTCTGATGTCTCCCCCCCGTCACCGTTACTCGCTGTTTCCTATTGATTAGATACTCCCTTATCCACTGGAGCACCTTACCATTTACTCCTGCCTGCTGCTCCAACTTTTGTAACCACCTTTTGTGAGGTACTGTGTCAAAGGCTTTCTGACAGTCCAAGAAAATGCAGTCTGCCCTACCTACTCTTTCCTGCCTAATTCGTGTTGCTTGGTCATGGAATTCTATTAGGCCTATGAGGCACGATTTACCATCACTGAACCCATGCTGGTGGTGTGTTACAAAGCTGTTTCACTCTAGATGCTCTACGAGCCTTTTCCTCTCGGTCTTCTCCATCACCTTGCATGGTATACAAGTTAGGGAAACTGGCCTGTAGTTCAGTGCCTCTTGCCTGTCACCCTTTTTGTAAATTGGGACTACGTTAGCTGTCTTCCAACTTTCTGGAAGGTGTCCCGTTTCCAGTGACCTGTTATACACCATAGAGAGTGGGACACTTAGTGCTTCTGCACCTTCTTTTAGAATCCACGGTGAGATTCTGTCAGGCCCAACAGCCTTTGTCACATTCAGCTCCTACATTGTACATTGTGTATTGTAGTAGAGTTAAGCTGTCAACTCGGGTAGGAGGGATAGTATTTGACCCTTCAAGGCGTGTCACGTCATTGACAGTGACTGTTGGGTGTGTGTTTAATAGTAACACATTTCTGTTAGGTTGTCACCATCTAGTCCAGAAATAGTGTTTCTAGTGACACAGGGGAGTTATATTTACATAAGAACTTTGTGGAGTCTTTGTGATATGCTAAAGTTGTGTACTTTATGCATGTCTTAGTGACACGTAGGTAAGTTGTGTACCTTTTGGATGTCTTAGTGACACGTAGGTAAGTTGTATACCTTATGCATGTCTTAGTGACACGTAGGTAAGTTGTGTACCTTATGCATGTCTTAGTGACACGTACGTAAGTTGTGTACCTTTTGGATGTCTTAGTGACACGTAGGTAAGTTGTGTACCTTATGGATGTCTTAGTGACACGTAGGTAAGTTGTGTACCATATAATAAGGGGGCCAATAAATTGGAAAATGAAAGTTGTTCAATGTCAACCACAATTTTTTGACTGGTTGTATATGAAAAGTGCTGCACTTGTTCCACGTTTCAGTACTGCAACCTAAATAGAAAGGAAGATTTAATTTTTTGTGTGTTTTTTTTAACGAATATTACATATTTCAACGCGACTTGAAACAACCGTCACCTTTCAGATATAATCATTCTATGACACTTTTCTGACACATTAGCTTATAATATAGGATCTGTAGTTGGGGAATTTGCAAAACGTCTTTTGTTCTCCTAATGCAAATAGTCAAAGTTCCTCCCCAAAAATTATGCAAATATGTCATGTTTATTGCTATTATAAAACCAATAAATGAACTTAGGGAAACAAAACGGCCCCAGATTTTAGAGGCATAAACTTTACATATAAGGTGTAAGTTTCTGGTAAATTGAATAAAAGGAAAGTTTCAAGTCGTTTATGTTACTAAAAAAATCAATCATTAAAATATTAAAGTCTAAAGTGCTGCCATCTGTAGCTGAGGTTGACATCAACAAATTACCTCCACAATTGACACTGTTACAGATAGGCTTACGTGCAGTTAGGTGTATAAGTTTCATGCAAATTATAAGATAAACAAATAAGGAAAAAAAAATAACTAAATTTTTTTTAATAAAAACAATTATAATTTGTTTTAAATATATGTTATTGTGATAGCTGAGAGTCTAGACATGATTTTAGTTGACACTTTTGTTTGACAATCGTTATTGACCATTTTGGAAAATTTTGACACATAATTCAATATTTTTTTCTCCCTTCCTATTTATGCTACGATGCTGAGACTTGGACCAGATGACACTCTTTTTACATACACGTCAAAAAGTTTGATTGGAATCGAACTACTTTTCATTTATTACATATTTATGTGAGATGCCCCGTTATGGAGTCTTAGTGATTCATAGGTAAGTTGTTTACCTTATGGAGTCTTAGTGATTCATAGGTAAGTTGTGTACCTTATGGAGTCTTAGTGACTCATAGGTAAGTTGTGTACCTTATGGAGTCTTAGTGACACGTAGATAATTTGTAAACCTTATGGATATCTTACTGACGCGTAGGAAAGGTTACCTCATGGATGTCTTAGTGACACGTAGTTATTTTGTACACCTTATGGATGTCTTAGTGACACGTAGGTATTTTGTACACCTTATGAATGTCGTAGTGACACGTAGGTAAGTTGTGTACTGTGGGGGGAGGGATTACCAGCTAGCTTTTAGACTATGTGTTGGAGCGCAAGTCGTCAGGTTGCACTCTGACACGAGTGCACCAAAGTGCACTCACTCTAGATTCTGTAGTTCTTCATAGACATTTCTTGTTTGATGTCTATGAAGAACATTGACCCAGGACTGTTCAGTAAGACTATGGAGGCCGCCGAAGCTTTTTTGTGAGAAGAGGTGCAGCCATTATCATGTATATAACATTTAAGTTTATGGAGAGAGGAGAAACAGGTATTGGTGGTGGTAGTAGAACCAACTGGTCTAGTCGCTCGTGTAAACACCAGGCCTCCCAGTACTAACGTCACGAGGCACCACGTGACTGAAGGTAGACTTCTGATTCGTGGGGCATCTCATTGCACCCATAGGCCTAGCTGCTGATTGGTCAACTCGTAGAACAAAGGGAAAAAGTATGTCCCAATCCTGCCTTGCCCTGGGTAGACATTTAGCCCCATGTTGCTGTGTTTGTCAGACATATTTTCTCGTGGTTCGACCAAACGACGAGAAATACTGTCTAGGGGGACAGTTAGTAACTCATTTATCATTGTCCTGTCATTGCGGGTTCATCAAGAAGAATCTGGGATTACGACGATAGGAATTACGATAATTTAATAGTGAAAGGAAGCAGAATATATACTGTAACTCACCACGAGGTCACACACAGTGTAAGGCAGACTTCTTATAGTGCATCTGCTCATATTGTGACCATCTGTCAACCTAGTGTGACACACAGTAATCTGAAGGGATCAGAGACTGTGCCCAGTAGCTGCGAATATGTTACTTAGGGAAAAAGTTTGGCTTCAGCCAGTTCTAGGGGCAACCCGTTCTCTCACTTTCTTACAGTCAATATTGACTTATTAAATACATGCATATATGACATACTAAACATACTAGTTTACCTTGAAAAGCTTCATAGAAAACACCGACCTTACCTAACCTTCTTAGTATGTTAAGATAAGCATCTTATTGCTTCGTAATTACAAATATTACTTAACCTATACCTATAATAGGTTAAGTAATAATTGTAATTACGAAGCAATGACATGCTTATCTTAACATACTAATAAGGTTAGGTAAGGTCGGAGTTTTCTATGAAGCTTTTCAAGGTAAACTAGTATGTTTAGTATGTCACATATGCACGTATTTAATAAGTCAATATTGACTATACGAAAGTGCGAGAACGGATTGCTGGGGGACATAGAAATTCCCGCCCAATCCGTTGGTCCAGCCCGTGTAACTTTAAGACAAGGTTGCCATCAGAGTAAACCACCACACGGTGCACCACGTGTGCTAACTCTCTCTTCCTCACAAGAGCTGAGGGGCAGCTCACTATCGTTAGAGCGATAAAATAATGCTCTCGTGTGTGGGAGCCATCCCACGGGAGTCTCGTCAGTTGAGGGAACCCGCACAGTTCGCCTTGCTGCGCCACACCGTGCTGCGTCAGACTCGTCATCACATGTGGCAGTGTCCAAACAGCAAACATTGTGCTGAGGAGACCTGGTCGAGGACCGGGCCGCAGATACTCTAAGCCCCGAAACTATCTCAAGGTAACCTCAAGGTAAGGTAACCTGAGCAGCACCCCGTTTCAACACCGGGTCACACTACACATGGTCTCCTATAACAACGTGTGGAGGAAGTTTGGATGAACTTCAGTCAACTGCCGTATTCAGTGTCAGTATGTATGGGAGAAGTGTGCTTAAGAAGGCCGGTCTAAGTGATTACTCATTTTTTGTATTTGGTGCTGAAGTTTCTTTGGTTGATGTTAAGTCAACTTCCGGTAGAACGTTTTCCTAGAGCACCTGGTTAGGTGAAGGAAGCATAGCCGAGGAAGACACACCAGTAAAGCGCGACCACAGTACGTTGGAGGGAACTACTGTGATAAGGTAGTTAATGTTGTGTATGTAATACACCAGAGAACTCAATTATAGTCAGAGGTACAATTATGTTAGTGATTTTTTCGGTTCAATATTATACCGATCTGTGTAGAGAATTCCATGAATGTGTTTTCTAAATCCAAGAAGAACCAGTGATTCAAGAGAGGTAAGGGGTTACCTGTTGTCATACCCTGTGTAAGAAATTACTGTGTTTATTGATTAATATGCGTGTGATTGTTAATTACGATTGTGTTGTGTTGTGATTTGTTGTGCAGTGTGATAGATTAGCACAGAGTAGTGAAGCAACATGTTACTTTGTTTTGACTGTCTGCGTGACAAGGACTTGATGTAATCTTTAGTTGGTAATTTAGGATTCAGTGAGAAGTAATTAAGGGTAATTAATGTCATAAAGTGAAGTGACATAGTTTTGTCTGGCAAGCTGTCGTGAGTGACAGTGATGTGGTAACGTAATTCGTTCTCGATTAATTATATGTCCGTTTGACAGTAATTAATGCAATTACTCAATGAGTGTTTAATTGATCAGAGTGACTGAGTAGTTATGCATAGCGAATTATTGTTTTGATTTATTTGATTGTCTGAGATACAAGATTGTGATTAACGTAGCTGTTTGCTGTTTGACCCCTCCGGTTGACAGTAAATTAACATATTTAGTTACCAAGGAGTTCAGTAGTTCTGTAGTTCAGTTGTTCATTATATAAGCCTGAAGTGGCACAGATTAGAATCTGTTGCCATTCTTAGAGCGGCAAAGGAGATGGACTCTTGCTAAACCTGCTGTCTGGATAGCTGTCTTTAACCACTGTGATTCGTCGAGTTTATCGTGACATTCCTCTGTGTGCATAAGATCAGTGTTTCCATTTGTTTTTTGTTTTTTTAAAACGATAAAATCCCTTTTCCTGAACACTACATGTAAAAAAAAAATCCACTGACTTTGGCTGTTGGGACGTGATGTCGGGAAACCGACACACTCATACACAAATAGTATAGTCTTCCCTTAACAGTATCCTCTTAAAATTAGAGAATGGGAGACTCCGTGACGTCATCGACGTCGCCGCAGTATTTACATTATTAAACCACTGTTCATACAACAGTTTAATGTCTAAATTGAATAAAAAAGTGTTCAATAAGACTGAATATAATTATTAACACCAAAATATAGCTTGATTCCCTTGTTAACGTAAATTTAACTTAGAAGTGGAACCACAATATTGGAACAAGGGAGGCAGAGCGTCTCTTACAGACGCCACGCTCACACGAAAACAATAACAATGGGTGCTCGTGTGTGTTGTGTTAATGGCCAATAGGATAGACCTACTCTGCCTTAAGAACTGCATAGCAACACACTACTACAAATAAGAGCACTCCAGTATCCGGCTTACCAAGTATTTTATGTTTATATTTGTGTGCACATTTTTAATATTAAGATAAGTCGGTTATGATATATGAACAACACCAACACCATGTACGTGTACCCCATTTTTACAGCCCTCACATACCATGTTATACCTGTATTGATATGTTCAGGGAACAGATATTAACTCTTTGCATCCCATACAGGTAAAATTGTGACTTGGAACAGCAAGTAGCTGAGCAGTAGAACTATGCACATGTACCTAGCTGTTGCCAGCCTTGAAGGCCTCCACAGCCGCCATTGGCACCATGAGGCACAGGGCCACACCCACATAGATGCTAACATGACACAGCCTTAGCAGGCCCTTACTACAGGCTCAGATAAGGCCATTCTAGTTATTGTAGTAGTAGTATTCATAACTAGTAATAATTGTTGAAAAATAATAGTAGATTAGACCACCATATGTGGTATGATAAAATAATATAATTAAACTTAGGTAAACAATTTGTAGTTTAAGAAGGAGCCATTACAAAGTGGTTTAAGCTACAAATTGTCCCCCCAATTTGTGTGAGATTAATTTCAGGCAGTTTTAACAAGTACATACAGTCCACTCAATTTCTTACCTACTAAGAAAAATAAGATAAACTTTATTTTATTGAAGTCAATTAAAAGGAGATATACTGCCTGGAGTTTTTACCACATATTATGGTCCTTTGAACCTAGATGATTATTACAGTTAACCAGTAGGTACATTGCATCTAGTTATAAGATCCTGATATACATTAGTAGTGCAATATTATAGCAGAAAGACATTGCTATATTTACATTTTCTAGCCTAACTTTCAATCTCATAGCAACAAAACTACAACAAAGCACTATTATTGTTCTGAGGCCTATGCCAAAGAACTATTGTGCCTTTTTCATTACAAGAGGTTGATAAGAGGCTACTTTACTTATAAGTTACTTATAAATGTTTTTGTAATTTAAGTATAACCATTATTTAATATTGCACCATTACATACTGCATACCACATTGTTTACAGCAAATTCTTGCACAAGGGTAGGACATTTTAGGCTGGTGTTGTACAGCAACCTAGTTTAATTTATTGTGCTAACCTGGTGTAAGGGTAAGAATTTTTTACACTTGTCTAGAGTTGAACATATATTACAACCTAGCAAGTACATATTTTTATGCAGTATTCATGACAACCCGAGTTGTGTTGTCAACCTGATATTCATACATATAATTATAGGTATAATTTAACTATAATCATTTCACCTTTGAGTGTTAACCTGTGTTCTGTACCAACCAAGAGTGATAATGACGGGCTAGCTTGCGGAATACCAGCATTGATACAGGCTTACCACTCAAATTATAGCGTGTATGATTATACAGTAGTATATATTTTAAATGATAAACAGCTCTAGTTCGGAAACTAGTTGCTTTACTAATTCAAGTGCCAAATAGTTAAAAGTCCATACGACTAGCAAGTACTTCCAAGATGTCTACACTCCAAAATGTAAAATTAACCCTTAGGGCCTTAAAGGGGCATCTCACAAGGCAGATTAACAAATGTGAAGACATGAGTAATCAAACTCCAGTTAATTATGCAGCACTGGAAAACTATCTTAAGCTTACACGGAACAAATATGACCGTGTGTTGCAACAAATGAAAGAGTATCAAGATTTACTTAACGTTAGCAGTATTGATGAAGATACGATGAACAACATTCTCCAAGAACACTCTGATTATGAAGATGCAATGTTTGAACAATTACAACTTATGAAGATTTGATAAACGCCCATAAGGCCAATATAAATGTTGCAGCTACAACTACCCAGAATCAGACAGCACCAGAAGTCAAATTACCATCACTCAGTCTCCCAACTTTTTCTGGAACAGAGGACGAGAATTGGGACAATTTCTGGAGCAAATTTGTCGATTCTGTGGATTCTAATGTCAATGTACCAAAGACGACAAAGTTTACGTATTTACAGAGTGTCTTGAAGGATGAAGCCTTTCAGGTAGTCTGTAATCTGAATCACACAGATGACGATTATGACAATGCTGTACAACTACTCAAGGACAACTATGCGAAGCCTGAAAGGACTATCAGAATTTTAACCCAGAAGCTGTTAGATATTAAACATCCAAATAATACAGCAGTCTCACTCCAAGCCTTTAGATTGGAGCTTGAGTCTTTGCTTAAGGCACTTAAAAATAAAGTAAACTTGGATGAATCAGACTGGATAATCCAAGTCCATATGACTCGCAAATTACCCAGGGACATCCTGGATAAGTTGTTTGTGTTGTATGGAAAGTCATATCTGACAGTAACAGAGATTACAAAGGGGTTACAAACCATCATAGAACGAGAAAGAGTTATCCCAGATGAAAAGGCGACATCTAAACCTTCGTCTACTACTAATAGTAAACAACAGAGTACAAACAGTACTCCAAACAAATCTAAAACAACTTCTCCCTCTCCAAAGTGGAGACAAGGCAGTGTGGGCACATACGCAGTTGGTACCTCCAAACCTACAGGTAACGCGTCACCCAAATCGGTGACTCCTCAAGATACTGTTAACGTCTGGAGACCATGTCTGTTCTGTGAACAATCACATTCCATGTACAATTGCAGACGTTTCCCGATCGTGCAAACGCATAAAACGACTCAAGGAGATACATAGATGTACCAAGTGTATAAGGGAACATCATCCCGACAGCTGCACATCAACAATACGCACCTGTTATAGGTGCCATAAGGGTCGACACCATACAGCACTTTGTGGGGATTCAAGTACAAAGTCTGCCAAACCACAGGAGGAGGAAGGAACTAACACCTCAGTACAGCTTTGTACTGTGCTACCTGACATAAGTGTTTTCTCAACAAGGTCTAAACATAAATCAGCTCTACCTACTGCACGATTGATCATTAGAAATGGAGAGAACAAAGCCACCGTACGTGGATTATTTGATCAAGGGTCCCAATTGACCTTTATATCCAAAGAGTTGGTAGATACCCTGAAACTTACACCTGTAGAGGAGACACGAATAAACATAGCAGGATTCCTGACTGACTCAGGAGCCCGAGTTTTCAAGGTAGTACAACCCAAAGTACGATTAGGAGGTTACGAACAAAATGTACAAGCTCTAGTAGTAGATAGATTCCCAACAGATCTATATGTATATGGTCTGGGGACAACAGCCAAATTCCTAGAAAAAGGGGAATTCATTTGGCTGATAAAATCACAACAGATAACCTTTCCAATATTGGAATCCTTATGGGATCAGATGTCTACCATAAGTTTATCAAAGGAAAGGAATACAAACACGGTATGAACGTGTTACCATCTGCAGGTGGCTATTTGCTAACAGGCCCTGTATTACGGCTAAACCAACCCGCACCTGTAGAACACCAACATGCCAACCCAGTAATGGTTGCATGACTAGGAGACCAGTCTCCACTGCAACTCAGAGACATGTCCGAGGAAGAGCTTGATCCCCCTGTACACAAGTTATGGGACCTGGCAACTCTCGGCATTGTCCCTGAACAACCTAGCCCAGATGATGACTGGACTTACAAACAATACCTGGACTCAGTTATATACAGAGATAATCAATGGGGTCAGGCTACCATGGAAGCTGAATCACCCTCCTCTACCCTCAACCATTTTATGGCACAAAACCAATTGAGATCACAGGTGTTGCGCTTACAAAGACAACCTGAAACTTGAAGTTGTACCATGAAATAATACAGAAGCAACTCGATGACAAATTTATCGAAGTTGTTACAAATGATAACCCAAAGGAAGGTCACTACTTACCACATCATTGTGTACAGAAGAATTCTGCAACTACCCCATTATTGATAGTATTTAATTGCAGTGCTAAAATGAGGCCGAGTAGTGTTTCGTTAAACGACTGTCTTCAAACTGCCCTAGCCTAACACAAAGGCTTTACGACGTGCTGTTAAAGTTCCGTATTGGGACTTATGCATATACGGCCGACATCAGCAAGGCATTCCTTAGGGTAGGTCTTCAAGAAGAAGACCAGAACTACACAAAGTTCCTATGGATTAAGGATCCTAACGATCGAACAGTGAATTAATCACTTACCGTTTGCCTCTGTCCTTTTTGGCGCCACGTCATCTCCTTTTCTGCTCCAAGCTACCTTGGATACGCACTTGAAGAAGTCCAATAGCCCAAACAAGACGGAAATTCGCAAAAACCTGTATGTGGATAATAATTTCAAGGTAAATACAACCAACTGTGAAAGTAACTGTTGGACATATACCATGAGGCCAATCGAGAATTAATGGGACCCAATATGCCTCTCCAATCTTTTGTCTCTAACAATGAAAAATTAAATC
>WNGS01169405.1:2405-18338 GCA_020271785.1 Procambarus virginalis
CTCTGAGTATCACTTTTAGAGTATCAAATTACTTATAACTTCTCTAAATAATTTTCCTACGAATCGTCAGTTACATTAAATTTACATAAAAATATAAAGAATAGTAATGGAGCTGAAGAAAATTAGATAAAGCTACTAGTTTTGAAAACTCATGAATTAACAAATACGGATCTTCGAAGGGATCCCTTCGAAGATCCGTATTTGTATTTGTAAACTGAAAAAAGAATGTCAATAAGAGACTGGAAGATAAAACCCAGATGGAAATAAGATCAATAGATCACAACACCCTACACTAACACACAAACATCCTCACTAGATCACAACACCCGTACACTAACACACAAACATCCTCACTAGACCACAACACCCTACACTAACACACAAACATCCTCACTAGACCACAACACCCTACACTAACACACAAACATCCTCACTAGACCACAACACCCTACACTAACACACAAACATCCTCACTAGACCACAACACCCGTACACTAACACACAAACATCCTCACTAGATCACAACACCCGTACACTAACACACAAACATCCTCACAAGATCACAACACCCTACACTAACACACAAACATCCTCACTAGACCACAACACCCGTACACTAACACACAAACATCCTCACTAGATCACAAGACCCGTACACTAACACACAAACATCCTCACAAGATCACAACACCCTACACTAACACACAAACATCCTCACAAGATCACAACACCCGTACACTAACACACAAACATCCTCACTAGATCACAAGACCCGTACACTAACACACGAACATCCTCGCTAGATCACAACACCCGTACACTAACACACAAACATCCTCACTAGATCACAACACCTTACACTAACACACAAACATCCTCACAAGATCACTACTGTTACAAATGGTTATAAATCATATGTACAAGTTAGGTGTTGTGGGAAGCGTCAGGTGGCCTCGACGGCCAGACAGGACGAAGATGGAGAAAGGATTGTAACTCAAAGTCTCTGGTGAGGGAACGTTTTATCACAGCCAGATATTCCAGCAAAGCCACGAGTTGTATACCTAGTAAATGCAAGAAAAAGTTGAGTCACTTGAAATCACATTGAGTATTAGTTATATCGAGAGAGAGAGAGTCTAGTGTTCCTACCATGTATATTGTGTGCTGACTGATACAATGATGTCTCTGAGGATATTTATTTGAACGGTGTGTTGATGTGTCCTCATTTATTGGGCGAGAAAATTGTGTTTTCTTGTAAAAATATCTAACATAGAGTGACGGATTACAGTGTTTGCTGGCATGATGTATCATGTGGATTAAGGGTCTAAATGTTAACATATCAGTGTTATTGCACGTTAACTAAAGTCACCAAAGTGAAGTATGTGAACCAACTTGTATTAGACAATTTATGTCGTCTATGTTTCTTTCAGTAAATATATTTTGAAGTGTAGGCTGCCGGGTCATGACCCCTGCTCTCCACAACCACACATTCACTAGACCGTTCCTGTAAGCACAAAGAGTTTAGGATCCCGGCTCATGCAAACACAGAGCTGAAAGATCATGGCGCCTTCAAGCACAGAGCCGTAAGATCATGGCTCATACAAGAACAGAGCCCTAAGATCACGTCTTCTACAACCGCAGAGCCGTAAGATCATAGCCCTTGCAAGGAGAGAGCCGTAAGACCACGGCTCATGCAAGCACAGAGCCGTAAGATCACGGCTCCTGCAAGCACAGATTTGTAAGAACATGGCTCATACAAGCACATATTCGTTTTATAATGGCTCTTGCAAGCACAAATTCTCAAGATCATGGCTCTTGCAAGCACAGAGCCGTAAGATTACGGCTCCTGCAAGCACAGAGCCGTAAGATTACGGCTCCTGCAAGCACAGAGCTGTAAGATCACGGCTCCTGTAGGCACTGAGCCGTAAGATTACGGCTCCTGCAAGCACAGAGCCGTAAGATTACGGCTCCTGCAAGCACAGAGTTGTAAGATCACGGCTCCTGTAGGCACTGAGCCGTAAGATTACGGCTCCTGCAAGCACAGAACTGTAAGATCACGGCTCACGCAAGCAGAGAGCTGTAAGATCACAGCTCCTGCAAGCACAGAACCGTACGATCACGGCTCATGCAAGCACAAAGATGTAATATCACGGCTCATGCAAGCACAGAGCGTAAGAATAGGATGACTGTAAGAATAATGTTCGAATTTGATGGATTTAATAAGAAGGTAAGAAAATACTGAATGTTAGAATAAGGTAAGAATCGAAAGAAGGTAATAATAAGAGGAAAGGTAAGAATATGAAAAAGGGGTACGAATTACGCAACGCTTAAGTCAAATCACGTTTGTTAAGAAGGTTGGAACCTTCTAGTGTGTACTGTGAAAGGGAAGAGTCAACAGCAACAAAGCCAGGACCCAGGTTAATGTTTGACAGGTTGTGTATCAGAGCTGAGTCGACAAGACGGCGTTTGTGCAGAGTAGAGGCAGGAAACATTATTTTAGATGACTTTTTTATTAAAGATATTTTGTGTTAAAAAGAAGACTATTTAGAAGAGATTATCATCTTTAGGAGGATTAGAGTCACTATCATGGCAGAGGAGAGGAGAGCATTGTTTGTGTCTGCAGACATAACACTTTTTTGTGTTCCTTAAGTCTGTCATTTAGTGTACGGCCAATTTCTCCAAAGTATTGGAGAAGTCAAGACGAACAGGAAATAGAGGAGACACCAGCAGCATTAAAGCAGAAGGAGCAGTGTGAACCAGATAACTAAGAAGCAAGAGGAGCAGTGTGAACCAGATAACTAAGAAGCAAGAGGAGCAGTGTGAACCAGATAACTAAGAAGCAAGAGGAGCAGTGTGAACCAGATAACTAAGAAGCAAGAGGAGCAGTCTGAATCAGATTACTACGAAAAGTGTTAATTTGTAGAAATGAGAGATTTACGTCAAGAGGACGAAGGGTATTAGGAAGATTTTTGAGTTCAGATATGAAGGGAAGGCAGATCACAGTGGAACTAGAGTTGGAAATAGGTTGGGGATGAAATAAATTACATTTAGATTGAGAATAGGCATAGATGATGTAATGATAGGATTAACGAAGGCGAGAGAAAGATTTGTAAATAAAGGACATTTCAGAATCAAGAAACTGGGGGCGCTGCGTGATGCGCGTGCAGAGGAAGAGAGAGACGATAACGCTTTCTTAACAGAAGGAGGATGGTAGGAAAAGAAGTGAATGTATATACCCCAATGCATGGGTTTGTGGTAGACAGAGAAAGAGAACTCGGACACAAAGCTGTGAATATGAACGTCAAGACGAGGATGAGGTTAACATGACGAAAGTACGATGGTTAATAACGCACTATAGCTTGAAACGCATCGTATCGCTCAGATGATTAACAAAAATATAGACACAACAGATGACTGGATCAGAGATAAAGTATCGCTTGTGCTATCTTTAACAAATCTTATAGCAACAGAACCTGTTCCACACAGAGCAGGTATGAAAGCGAGGCAAGAAAGAGAGAGGTGGGTAGGAATGCATATTTTTGGATTGCCAGAAAGCCTTTGACACAGTGCCACATAAGAGACTACTGCACAAACTGGAGATGCAGGCAGACGTGAAAGGGAAGGTACTCCACTGGACAAGAGAGTATTTAAGCAACAGAAGAGTGAGAGTCACTGTGAGGGGTGGGACCTACACTGTTCCTGATATATATAAATGATTTCCCAGAGGGAATAGACTCGTTCCACTCAATGTTTGCTGATGATGCAAAAATTATAACGAGGAATAAAACGAAGGAAGATAGGACTGAGGCTACAAGATGACCTAAACAAACTGAAGAAATTGTCAAACAAATGGCTACTAAAGTTCAACCCGAGTAAATGTAAGGTAATGAAACTAGGTTGAAAAAATAGGAGGCCAGACACTGGATACCGAATGGGAGATGAAGTCATTAACGAAATGGACAGAGAGAAAGATCTATGAGTTGATATCACGCCAAACCTGTCTCCTGAAGCCATCATCAAAAGAATAACATCGGCGGCGTATGCGAGGTTGGCTAACATCAGAACTGCCTTCAGAAACCTGAGTAAGGAATCTTTCAGTCTCAGGAGACTGTGGACTTCCGCACTGGCGTCGGCCTAGTCTGGAGTGGCCTCACCAGGGCGCAAAGCCAGGGTAGGTTGATTCGGGGGACAAGGTTCTGAAAGATTCCCTTACTCAGGTTTTTGACCAATTGGTCTTACATAAGTAAGACCAATCCTGCAGTATGCGGCCCCCTTATGGAGCCCGTACCTTGTCTAGCACAAGGCGAGGCTGGAAAAAGTTCAGACGTATGCCACTAGACTAGTCCCGGAACTAAGAGGCATAAGTTACAAGAAAAGGCTGAAGGAACTACACCTCACGTCGCTGGAAGACAGACGAGCCCGGGGAGACATGATCAGCACGTACAAAATTCTCATTACTCAATTTCTCAATTCTCATAATCCATCCTTGACAAGGTAGACAAGAATGGATTATTTAACACGGGTGGAACACGAACAAGGGGACACAGGTGGAAGCTGAGTACCCAGATGAGCCAAAGAGACATTAGAAAAACTTCTTCAGTGTCAGAGTAGTTAGTAAATGGAATGCTCTAGGAAGTGATGTGGTGGAGGCTGACTCCATACTCAGTTTCAAATGTAAATATGATAGAGCTTGAGAAGTTCAAGAATCTGTACATCAGTAGGCTGACGGTTGATTGGCGGGACCAAAGAGCTAAAGCACAACCCCCACGAGAACAACTAGGCTAGTACAAGTAGGTAAGTACAGAAGTAAACAAGGTGTCGAAAAGACCAAATATTTGTGTAAGTGTATTAAAAGACAACTTGTCGAATATAATCTGCTTCCTTTCCCTAGGTGTTGTATACAATGTTCTGACATATATTGGGTATTTCCTTCTCCTTCATTCAAGCACTACGGCATTGTAGTAAGTTTCCCCAGTAAAAATGTTTATGGAAAAATTAAATAAAAAAATTGAATAGAAATATTACAGTTTTCCAAGTATTTGTATTGGTTTAGCAAGGTAGAATGCATTGCAGATTTGTTTTATTATTTTGTTGTAAGGTTTTACAATGTCTGATGGATCAGAGATTCTATACAATCTCTACTGATGTAATTTTTTAGTATATTTTTGCTTGTTGATAATTTCACGGATTTGAAGGCCATTTGGTCATCCTCCTATTATCTTTATGAGAAGCAAACATTGTTTGTGTCACCTATATTTGAACCTGTTCACATTAATCCTAAAGTTAAGGACTTTAAATTTTCCGTTTAATACACATAATACATTTTCAGTTTTTCAAAGTGATTTATTAATGAAACAGAATCAATCAGCAGAAATACAGTACACTCGAACACTGTTTGTGCTTCAAAAACTAAACCAGGAACACACCTCATGAAAGTTAAAGGACCTATAAGGATTCACATACCTAAAATATACTGAGATGCTTATGGGTTTTGCGTCTAACAAACACTTAAGCGCCACTAAACAAAATTAAAGACTTTTAAGGCCTCACTTTCCTCTTCCCTATCTTATTTCCTTTAAAACCCCCGAGCACTGTGTAAAGTCTTACAGAGAACTGTTCTCTCTACCGCGAGCACTGTGTAAAGTCTTACAGAGAACTGTTCTCTCTACCGCGAGCACTGTGTAAAGTCTTACAGAGAACTGTTCTCTCTACCGCGAGCACTGTGTAAAGTCTTACAGAGAACTATTCTCCGGCTTTCCCCCCCCCCTCTTAGGGTGTTCTCTCTCTTTAGGTAATAGGGCTGAAAAAATTTTCCTGGAAAAAATATTTCAGACTCTCTGTCAAACTGCAAATTTTGACAGAGAGTCAGATATTCAATTATATAGATATAGATGAGAAACAATGTTTATATATTGTTTTCAGCATGCAAAACCATCAATACAATGTTTAAAATAAAGATCTACTATTGCAGTATTATCTGACTGAAAAGTTTTTGAAAAACGTGTACAACAATCATTAAATTATTTTGAACGTTTGTTCTCACTGCCGCAATAACAGCTTCTGAGAAAAACATAATTAACTACCTAACTGCTCAAATAGCTTATTTGGGAACCAAATAATATTATTTTATTAAGTTAAAGAAGCCCATTTTGTCTGTTTGGCTCTAAACATGGCGTAAACATGTCAGTTAGGAAGCTGAAGAATCTATTTACATAATTTCTACACCAGAGATGCTTGATGGACACAACCGGTATATTTCATAAACTTTGTCATAAATCTAACACTTGACTCGCCCCGGCCGGCGGGGTGATAGGTCTCCACCCCCCGCTCTCGAGGTGGGGGCCGCCACTAGCTCGGCCTCCCCTTCCCTCTCACAGACAACCTCCCATGGTGGCGAGGTGTCTGTGAAGGCACGGGCATTTAAATGCTCTGTGGAGCGGCAGCCTGCGCTACAACAGATTCGGAGCTACAGCATACTCGGGAACTTGATTTAGAAGAGAGTCGCCGTCAGCAGGAAGCAGATATGTTAGCAGTTAAACAGATGTATGAGCAGACGCTGAAAGAAATACAGCAGCGCTGTCACTGTCACCGTGAAGAACATGGTGAGTATAGTGACCTGGACAGTAACCCACAATCACCAGCCAGGACTGAGAGCAGTGTAGTGGGCGAGGCTCACAAACCTGGTGACTTAAATACCACTACTCGTTCGTCTAGCTCGTGTGTTTGATATATCGCAGCTAGGACCCGCGGAAATTGACAACCTATTAAAAACAGTGTTTCCCAAATCCTTAAAAACAAATGTTATAGAATTCATAAGTAACAGTGACAAAGAAACGAGAGACAGTGTATTGCAGCTGTATTGCCTTGCAGCCAGCTGCATCACAGAACATAGAGGGATACCAGGAGTGATACAAAGCAGAGCAAAGGGACAGTAACTAACACAAACACACATAAAAGGTATTGGGACTAATAATTAAGTATAAATTATGGATCCTCCACAAACTCTCCCAATACAATGGTGCTTCGTATCCTCAGTTGGAACATAGCATCACTCAGGAAAAGACTTCCTGATCTCCATCACAAAATGACGACCGAGCCCATTGATGTCATCTGCCTTCAGGGGTGCAGAGTTCCCACCAGGTCTCCACCCCGTAAATTACCCTCCTTTGCTGTCTATAACCTTAAATCCAGTCACTCTTGTATTTTGTATGTTAAGAAGTCCCTTCCTCACCAGCCACTCCCAGCCAAGTCAACCGAAGGGCTTCAGTATCATGGTGTGAGGATCTACGTGGGGAACTCTGCCCTCAATATCTTTAACCTGTATGCCCCTAGTGATAAGTTTAATTATGCTGACCTTCCTATTTGTATTCAGACTGAGCGTACCATCATTATAGGTGATTATAACGCTAGGCATAGGAATATTGGTAATTCGCAGTTACCAACTGTTGTCACTATTAGGTAGCCATGATGATGCGCTGATTGTGGGTGACCTTGAACCGACGCATATTTACGGAGGTATTCTTGATCTATGTCTCGGTGTCAACGTCTCCCACACCGTGTGCGCCTCGTCAATAGTGCCAGATATGGCGTCTGATCATCTGGCCATATTAGCCACTGTAAGCATTGGCAGCGCTATCCTCCCCGGCGGAATGTTCAAGCGGAAGAGGCTGGCTGTGCCCATCGATCAACGAGACAATTTTGTTGCTCATGTGTCAGATTGGTGCAGTTCATCTGAGCCTTCATCAGTTGAAGATTTTAACAATGAGCTCACAGATACTATCGAGCAGTTTATAGAATCACTTGATCCATCGTCCAGGCCACGTAACCCAAATTACACTGGTCATAGCACTTATGCTTATTATAATGATCTAAATTGCATGCACTAAAACGCACTGCCAGAAGAATTGGACTAGCTTATAGAAGGATCCGCACTGCTGAAATGCTTAAGCAATTTCAAACGGCTCTGGCTGAGGCCAGGGAACGTATGGTAGAGCTGAGGCAGACCGACTGGGAAACTTTTGTCAGTGGTCTCAATTCTCACACGCCACTAAGTCGGGCATGGAAGGATATCAACAAGATCAAAGAGAAAAATGCTGCAGAGATTTCGCATCCTAATCCTCTGCACAGAGCAAATGAGCTTGTTGATGCGTGGGCCACGACTTTCAGCTCTGACAGTCTTCCTCTACCCACACAGAATGAATTAAATAATAGATATGCTGATAGAGAAAGGCTCCTTGACTTCAAGCTTCATCAAGAGGATGACTGTGACATGCTTTTTACTGAATACGAACTAAACTCTGCTCTACATAAAGGCAAAGCTACATCACCCGGGGAGGATGGAGTTACTTACGGCATACTGCGTATGCTTCTGCTAGTTCCAGGGAATCCCTTGCTTCAATTGTATAATATGAGCTATGTAACTGGGGAGCTTCCAAAGTCATGGACCAACAGTCTTATTATTCCCATTCCTAAACCAAACCAGCAGAGTGCTTTTCGCCCAATCTCCCTCACTAGTTGTCTCTGTAAGTGTCTTGAGAGGATGGTTCTCAACCGCCTCCTTTACAGAATTAGTAACATGTTGTCTCCCCAGATATATGACTTTACGCATGGAAAGAGTGTACATCACTGTATTACCACATTCCTCTCCCTGCTTACTGATAGGTCATATACCACTTTCCTAGATCTTAAGTCAGCCTTTGACATTGCTAACCCACATGTCATTCTGAGCGAACTTGCTAAAATGAATGTTGGAGGATGGCTTCTACGGTGGATAAGAGGCTATCTATCCAACAGGAAGTCATGTGTACTGTTCCAAGGGCATAGGAGTGTAACGAGAGATTTTGATCTTGGCACTCCACAGGGAGGTGTCCTCAGTCCTACTCTGTTCAATGTGTTAATCAATGCACTTTTAAACTCAGTAACTAGGGGACCCAGCGAACACATCATTAGCTATGCGGATGCTATACTGATCCACACCAATGGGTATACCAACACCAAAAATGTTCTGAACTCTGTATTGTACACATGTCAGGAACTAGGCTTGGTCATCTCAGTAGAGAAAACAAAGATCCTGAACCGACGCCCACCCAGACGAGGTGGGGCCGTTCGCAAAATGCAGTTAGATGATGACTCCCTGCTTGTCTATGTAACCAGATACAAATACCTTGGTCTTGAAGATCTACTGTACTGCAATGTTGTAGCCAAACTGGGTCGCCAATGTAGAGAGAAGCTCCGTGCTCTCAAGGCTGTGGGAGGCTACCATCCAAGCTATGGTGCAAATGTGAGAATTGTCAAAATGATGTATCTCTCATATATTAGGTCTCTGATTATGCTGCACCCATGCTTGCTCTAGAGCCTGAGAGCATGCTTGGAGGGCTGGAAAAGATGCAAAACGAAGCCATGTGGATAACCCTCGGATGCCCCTGTACAACTATATTACTAAACATGAGGAAGGAACTGAATATTTCATGTGTAAGTGATCGTATCACTGAAATTAATGCTTTAATTGGTATCAAGATACTTAGGCTAACCGACCCTAACCCCTGCACTGAAGCCCTCCAAGCCTTCTTCCTTGAAGGTCAGCATCCCTCCAAATGGATTACCGAAACTGTCAATGTGCTCAGAATGTATAATTTTCATCACACCTACCAAGAGCGACAACAACAACACTTTCCTGCCCTATGGGAGATCACTCCTTTCCAAATTACTGTCCCCCCTTTCCCACCCATGAAGCTAATTAAATAACAAGCCTTGCTTCGACAAGAAGCAAAGTACAATGCCTTAAGCCAAATTGACACTTTAGTCAGAGAGCGCACCCTTTCCCAGATTATTTACACTGATGGATCCTTGCATCAGTCCCATGGTGCAGCTGGAAGTGCAGTTGTTGTGACAGGGAGAGATGGTTCCATCTCCCATGAGTGTGGAGCGAGACTAAGTAACTGAGCCTCCACTCATCAAACATAATTGGTTGCCATAATCCTTGCACTCGAGCGCGTATATGAATCCAAAGTTGACACGCTAATTGTAAGTGATTCCTTGTCATCCTTGACTGCCCTCAGCTCCCCAAGGCATAACTGTGATGAGCTTATCTCTGAAGCTAGACACAGATATAATGAAATAATAAATGACGGAGTCAGAGTTTGTCTCCTGTGGATTCCTTCCTATATTGGTCTCCGAATGCATGATAGAACTGATGAGTTGGCCAAGACTTTTACTCGTAAAGAGGGAATTGGTTACCAGCTTAGACTGCCTTTGAACAGCCTGAGGGCAGTAATATCCCAGGAACATCAACTAAATTTCGGAGACTTGAGGCAAAGTGAAATTCACACCAGTTACTCCATCTATCATCATTCTATTATGCAGGAAGAACCGCACATCTATGGGTCACCCAATAATGTTAGCAGACTTCTAGATGTTACCACTTCTAGGCTTAGGCTCGGCAACAAGTACCTCTGAGAATTTGTAACATCTGCTGATGTAGATTTGACTAAATTTAAACTCTGTCTGCAGAACTATTCGCATACTTTGCGTCATTATATCATGGAATGTGAAAAAATTGCGGAATTTAGAGATAACACCATCAATAGTGTCCAAGAAATGTGTAAGTACTTCATTCATAATGATGTGCTGCCCGAAATCTTACCGAAGTATCCAAAATTTGCTTACTGTAGGTAATGCATGCACATGACTGTAAAGCTGCCGCCCAGTTGGGTGGGTGTGCAGCAAGACTAGTAACTGTGTGACTCACCATAGATGTAAAGTGCCTTGTATAGTGACTGTTGTGAGCCTCTTGTTGAATCACTTGTGACACAAAAGGTTATTGATGTGTGTGTGGGTGATTATATATGTATGTGTATGTGTATATGTATATGTATATGTATATATATATATATATATATATATATATATATATATATATATATATATATATATATATATATATATATGTACATGTATGTATGAGAATGTGTGCATGAATATATAACATAAATATTTTGTAATTAGCGTCAAATTATTTTATTTGCTTAGCTAAACGAACTAGAGGGTTCAGTTCCTGAACCGATTATGTGCCTCTGTAATCCTTTACACCACCGCCCACGGGATGGGTATGGGGTGCATAATAATGAAAGAAATTGATTGAAATACAGTTTGAGGTCCAAGTATCCCCTTCGGGATGACTCTTAGGGAAGTTTACCCATTCACTGAGCAGTAATCATTAACTTGAAGGACTTGTTCGTAGGGATCTCTCATCACGTGGCGGTCTCTTGCGGGCAGTGCCACGTGCTGGATTGGTACAAACACGTGGAAGAGCAGTGCCACGTGTTGGATTATGTAGAAGTACGTGGACGGGCAGTACCACGTGCAGGGTTATGTACAAGCACTTGGACGGGCAGTGCCACGTGCAGGATTATGTACAAGCACTTGGACGGGCAGTGCCACGTGCAGGATTATGTACAAGCACGTGGACGGGCAGTGCCACGTGCAGGATTATGTACAAGTACTTGGACGGGCAGTGCCACGTGCAGGATTATGTACAAGCACGTGGACGGGCAGTGCCACGTGCAGGATTATGTACAAGCACTTGGACGGACAGTACCACGTGCAGGGTTATGTACAAGCACTTGGACGGACAGTACCACGTGCAGGGTTATGTACAAGCACTTGGACGGGCAGTGCACGTGCTGGATTATGTACAAGCACTTGGACGGACAGTACCACGTGCAGGGTTATGTACAAGCACGTGAACGGGCAGTGCCACGTGCAGGATTATGTACAAGCACTTGGACGGGCAGTGCCACGTGCAGGATTATGTACAAGCACTTGGACGGGCAGTACCACGTGCAGGGTTATGTACAAGCACGTGGACGGGCAGTACCACGTGCAGGTTTATGTACAAGCACTTGGACGGACAGTACCACGTGCAGGGTTATGTACAAGCACGTGGACGGGCAGTACCACATGCAGGATTATGTACAAGCACTTGGACGGGCAGTGCCACGTGCAGGATTATGTACAAGCATGTGGACGGCAGTACCACGTACAGGATTATGTACAAGCACGTGGACGGGCAGTGCCACGTGCAAGATTATGTACACGCACGTGGAAGGGCAGTGCCACGTGCTGGATTATGTACAAGCACGTGGACGGGCAGTGCCACGTGCTGGATTATGTACACACACGTGTACATAATCCAGCATAATTACTTTTCTAGAAAGGAAGAGTCGTCTCCAACATGTGGAGGGATACAAACAAGTATTCTGCAGAGGGACAGGACGAAGGAGGAGAGAGCCAGGCAGCAGAGGCAAGGAGGAAGCGCAGGAGAGAGGAGCAAACCAGGAAAGCACAGCCCCACACAGCAGTCCCAAGACAAGAGGGAACCCAAAACCAGCATCCCAGCAACACCAGAGGTTCAAACACCACTAACCCCCTCTGCATAGAAACCCTTCCTTCCCCTCACCCTACCTGCCCCCACCCAACCCTCCCCCCCCCCATCCCATTCCGACCCGACACCCATCCCCATTCCCATCATGTCCCCCCTCCCACCTTTCCCCCCAGTCCCCCTCCCCCTTCATCCCATACCATCCCTATTCCTCCCTCCCCCCTCACCCCGTATCCTCCATGTCCCCCCTATCTCCTTAACCCACACCCTACCCTTCCCCCTTCCCTAAACCCCCAACCCCCCACCCCAAAACCCTCTGCGACCCTGCAAACCACCTCACAGATCCTCTCACCCACGGAACAGCTTCCCACACCAGTAGAATACTCGCCAAGAAGGGATATGTAAATGAACAGAAGAAAGTGACTTCAAGGCGATGTACACTAACATAGATGGGATTACAAATAAAACTAGTGAACTTGGAGAGTGGCACTAGAAGAAAACCCAGACATAATAGCACTCACAGAAACAAGCTAACGAAAATCATAACAAATGCAGTGTTTCCACAGGCTACTATGTAGTGAGGAAGAGAGAGAAGGGAGAGGAGGAGGTGGTTGTGCTTTGCTACTAGAGAAGGTTGGAGTTTCGAAGAGATGGTAATTCAGAACTGTGAAGGTTTCAGGGACTACATATCAGGCACCATTGCAACTGGAGGACAGAAATTATAATAGTAGTCATATAAACCCCCCACCGAATGACAGAAGACCCGACAGGAATATGATAGAAACAACATGGCCACCATCAATATAATAGAGAGAGCAGCTTCTGTGGCTAGCAGGAACGGATCCAGACTTCTAATCATGGGAGACTTCAACCATGGGAAGATAGATTGGGGGAACAGAGACCCACACAGAGGCCCAGACACATGGAGAGCTAAGCTGCTGGATGTGGCAACAAGAACTTTTCTAAGTCAACACGTCAAGGACCGACAAGAATGAGAGGAGGGGATGAACCAGCCTTGCTTGATCTGATATTTACCCTAAATGAGTCGGATATAAGGGAAGTTAAGTTGGAAGCCCCCTTGGGAATGAGTGATCATAGTGTATTGAGCTTTGAGTACCTGGTTGAGCTAGGAATTATCACCCCCAAAAAAGAACTGGGAACCAAAGGGCTGGCGTACCGAAAGGGAAACTATGAGGAGATGAATAAATTCCTATGGGATATACATTGGGACACAGAACTCGGAACCAAGTCCGTACAAGACATGATGGACTATGTCACCCAAAAATGTCAGGAGGCTGTAAGCAGGTTTGTCCCAGCCCAACAGAAAAAACAGAGAAGCAAAGGAATAATCCGTGGTTTAATAGGGAATGTATGAAAGCAAAGAGCTGAACAAAAGGGCATGGAGGAACTTCGTAATAACAGAACACCAGAAAGTAGAGAGAGATACCAGAGAACCAGGAACGAGTATGTCAGTGTGAGAAGAGCAGCTGAGAAAAGGTATGAAAATGATATAGCTAATAAAGCCAAGACTGAACCAAAGCTACTACACAGTCACATCAGGAGGAAGACAACAGTGAAGGAACAGGTGATTAACTTAGGGTGGCGAGGACAGGTACACAGAGAATGACAAAGAGTGTGTGAAGAACTCAACAAAAGGTTCCAGGAGGTCTTTACAATAGAACAGGGAGATATCACGGCGCTGGGAGAGGTGGCAGCAAACCAGGTGACCTTGGATAGGTTCGAAATTACAAGAGATGAGGTCAAAAAGCACCTATTGGAGCTGGATGTGAAAAAGCTGTTGGGCCGGATGGAATCTCGCCATGGGTATTGAAAGAGTGTGCAGGAGCACTTTGCTTACCACTCTCCATATGTATAGTAAGTCACTGGAAACGGGGACCTACCAGAAATATGGAAGACTGCTAATGTAGTACCAATATACAAAAAGGGTGACAGACAGAGGCACTGAACTACAGGCCAGTGTCCTTAACTTGTATACCATGCAAGGTGATGGAGAAGATTGTGAGAAAAACCTAGTAACACATCTGGAGAGAAGAGACTTCGTGACAACCCATCAACATGGGTTCAGGGAGGTAAATCTTGCCTTACAGGCTTGATAGAATTCTACGATCAGGTGACAAAATTAAGCAAGAAAGAGAAGGGTGGGCGGACTGCATTTTTTTGGACTGTCGGAAGCCTTTGACACAGTACCCCATAAAGGTTGATGCATAAGCTGGAGAAACAGGCAGGAGTAACAGGTAGGGCGCTCCAGGGATAAGGGAGTACCTAAGCAATAGGAAGCAGAGAGTTACAGTGAGGGGTGAGACCTCAGACTGGCGTGAAGTCACCAGTGGAGTCCCACAGGGCTCTGTACTTGGACCTATCCTGTTTCTGATATACGTAAATGATCTCCCAGAGGGTATAGACTCATTCTCTCAATGTTTGCTGACGACGCCAAAATTATGAGAAGGATTAAGACAGAGGAGGACAGCTTGAGACTTCAAGAAGACCTGGACAAGCTGCAGGAATGGTCGAACAAATGGCTGTTAGAGTTTAACCCAAGCAAATGTAATGTAATGAAGATAGGGGTAGGAAGCAGGAGACCAGATACAAGGTATCATTTGGGAGATGAAATACTTCAAGAGTCAGAGAGAGAGAAAGACCTGGGGTTGTATCACGCCAGACCTGTCCCCCTGAAGCTCATATCAAGAGGATAACATCAGCAGCATATGCCAGGTTGGCTAACATAAAACGGCCTTTAGAAACTTGTGTAAGGAATCTTTCAGAACATTATATACCACATATGTCAGACCAATCCTGGAGTATGCGGCTCCAGCATGGAGTCCCTATCTAGTCAAGCATAAGACTAAACTGGAAAGGTTCAAAGGTTTGCCACCAGACTAGTACCCGAGCTGAGAGGTATGAGCTACGAGGACGACTGCAGAATTAAACCTCACTTCGTTGGAAGACAGAAGAGTTAGGGGGGACATGATCCCACATTCAAGATTCTCAGGGAATCGACAGGTTGATAAAGACAGGCTGTTAACCCAATGGCACACGCACTAGGGGACACAGGTGGAAACTGAGTGCCCAAATGAGCACAGAAGCAGAGGATATTAGAAAGAACTTTTTAGTGTCAGAGTGGTTGACAAATGGAATGCATTAGGAGGATGTGGTGGAGGCTGCTCCATACACAGTTTCAAGTGTAGATATGATAAAGGCCCATAGGCTCAGGAAACTGGTCACCTGTTATTGACGACGGTTGAGAGGCGGACCAAAGAGCCAGTATTCAACCCCCGCAAGCACAAACGGGTGAAGTACAACTAGGTGCGTACAACGTGTGACGGGCAGTGCCACGTGCTGGATTATGTACAAGCACGTGGACGAGCAGTGCCACGTGCTGGATTATGTACACACACGTGGACGGGCAGTGCCACGTGCTGGATTATGTACACACACGTGGACGGGCAGTGCCACGTGCTAGGAGCCCAGACCTGTGACATAAACACAGTGAGGGGTGACGCAGCTCGTGGTCTGGCTGCTTGTAAGGTTTCTTAATT